>CP092882.1:13040775-13640775 GCA_030710605.1 Cordylochernes scorpioides | reverse complement strand
GATCATGGAGACATCGTTTTCATTATGCTGTGAGACAACTTCCATTCTCGGTGTCTTGTGGCTACGTGATGTTGAGTCTGATGGGGATTCGCGAGTTCGTTTCTTTGTTGAAGAAGTTTCTTCTACTTTTTACTCGATACCACATCTTTCAAAAATTTTCAAAAGTATGTTGGTTTTGATTGTACTGACCTTTTCGCCAGCTGGGCCGATCGTTGATTTGATTAAAATAGGCTGCATCTTTTTTACCTTTGTTGTTGCTCCTATTCACAAATCAAACCAATCACTAATTCATATTTTTTTTCTGAAAAAAACATGAATGCTAGATCTGAACGGAATCAAACCCCATAATTTGAAAATAGCATAATAACAAATTAATTTGCTTTTTGGGTTATAAAAATATATGATAATTTACCTAATTATTTTGTTGATAATGCACTTTATAATAAACTAGAAAATGGGCCTTCTAAAGTATGTCTATAAACCAGACTAAAAGATTTTTATCTTAATAAAACTATAAATTTATATAGTTTGAAATATTTTTTCAAAATCGATATAAAACTTAATATTGATTTGGATAATGAGAAAACTGATATTCGGGTTAAAATGTTTCATGTAAATCCTTTATTTAATCTACCCTAGTATATATGATGATATTTGCTACTTTGTACCCTAATTTTTATTGTAGTCATATAAATATGATTCATGATTATTCGAAAAGCATTAGGTAACAATTTGTGTGAAGAGACATTGATCTTGTGACTAAGGGGGTAAAATGGATGTAATTGGTATATGAAGGTATGGATAATATTTTTTATAGAAGAATGTATTGTGGTGTCTCTCGGGAAATAGTTATTACAGTTATTATACCTAGGAATGAAAGGAACGCCATTATGATTATTATCTAATGTGAAAGATATTTCACGCAGTGAAAGCTATTGTATTTTATTTATATATGAAATAGTCACTCTTGTACAAATATTACTCCAATAGTGTATTTTTCAAATAATTTATATCAATTATATATATAAAATATGTATGTACGTAGGCTTGTATGTATTTATGTATGTATGTAACAATTAAAACATTTTATTTACGTCTAATAAATGAGATACAGCAGTTTAAAAAGAAGTAAGAAGAATATATACAGACGAGGTCTCAGCAGCTTAAAGCTTTTCTGAATTCGGTCAATTTTCTGAGGATTTTTCGGTCGCGACCTTGAGCGCGCTCGATGATCGTTTCAATGAGGTCCAAAAGAATAGTCTAATGTTCTGGCGTTGTGTTGAGAAGTTCTTTCTCATAGGCATCGGGATACAGAATCATACAAGTGACAAGATCTTCGGGGGTCAACTGCTGACTGGGGCTTAAGATGGTGTTAAAATTTAGATCTTTGAGAGTGTCATGGATCCAATCTTCGCGGTCTATCTGGGTCATGCGGACACGCCGCGGAGGTAGAGAGACAGCTTCTGAGCCAGTGTCAGTTGTATCTTCAGTGATTTTCTCCGACAAGGAGCCACTGGCCTTTTCTGTTTCATTAACGGAAGTGTCTCCTGGTGTTGCCTGGAGGGACATTGAACGTTTTTTGTTCATTTTTTCTGTGATTTACTCGCTTCAGATTCTTGGATTGGCTTTTCAAGTTCGGTGTTTTTCCTCTTCAGTGAGACCTTATCCAGGTGCATTTCATCATCGTCTCCGCTAACATCTTATCGAGTCTCCACTGCCTCTATTATTATTTCTTCTTGTGTATTCTGACTTGGGGTTGTCAAGTATATTGGTTTGTTATTTGAGATTAACTGTTTTCTGCCCTCAAGAGTCTCTAGTTCCTTCTCTGTGTCTTCCTTCGGAGGGATCATCAAGGTATTTTCCTGATTGTCCCTCACCCCTCACTATGTAGATCGGTTTGATGCTGATAGATTCCAGTTGTGGGTTCTGTTTACGCACTAAGAGGTGTGCTCTGGACTTGGTTGGCTTGGGGGTTCAGAACGGTTAATTTTGATTTAAAGCTTATGCCACATCTTTCTTCCTTGTGTCCATGTCTGCGGCACTTATTACAAATCCTGTCCTCGTTTATGTACACATTAAAGATTATTCCTTGGTATTTTATCACCAGACTGGATGGAAGGTTCCTATTGTTTTTCGTTTTAATCATAATTTCTCTTCTTAAAGTCGAGAGATGTTTAAGCTCGGGGTTAGAAGTTGGGAAAGGGATAGGCCTGATACTGATAGTTTGGCCAAAAGGTTCTAGGTAGTTCCTGACAACTTCGTCTGGAATACATGAAGCTATATTTGAAATGATGAATTTTTGCGAGACATTGAAGGAAAAGTCAGGGTAAATAGTTTCTTCTCCAATTTTAAATCCATTTTCAATCAGTTTCTTTGCAGTTTCCTTACTGTCTGTTGAAACAATTGCAAGTCGGTTTATGCGCCCTGCTGCGTGGATATTTTTGGAACCAATGACCTCAGCTATTGCTGTTAGGTATGTATCTGCGCTGTAATTCTCCATTATTGAGAATTGTATTGCAGAAAACGTCGAAAGGCTTCTATTTTTGTATGTATCAGCTCTGCTTTCATTAATTTTCTCGAATTCATTTGTTTTTAATTTGTTTGTTTGCGAATTGTTTTGTCCATTAATTGATTGATATTTAAATTCATTGTTCTCTCTGAGTTGCTCATTATGCAAATTTGGTAAAGCTATAGATGAAAAAGTTTTCTTTTGAGATGAGACGCTATCTTCAGCCAATGGTAGATGAGATGGGGATGACGTAGAAGATGACGCAACAGCCGGCCCGGCTGTTGCCATGGTGATGTCGTAAATCTACAACTTGTAGAAATACAATTCTATGAAAATTAAATTTAGGAAAAAAATTCAAACTTGATGAAAAATCTTGAAATATGATTTAAAATGAAGGCCTTCTTATGGCGATTCACATGGTATGGTTGAAGTTAAGCAGAGGGGGTAGTCAGTAAAATGAGAGGCGAAAGATGCGGAGCTCGTGCGACGCGTGGCCGCACGGTCAATGTATGTATGTATGTATGCATTTATATTTATCAGCTATACAAATCCTCAATATGGACCTAATATGGCTGAAATTTATTCTGGTAATAGATAAAAATCTAGAAGATATAAATGTCGCATTTTTAGCCGAGAAAATATGTCGGTCGGTCAACTAATCAGAGAGGAGCCAGCACTAAACCTTGCATAAAATATCCAAATGGATTTATCAATTATTATCTGATTATTTTCTACATTATTCTAGAATGTTCTAGAAAATACAATACTTTTTTCTGGAATGAGATATTTATTCTAGGTAACCATATTTTTAGGTAATAAAAATCCATATATTGAATTGAATAAAAATATTTTTGCCAATAATTTTATACAATCCAATATATACCTCCATTTTACATAAAGATTTAGACATGGTTCACTCTATATTTTCATAAAAATATATATTCCTATATTTCAAATTATATGTTCGATTTTAATATATTTCTTTTTAGACAAATCTATTAATATGTGTATGGGAACGAATATGCATATAAATATTTCACAATTTATTCTTTTATAAGTCCATGCATAACCCCAACATTTGGCAATTCTTCACTGAGACCTGGCATTTCCAACTACATTTTTCTTTGCTTCTTGTAAAAATACTCAACCAATGAGCCTCCCTGATAACTCCATCTAAAAGCGTGATCTTATTTATCTTTTAGGTTTTCCTCAAAAGAACAAACAAATTCACACTTCCACTCTTCTCAACAGTAATCGTTTAAATCTTGAAATTTATTATCTAACCAGAGGAGAGCTGTTCCGTTTAAGTAAGAACACATACTGTTGATTTTGGTTTCGTCACTCACCCATGCATTGTTTCTACAAATGTTTTCATAAGATTTCATCTAAAATTCGATATTATTTCCAATAGAAATAGCTACATCTTGTTTAACTGATTCACATTTAGTGATATCTTTCTGATTTTTAAAAGCATTTGTGTTATTAAAATTTTCTGTTCTGTCATGACTCAAAGTAGGTTTTCAATATTTGTAGCTGAAGTTATTTTATCTTCTTCAAGACAATCCAATTCTTCATCTTCTATATCTTGCATAACAGATCGAATTTCTCATCCTCATAACATTAAATGAAATTTTTGGTACTTCTACAAATCTATTTGAATCCTTCTGGACGTTTACCGCATTTAAATACCAGTTCATGATTAAGAGGCGATTGATATTCTTCGGGAATTTTCAATATCTCACCGCTAGGGTTAGAACTAAATCCAAATACCTTTTCTTGTTGGAAGTATAAAACGATTGATCCGGACGGCTGCGCCATATACGTTAGATTTCTTTTTATTTTTTATTAAATTAGAGAAAATAAGGTACAAAAGATAATTCAACTTTATTCTTCGGGGAACAAAAGGTAACAACAACTTTCGATGCGCGCGTCGGCCATTTGAAGCGCGCGCGTCTCGTGACGTCCTTCAAGCGTGTAGGGCGAGCGCTGGGCAAACAATTTATAGATTTCTCTCCTTTCCTTTCTTTTCTTATATTACAAGTTATATTACAGTAGGATTTATGTAAAGAGTATCAAATAATCAGAAAGCAGTCAGCACTAAACTTTGCATAAAATATCCAAATGGATTAATCAATTCTTCTTCGATTATTTTCTCCATTATTCTAGAATGTTCTAGTAAATACATTATTTTTCTGGAATGAGATATTTATTCTAGGTAACTATATTTTTAGGTAATTAAAAACCTATATATTTACCAATAGAAATATTTTTCCCAAAAATTCTATTCAATCCAATATATGCCTTTATATTACATAAATATTTTAACATGATCGTTGTAATAATCTCATAACAATATATATTCCTATATTTCAAATTATATGTTCTGTTTAATATATTTCGCTTAGGCAAATCTATTGAAATATATGTATGTGAACGATTTGGGCAACAAAGTATAAAGATTTATTAGACCATATACAAGATACATTTATTCGTAGGTTCTTGAATTTGCCTAGATATACACCAGGATACATAATAAGACCAGAAACAGGCCGCGTCTCATTAATAATAACAGCTCTGAAATTGACCTTGAAATATTGGCTGAGGGTGCTGAGTATGGATACAAATAGATTGCCTCGAATATGTTTAAATAGAATGAGGCAAATATCCTGTGCTACAGGTGCGCCCATCGGGTTTATAAAACAATTAAGCAATTTACTCAATAATAACGGATCCTCGTGGCTTACTTATTGTAATGATCCTGATTCACTAAGGAATGCTATCCCAGGAATATTAAGAACTGCGATAGAGCAAACAATACAAAATGACTTAACAAGAATAACCCAATCAAAGTTATATTCCCACTATAGAGATATATATACAGCGTTTACTACCGAATAATATTTCTTAAATGAACTCCCTTTTCCTGTCATCAGATTAATCGCACAATTTAGAACCCTTTCAATTTTTTTCAGAGAACACCATCTGATTTTATTGAGGCGTGAAGACCTGAAATGCACTTTCTGTGGATCAGGAATAACAACGGAGATGTTGCACTACTTATTTGACTGTGCTGCTCTGTCTGAGGAAAGACGAAAACTAAATGATAAAACGGGGCAACTTTGTCCTTCATTTCCGGCACTAATTAATGAAATATCAAATAATAGGTATATAGCGATGGCGATATTTGGATTCCACAAGACTATATCCCGGAAAAAGGCCACACAGTGTTCTCCCCATCCATTGTGAACTGGCGAATCCTGTATAGGGCGAAAGGCCCTAAATAAAGGCTTTTTGTTGTTGTTGTTGTATGTATGTGAACGAATATGCATATATATATAACAATTTATTCTTTTATACATTGTATTTTTTTTTCATGTTGAAGGGGGGAAATGCTCGAATAAAGCTCTACAAGAAATTCTTTGCCTCACTATTTTGTCCTTCTTTTGAAAATTTGTTTGTTATAATAAGTTTTAATTAATTTTTTTAAAAATAATTCAAGCTGAAAGCGATTTCATCAAAATAATTTGGCCAAAAAACTATCTCAATAGGTCAAAATAGGTTTGTCAAAATTTTGGTGACATTTGATATAGTAATTTAGGAGTTCATCTCAAACAAACAAATGTTTAAATTTATATTTATTGAGATTGATCATTCAAAAAAAGCTCTAATTTATTAATGCAAAATATTCAAAGAAAGTGCTGTAATTATTAAATACATAATAAATATCAAAGAATAATTGATTATTATTTAATATTTTAAAAATAACATTTAACTACCATGATTTTCTCTCTTATTCATTACGTGAATATGCCATATATTTTACTACACTTAGCTCCGAGTATTAAAAACTCTCTAAGAATCCAGATTACCTCAAGAGAGAAAGAATAAATATACATTTTGTAGCAATATGATTGAGAAAAATATATTTCTTCTGCAATCTGCAATTGGATATAATGATTCAAAAAGGGTTGAAGAACTTATTGAATCAGGCATTGATATCAATTGTCAAAACAAATGGGGAATGTCTCCATTACATATTGCAGTTGAGCTAGGTAGGACTGAAATATTACGGAATCTGATAAGAAAAAATGCTGATATTAATATTCAGAATTCATTAAAAAAAACACCATTACATTTTGCTGTATTAAGACCAAATGATAAGTCTTATTTGCATCTAATTCAAGCAGGAGCATCGCTTAATATCAAGGATAACCAAGGTGACACCCCATTACATCTTTCTATAAATAATAAGTACTTAGAAATTTCAAGAGAATTAATCAAAAATGGAGCTGACATTCATGCACTCAATATAAAAAATAATTCAATTTTAATAACTGCTGTTACATCCTTTAAAAACCTAGATTTTATTAGATATTTATTGGAATTGGGTGTTGAGGTTAATTTTAAAGGTCCTCTTGGAAAAACTGCTTTGCACCATGCATCTGCGGAATGGATTAATCCAAAAAAGGGAAAACTGATGAAACTTTTAATAGAATTTGGTGCTGATGTCAATTCAAGAATTTATAATGGAACCACTCCATTGATGAATATTGCTAGAAATGGCAAAATATTTGAAGCTCAAATGTTGATAAAAGCTGGTGCTAGTATTAATGCTAAAGGTATTTAAAAAAAAAATGTATTACTTCAGGCAATTGAAGGAGGTAATATTGAAACGACAAGGTTACTGATAAATTTAGGCGCAAATGTAAACAGTGCAGATATGTTTGGTATGACCCCTTTACATTTAGCTGCTAAGTATTTAAATATCAATATCCTGAAGATATTAGTTGAGTCGAAAGCTGACATCTACTTGAAAGACAATAGCGGATTAATTCCTTTGGCATATACAGTACGAGATAATTCCTTTTTAGCTTGGTCAGAAGTGGTTTCTGGCTTGAAATATCTTTTGCAAGCAACAAGAGATTTCGATCTAAAAGAATGTGTTGATTCAAATATAGGTCTTTTAAAATCTATCAAAATGATGGTGAAATATTTTGTCCTTTATCATCCCAGATCGTCATTACCAAGTGCCGTATCCTCAGAAGATATGCTCTCAAGTTGGTGGGACAGTTGTCAAAGAGAGATGGCCACAATTCTGGACCACAAACTAGGACAGATCACCTTACACAGCTACCTGGTGGAACCTAACCTAAACACAAGAGCTGGGTACTTATACAATGAGAATAGTGGGATACAAGAACATCTAGAATGGAATATGACCTGGAATAAAGACAACCTTCAAATTTACAGTAGCATGATAGAAGAATACTACAAGGAGGATATTAAAAGGGGTAAATTACTTCCAAAATGGGTGTGTACTGCAAAGAAAAATCAGTATTAAGATATGACCCAGTTGAACTGTGCTAATATAGCTGAATACCTTACAAATGAAGCATTTGACGAATTTCCTCATTAGGAAATAAATATTATTTCTGAAATTCAGCCATTTAACAACATTGAGTATTTTAACCAAAAAGCATTTGAAATATGAAAAATAGTTCCAGAAGAGCATAAGTAAGAGTTTATGTATATACATATTAGACTTTATTAGATGATAAAAAAGAAGAGAAAAAAGTTTTTTTAATAAACGTATTCGATACAAGCTTTCGGGCTGTCAAGCCCTTCGACAGGTACAATGAAATGTGAGTAAACAAGACTATATAAAGAATCGATCTATGAGATAAATTTGCATATTTTATATATATGGTGTAAAGATAAAATGAATCAGATTTGATATTGTTGTTTTGTATAACGAAACTTAAATATAAACTTAGGTTTTAGTGGCCAGCCTATAGATTCATACATATGTCATGATACTGCTTTGGTAAATCTATATGTCTATTAATACTATTACAGTGGACCCTCGGTTTGCGAGCATAATCCGTTCCAGAGCCATGCTCGTACTCCAAAACGCTCGTAGTGCGAAATTCTTATTTCTTATTTTTAATAATTGAAACTCGGGCAATTCTTCCATGAATTTTAGTTTAATTAGAGTCGGTAAACACTTCGTGATAAGTTGCTACGAACAATTGCACAGTTTCCCACGTTTTACATATTTCCCGAATCTGATTTGAAGGGAGGGATCATCACGAGTTGCTCGTAATGCGAAATTTCACTCGTAATCCGAGGTAAAATCTTTCAAAAAATTTTGCTCGTACTGCGAAAAGCTCGTACTCCAAGGTGCTCGTAAACCGAGGGTCCACTGTATTGCTAATGGATAAAATTGCTTCTAAAATTAATATTTGGTATTTGCTGTTGATATTGGAATATAGGGTGGTAGGGGAGGATAAATTGAAGGAGTGGCCAGTGATGTTGATGTGGTTAAATATAAGAGATCTATTGTCTTTATTGTAGATGCATCTACCGTGCTCAGTCACCGTGCATCTCCAATAAAGACAATAGATCTCTTATATTTAACCACATCAACATCACTGGCCACTCCTTCAATTTATCCTCCCCTACCACCCTATATTCCAATATCAACAGCAAATACAAAAGATTAATTTTAGAAGCAATTTTATCCATTAGCAATAATAGTATTAATAGACATATAGATTTACCAAAGCAGTATCATGACATATGTATGAATCTATAGGCTGGCCACTAAAACCTAAGTTTTTTCCATGTCCCACCATCCCCCCCCCTCCCCCCCCATCCACCCACCCTCTCTTTTCCTCCTCTCCCCCACCCCTTCCTTTTCATAATCCTAAGATTCCGCTGATGGCGGGTGTAATCGTTATTTTCCTCTGATAATACTCTTTTAAACGTTATCTTGTATATTACTTTTTCAGTTGTTTGGCGTTACAAATATGATCATGCTTCATTTTAAATTTCGCTATATTTTTCCTAAAATTGTGTTGATATCGCCGTCCGTTTTAGCTTCAGTTATGTTTTAATTTGTCAATTACCATATTTTATATCTTACAAAATTAGTTATACAAAACAACAATATCAAATCTGATTCATTTTATCTTTACGCCATATATATAAAATATGCAAATTTATCTCATAGATCGATTCTTTATATAGTCTTGTTTACTCACATTTCGTTGTACCTGTCGAAGGGCTTGACAGCCCGAAAGCTTGTATCGAATACGTTTATTAAAGAAACTTTTTTCTCTTCTTTTTTATCATCTAATAAAACCATAAAGGAGAAATTTCTTTTTAGTTCTTTACATATTAGACTATTAATAAAATATTTTTTTAAATATTTGATCCAACATAAGCCCATTCAATGGTGTAGATTTTATGTAAAGAGTAACTACTCACTTCAGACTTATGTAATATATATATGATCAAAGTATCTTCTATGTACCCTCAAACATTATACATTTTTTAAAATATTCTAATGTGATTTTAAACATTTTATACATGCTGGTAATGCACTTTATTCTTAAAACATACCTGTACTATGAATTAACTGTATTTGTCCCCTATGTTTAGAATTTGGTTATCAAATATTGATTAGTATTGTATTGAAATTAATCTAGTCCTCACTTTGTTTATAAATGTGTACGAGCTAAAGTCCCGACCTTATTTACTTTTCTCCCCAGTGAATGTTTGCCTAACAAATATTGTCTATTTAGTGGTTATTTTAAAATTAGTATAGCAATATAGATATTCATTAATATTTTATTATTGAAACAAGACGAATGGCCCGGGCAACGCCCGGGTTTTACCCGAGTGCGTATATATTTTAAAAACGTTTTAATTCAAATACTATTCGTTACAATTATAAATTGGCGCCATGGATGTCACTCTTGTGAAACGTCCCGTTCCAAACTGTGTGTTTTTAAAATGTTTTAATTAAAATACTATTCGTTACAATTATAAATTGGCGCCGTGGATGTCTCTCTTGTGAAACGTCCCGCCCCAAACTGTGTGTGTCTTGAAAATATAAAAATAAAAATGTGAATTTTCATAAAGATTTCATCATGTCGATTTTTTTTTTTTGCATTTCACCTACTAAATCGATAGAGATAATTACATTTGCAACATGAACTTAGGTATATTGACTAAATAGAAAACTGCATAGTAAAAAAGATCATTTTTTAAAGGCACCATATCGTTTTTTTTTTCAATAAAATCGAAACAAAAATTAACGATAAATAACGATAATTGCTTTAAAAAGAAATTGCCTTAAAAAAATAAACATTCGCGGTGATTTTGTCTTGCATTCGTTTATACAATTATTATATACGAATGACCCGGGCAACGCCCGGGTTTTACCCGATTAAATGCTTTTATTCAAATACTATTCGTTACAATTATAAATTGGCGCCGTGGATGTCATTCTTGTATAATATATAAATGAGTTTTAAAAATTGTAAAAAAAAAAAAAAATGCATCGGCCGGGAATCGAACCCGGGCCGCCCGCTTGGCAGGCGAGCATTCTACCACTGAACCACCGATGGTTATGAAAAATCCCATCCGTGAGCTTCAGACAAACAGACAAACAGACAGAATAAGGCAATATATATTGAAATTATAAATTCATTGCGTAGTATGCAAATAAGATTCCAACTGGGTAACTATCTTAGTCTTTGTATATAATGAATGACAAGCTTTTTATCCACTTCTTTCCTTCTGTCAAAAATTTATTACAAATTCTATTCTAAAACGAATATACATTAATTTAAATTTTTATGGAAATATCTATTATCTAGATTAGCAAATATTATTTTTTCAAATTTAGCCAGAACTAATCGAAAGATATACTCCTAATTCCTATTATAAATAATTTCATTTAAATGTGTTAGTCAATCTTCTTTCTGGCTGGTTCTCTTATTGCTCACTCTTCTGCCTAGAGGTATAGTAAGCGCCGAGGTCTTGTCCTAAATGAAGCGGGCCTTCCGAGCTCTAAACTATGTGAAATAACCAGTCTCACAAAGCTCGACTTAACACAACATAACACGCATTTTATTTTCAACCACACTATATACAATAAATTCACACACGTGACCAGGCACTCATGGTCAAATATAATAAAACCATTTACACAGATCAAAATAGTAAAACAATAATAATAAACTCCAACATTCCTCCCCGAGTTGATGGGTCACATCAATCCCCATCATTAGCCAACACGGCAGCCAGTTCTTTGGTCTGATGTTGAGCCAGATAGAAACGTGAACGCAACTGTCGTGCAGCTCCTACAAAATTTGTTCCTGATCACTATATAGCCGAGTGCAATGCCCTCCTCGCGCTACAAATCGCTTAAAAGCCGACATGATGGTGGGTGTAGAGGCATCTGTGACCAATTCAAGAAGTACGGCTCGGGTCACCTAGCACACAAATAGACAGATGGAGCCCTTTTCAGTCTTTCGGCCTCTACCCTTGGACATTCGAAGGTTCACAGGTCCAGCATAATCTACACCACTTATTGAGAAGGGTTTACCCGGTGTTAATCTCTCCTTGGGTAAATCGCTCATTAGCTGGCCTGGAGTGACGCGATTGTATCGACAACATGTCACGCACTCTCGAATGCATCTATTCACCTGATCTTTTGCTCTCAGCATCCAATACTTCTGTCTCAATGTGGACAGCATCAGGTGCACACTTCCAAGCAAAGTCCGCATATGAACTGCTTGATCAATCATCTGAGCCACCTTTCCTGATGAAGGCAATAGCGCAGGATGTTTTTGTTCATATGTCATAGCTGGAGCCCATTTCAATCTACCGCCGACTCCAAGGATTCCTTGATCGTCGAGGAACGGTGTTAAACCATAAATCTAGCCCGTGCGCTTCACTGATCCTAAAGTGGTCAAACTTCTTATTTCTTCCCTGAAATGCTGGCACTGAATTGCTTGAAGTATTCCCCTATGAGCATCTCTCAGTTCGGCTGGGGTTAAGTGCGACTGATATCGCTCCGCACTGTAGCGGCAGTTATGGCAACAACGCAATATCCAGGCCACCTTTCGTATATATCCATTAAAGGTAGAGCTCATCTCTCCGATGGCCACCAAGAAATGTGTTTCACTGATGGCATGAATACTCAGGAGCTCAATTTGACTTTGGTGCTCAAACACAGGAAGCATCCTGGGCCATTCTGTTGATTCCGTTGATAACCAGGTAGGTCCTGTCCACCAGATGGAAGACTATTTCAGCTCGGACCCCAGAATTCCTCTCCTGGCAATATCCGCTAGATTATCTCCTGTGGGAACATAGCGCCACTCCCTGACCTGTGGACAACTCTGAATCTCCGCGACACGATTGCCGATGAAAGTGGGGAGATTTCTAGACATAGTTCTTAACCAACTAAAGACTATGGTAGAATCGGACCAACAGGTAGCACTCTCCATTGATATCCAACTCTTCCAGTATATATTTCATTAGTCTGGTCAGGAGACGAGCTGCGCATAATTCTAAGCGTGGAATTGACATCTTCCGCATGGGAGCCAACTTAGTCTTTGATGCCAACAGTCTTACACTGACTCCATCATCAGTGGGAATTCCCATGTAAACAGCTGCCGCATAGGCGTCTTCAGAGTCATTACCGAATCCATGCAACTGCACTCCCTGGGTATTCCCTCCGAGACCCAACCATCGGGGTATTCTCAATCTTCCTATGAAATTCAATTCCTTTCTTAAAGTAGTCCATGTCTCAATCAATGATTCATCCATCAGATCATCCCAATGTAATCCCGTTATCCACAACCATTGAACCATTACCTTTCCTGTTACAAGGACAGGTGCCAACCATCTTAAGGGATCTTCTAACTTGGCGATGAAGGAAAGCATTTCGCGTTTGGCAGTCACTGATGTCTTTTCCAACGACAGAACTTCATATAAGAAACATTCTTCACTTTGGATCCATCCCAAACCCAATGTCCTTATAACATTGGACTGTCCAAAGGCAATCCCTTGTGCGCAATGTTCTCTCGCACTGTTGCCCAAAATCGTCAGATCAGTTTCTTTAGAATCTGTGGTTTCTAGGGCTTTGAAGGTGATTGAGGCCGGAGAGGGTTCGTTTCTTCCAGTGTCTTCCTCTTCCAAGTCTATGCTGGATTCTTCTTTCTTCATGCAAAGTACCTTGGAAGATATGGCTTTAGGGCTCTTTGTTTGAGCTCGTACCTCTACATCGCTTGAAGCCCCCACTCCAGAACCCTCCACATCAAGAGGCTCTGAAGGTTGAGAATCTTCAACTGCAGTTTCTGGAACCTCTTGAGAACCCTGAGCTTTACCTTTCGAAGAATCAGGATCTGATGCTAAGGCATCGTCTGCAGGCTTAGAGGTATCGTCTGAAGGCTTAGAGGTATCGTCTGCAGGCTAAAGGTATCGTCTGCAGGCTTAGAGCAGTCATAGGACTCTGAAATCTTCTTTAGAGATCTCAAACCGCTCAATATTAGTCCTATAATCTACCGGGTTCGCAATCCTTTCCAGTTTAGCACTTTTACCAGACTTTTCTGGAGACCTGTCTCCTAAATTAAGATTTTCGCTGGAGTAGGCACTTGTCCCTTTGGAGAACTGGCCGGAGCACATAATATTGGAGCTACTACAGTTCCAGAAACAGTTTCCTTCGATACAAGTTGCATTTTACTGTTTGGAAGATATTTGCCAATTGAACCCTTTTCTATTGGTTCTCTCTTCACATAGGTGATCTGGATGGTACAACCCCGTTTAGAAAGCGTCTCACTTTCTCCAACCTTTGCATCATTGCACCATCAGTTGTCCATCTTTTTCTTCCAAATAAATCTGAGGTAGTCCCAATCACTCCCCTTAATGGCGATCATCCAAAAATATCTTCTCATGTCCACCAAAACCCCGAATTTATTCTCCCAAAGTTTTATCCCCATCTCAGGGATTCCTCTCAATAGACTGGGTCTCCTCCTCAAATATCGTTTCAACGAGAGTCCGTTGCGTCCTCGACAGGAAGCGTCGTCAAATACTGGCCGCACAGGCGCAGCCTTGGATTCACACCCAAATACAGGGCGATCGGGAAAATAGCATCCCTTTACTTTAATTTCCGCATCTCCAATCTGTCCTGCTTCCACCAATTTCCTCGATGCTGGAACTCTGACTACTCTTTCCTCAATATCATCGATGGACTCAGCCTCACCATCTGAAATCTCCACTTGATCAGCGCCTTCAGCTACCGCTTTAGAATTGCTCACCGATTCATAAGCTTTAACAGCAGTCTCAGAATCCCCTACTCCATTGTCCTTGGTTTCAGCTTCTGAGTCTTTCCCATTCTCTAAATCTGCGTCTTGCTTTTCCGACACCTTTGAATCGGTACCTTGTTCTGCATCTAGCTTTTCTGCCACCTTTGAATCAGTGCCTTGTTCTGCATCTAGCTTTTCTGCCACCTTTGAATCAATACCTTGTTCTGCATAGAGCAGCTTCACTTCTTCAGTGTTCTTTGAATCCATTCCTTGTTCCACATCCAGCCCTTTCTCTTCATCTGCTTCAACAGATTCTTTCTTAACTTCAGCCCTATGACTTTCGTCAATTTCTACAACAGACTTCTTCTTGACTTGAGCCTTTTCACCGTCTTCAGCAAAATGCCCTTTTACAAGTTGAGCCTTTTTACTTTCTTCAACGGCAATCTGCTTGGATGTCTCTTCTACCATTTGCTCGGATGATACCACAATCCCAGCATCTTCCTTAATAGAAGCTGGATCAACTCCCTTCATCAAGGTAACTCCCACAACCCTTGGCTTCTCACTCATCCTGAATTCCAAACTGCTTCCATCGCAGATCCTCATATCCAAGTTGGGCAGTCGGGAAACTCCCGTTCCAGGCAGCGAGCCCTTTTTCGAACTAGCACCATGGAGGGCCTCTGTATTTTTCTTCAGAGAGCTGAGGAAGTGATTTGTCATAATTCTAAGATCTATCCACTTCTCATAATACTGGCTCACTGTGTCCTTCTCCTCCTCTAGTTCCTTGTAATCAATTTCCTTGTCTTCTAGCATCAACTTCCAGATCAACTCATCTTCTTCCCGAAGATCTGCTATATGCGTCTCGATGAGTGTACAGCTCGTTCTCATCACATCCTCAGAAGGAGTCTCTTCATTCAACTCAGCTTCTACCTTTTTAATCAACTTAGAAATAATCGTTCTTTGAACGGCTCTACTTCTTAATGCCCACTTCATTCTCTAGCTTGCCTTTTGATCTTAACTTGATGTAACTTAACGCACTATACCTCCGTTTTATCTTTTGAATCCAATTTGCAAAACTTTCTTAAAACCTTATTTGCATAAATTCTTCTTTGTTCTAATCTTGCTTGAATTTGCATAAGCCTTCTTTCTTGATTATCTTATCATCAACAAATTGAATTTACGCCTTTTAACTTTTCCGGTAACTTATATCCGGTAACTTATATCTGGCAACTTAAATCTTGTAGCTTGGATCCGGCAACTTGAATCTTATAGCTTGAATCCGGCTCGAGGGACCAAAATGTTAGCCAATCTTCTTTCTGGCTGGTTCTCTTATTGCTCACTCTTCTGCCTAGAGGTATAGTAAGCGCCGAGGTCTTGTCCTAAATGAAGCGGGCCTTCCGAGCTCTAAACTATGTGAAATAACCAGTCTCACAAAGCTCGACTTAACACAACATAACACGCATTTATTTATTTATTTATTTCATCTCAATTTGCAGGTGTTACATTCGAGCACAGCTCGTGAGTCACCTTGTCCAGATTATTTACACATGGCGAGTTGTAATGCTGGAGTGGCCCCCGGAACCTTACAGGAGGGCAGTTGTTGGGTGTTTGGCTGTCAGCTAGCCATTGGGTCCAGGTCGTCGGATTCGGTGGCTGAGGTCACCTTGATTTTGAACAATTTCTTGTATAGTTGGATTTGATGATTTTTGAAATTGCGAAAATAGTCTTGTCGCAGAGTCTTGATAAATCTCTTCTAGATTAGGCTGGTTGAGATCTTCTTTGAGAATTTTGTTTGAAAGATTGAATGGGGCTCCTATAGTGGTTCGTAAGCAAATCCTCATGAAGGCATCTATTCTTTTTTTATCCGTAGGTGTGATATATTTGCCCCAGACTGGTAGTGCGTACGTGATGATGGGTAGAATACAGGTTTTGTACAACGTGAATTTATGCTTTGTTGTTAAATTACTTTTAAAATTGAGCAGGCTTGATAGAGATATTTTGGCTATCTTTGCCTTTCTTATGGTGTTTTGGACATGTAGGTTAAATTTTAATTTCGAATCCAAAGTGACACCAAGATACTTGGCATGGTCGGCCCAACTAATAGTGCTTGAGTTTACTGTCAAGTTGGTTTGTGGCTTGAATTTTTTGTTATCTCTTGGGGGAAAAAGTATTGCTTGAGTCTTAGTTGGGTTAATGTCTAGTTTCCACTCATCGCACCATTTGATTATGTCATTTAGGTAATCCTGAAGCTGAGTAACCAATAGGTTGACTGATTTAGAGTTAAATAAAATTGCTGTGTCATCTGCGAAGAGCTTAAGTTTACATTTAGAGTGCAGTGGGATGTCATTAATGTAAATATTGAAAAGATAGGGTCCGAGGATAGAGCCTTGAGGTACTCCAGTCTGGATTGGCTTTGGTTCAGTTATAAAATTTCCTTGCTTGACTGAAAAAGTACTGCCCTGTAGATAATTCTGCATAAAATTGATAATGTCACTTGGAAACTGGTGTTTTGTGAGTTTCTTTATAAGGCCATTATGCCAAACTTTATCAAATGCTTTCGCAAAATCTAGAAAGACAGCACCTACCACTTCCTTGTGGGATCTTCTTATCTGGATGTAGTCCAGAACTGCAATGAGTTGGTGAGTTGTTGAATGCCCCCTTCTAAATCCGAATTGCTGCGGGATGATGAAGTTAGAGTTGTCCAAGTACATCTGAAGTCTACGTAAAATAATTCTTTCGTAAATTTTGCCGATGGTGGGGAGGAGGCTGATAGGTCTTAGATCTTCAGGAGATTTAGCGGATTTTTTTGGAATTGGAATTATGATAGCATGTTTCCAGACTTTGGGGTAGTAACAGAAGTGCAGTGCGGCGTTGAATACTCCAGCTAGAAATACAATCCATTTGATGGGAAGATTCTTGGCCATTTGCGGAGTGATATTGTCATGGCCAGGAGCTTTGTGGTTAGCTAAGTATTTAATCACTTCTTTGACTTCATTTGGTGTCGTCATTGTGAGCATTTTTTCTTGTTGGTGATTATAAGTTATATTTGGTTGGTCTTCTTTTTCCTTGGAGAACTGGTTGGAGAAGTGTTCTGCAAGTTCATTTCCGATTTCTTTGTCGGTCAATAAGGTTTTGCCGTTCGTTACTAAGCTTGAGATCCTTTCCGTTTTTTTCCTGACGGGTTTTGTTTTTCTCCAGAAGTTCTTTGGGCTTGATTCAATCTTGTGTATGAATTGATTCCAGTTCTCGGTGGAGTCGGATTTGAGGGCTTTGTTAACTTTTCCCTGTAGGTTTAAATAAATGGCTCTATGGGCTGGATCCCAGGTTGCTTGCCACCTCTTACGAGCTTTATTCTTTTCTTTTATCAAGGCCTTGGTCGAAGGGTTCTGTTTTGATGAAGAGGATGATATAACTGTGTTTTTCGAGTAGCTGTTGTAGATTTTATCATTTAGTATGGTCACTGCTGAGTCAATATTGGCTTCCGTTTTCAAGGGTACTCTAGGGGGCGTACTGGAAATTAAGTCTTGTTGGAAGTGTACCCAGTTAGTGAGTCGGCAAGCCCTAGTCGTGAATTCATCCTTCGGGCAGGTCAGCTCTAGGATTACTGGGAGGTGATCTGAAGATAAGGCATCCAGGGTCTTAATCCTCGAAGTCCAGGGGATTTTTCTAAGAATTGCGATGTCTAGAAAGTCTGGATTACCCAAAGGACTGTAGTGCGTGGGTGAAGAAGGTGCGACAATGTCCAGGTTTTCTTTTTCGGAAAAATTATGAAGCACGGTTCCACTATTATTGGAGGTTCTTGAGCCCCAAAGAGGGTGCTTGGAGTTCCAGTCTCCTGCAGCGATTACTGATTGATTATTCTCTAACAAGAGATTCAGATCTTCCTCCAGGAGTGGTAGATCGGGTTTCTTATAGATTGACGATATCTGCACTACTGCCCTTCCATCTGGTTTCATTAGAATTGTGGTGTTTTCCATGTTAAATGTTTGAATCAGCACTTTTTTATATTTAAGATAGTTTTTTAGAATTATTGCCGTTCCACCGCCCCTTCCAACGATTCTATCGTCTCTTATTGTCTGATAGTTTCTGAGTTTGAGGTCGACAGATGGTTTTAAGTGTGTTTCACTGAGCAGTGCCATGTCTATTGAGTTTTCTTCTAAAAAATGTAGAAATTCTTCTTTTTTGAGTTTGATTCCGTTGCAATTCCAGAAAACGATTTTTAAAGGTAATTTGCCTTTCATTGTAAGTAAGTTTTGATAATTTCTAATAACTTTTCGCACAGTTCCCTGGTGTCAGAACGAGTAGTTTTCTTTTTTGCAGTTTCAGCGTAACTTGCCTTTTGTTTTTCAACAGTTGCTTCTTCTGTTTTAGTGGAGCTTGCTTGAGGTATGGTGTTAGGGGAGTTTTGTCTGGGAGGCTTTAGCTGCTGTTGTTGTGGCTTCGGAAAATTTTGGCATCCGCGGTAATTGGCTGTGTGCGCCTCTCCACAGTTAGCGCACTTTGGTGGGAGCTGTTTCGACTTTCTTGGACAATCCTTCGAATGGTGTTCTTCAGCACACTTGACGCATTTGGGCTTCAAAAAACAGTTTAGCTGGCCATGCCCAAAGCCCTGGCAGTTAAAGCATTGGGTCACTCGTTTTGTAGTCCTGAATGATTCCACGACTATTTTTTGGTAAAGTATTTCGGTTATTCCATAGATTCGTTTATTTTGTTCATTTTTCGGTAGCTCTACTAGGACTATATTCATCGGTATTTTGGTCGATTGTCTATGGAGTCTTTTGACAATGACCTCAGTGAAGCCCATTGAGACCAGTTCAGTTACGACGTCTTCTTCTTTGAAGGCTGTTGTTACCCCCTTCAATACCACTTTCAGTGGTTTTTCCTCCTGTAGTCTGTAGGAATATCCTCCATTATTTTTTTTGTACATACTCCCTGATTTTTTTGAAGTCGCCTATGTTTTTCGATTTAATTATGTGCTTTTTGCCAGAAATCGTGACTTGGAATGGTTCCGTGCACAAGCCTTTTAGTTCTTGGCAAAGAAGCTTCCAATCTGCTACATTTTCTGCAATAACAGGAGGAATTCTCGGTTTTTTTCACGTTAGTGACTGTGGTCCATGGGCCATCGTTGTCGTTATTTTCTTCATCGTCTTGCGGTGGGTGAGCTGTGTTCATTTGTTGAGAAATTCCAGTGGCGGGACTTTGTTCATCGATGTCCATTCTAGGCGTCTTCAGATTACGCTCGCTCCTAGTTGGCGATCTTGAGTCATCCGATTGGGAGCCGCGAGTTCTCTTCTTTGATTGAACCGTTTCCTCAAGCTTATACTCGATTCCACATTTGTCTAGGATCTTCGTTATTAAGGAGGCTTCGATTATGCATAGTTTCTCGCCGGTTGGTCCGACCGTCGATTTAATTACAATCGGTGGCATATTATTTTTTTTTATTATTAACACGCATTTTATTTTCAACCACACTATATACAATAAATTCACACACGTGACCAGGCACTCATGGTCAAATATAATAAAACCATTTACACAGATCAAAATAATAAAACAATAATAATAAACTCCAACAAAATGTCTTTCACGGGTGTTCATATCTATTGTCTACCCTTTTTTAACATACTTCCAAACCACTCAGACTTCTTAAAAATTCTGAAATATATTGAATTGATATGAAAATGAAAATTCTGATTTGTATATAATTGGTGAGGTATATTAATTTGAATAAAGTCTGCAGATTTTATTCATATAAATATATTACATTTTGTCAAAATGATTGAAAAGTATAAATAATTACTTTGGGAAAGTTAAAGAAAAGTAAATAGTGGTAATTTTAAAAATATTTTAAATTGTTGCTTTCAGTAAAAATTCAATAAAAATGAAATTGAATCTAATTGCAGTTCAAAATATAGGCTATTAAAAGCCTATTCAAAAATCAAACAATCACCGATATTAAGATGCATTAGCGCGCCCTCTGTTATCAAAAATCGAAATTATTATAAACGCGTATGATTCTTTTTAAAAATAAACAATTTCTACTGCCCTCACTGCAAAGGAAAAATAAACAGGAGAGCCTGCCTCATTATAGTTTCGAATTTTAATCACTAATATAACTTTTTTTTTTTTGTGAAAGAAACCTGATAGTTAAATCTGGAAGGAATTCAAACCCATAATTTAAAAATAGCCTAATAACAAACTAACTTGCCTTTTTAGGGTCATAAAACTTCATGCTAATTTACTGAATTATTTTATTGATAATGCATTCTAAAAATAATACTAGAAAAAGGGCCTTCTAAAATATGTCTAGACCACTAGACTACAAAGTATTTTATCTTAATAAACTAAAAAATAAGGTATATAATGTGAATATATATTTCAAAATGGATTTATAACTTATTATTGCTTTCAAAAATGAAAAACACTGATTGTCTGGATTTAATATTTCTGATATTTTTACTCAATAATGATACAAGGGGTTATTTTATTGAATAATGTTTCACATAATTCTTTCATCTGTTTTCCTCAATATATTAGATGACCACTGCTACTCTATTCCCTCATTTTTATTTAAGTTATATAAATGTAATTTAGAAATTTTTAAAATTTCTTCTCTTCTTCTTTCTTATCTCCACAATGAGTGAAGCAGATTTGTAAATACAGTAGAACCTCCCTTTAGCTAACACCTCTCCACAAAGGACAGTTTTCATTTTCACACTATTTACATTAAATTTGATATCTACTAAGGCCAGGAGTCACCAGGAGTTACTAGGGGAGTCAAGATTTCAATTGTAAATACAGTAGAACCTCCCTTTAGCGGACACCTCTCCACAAAGGACAGTTTTCATTTGAAAAATTACCATTTATACAATTTAGCAACTCTCCGGTAAGAAGACACCTCTCCCTAAATAACACTTTGGCTCTGAAATTAGGTGTCCTTCACAGGATATTCTACTATACATGTTTTCTTTAAATATTTATATTGTGATGTTGTAAATATAATATATATATATAATATGTAAATAGACCATTAAATGCACCTTTATCCAAATTTTAATGTATATATAAATATGCTCATTACACGGCACACCTTTTTATATGTGACAACCTATTTTAATATTTTTTAAACTCTTAAAATATTTTCGCGGTGTGATTTCATCGGAATGCATCTTTTTCTTCATGAAAAATGTTTTATTCACTTTTTAATAGAACATTATTTTATATAAAAACAAAGGTTAATTGAATATATGTTTTTGTCTAATGTAAACTTAAGAAATCTAAACATTCTAAGGATGTTTCGGTAATAACTTGTAACTGTTTTTGAGAATAAAATATTATTATTTTATGTGCTGGCTCTCATTTATCAATTACACGTGGTACAGACCATATTTTAAATATGGTGGGTAATTAGTGAATGCTCTAACTGTAGGTGCCCCCCATGTCTATACATGTAAAAATCAGTTTGATTTCGCAATTAAAAGTGTGCCAGAGCTCCATTTGGTTAATTTTATTTACTGGTGTGAGGAAATTTGCAATAAACAGGAGTTATTTGAGTTATTTTTTCTTCCACACACAAAAAAAAAAGGTTCCAAATGCGGGATTTGTTCCCATTTCATAGCTGTTTAAAATTGATTGTTTGTATCACTCTTGAATTATCCCTCTTATTTTAAGGTTATCCCAAAAATTCCTGTTTTTTTTAAACGTTGTTTTTATTACTTGGCGAATAATATTATTGCAGATAATACATAATAATACATAATACAATTACTTTATACATAATACAAAGACATTATACATAACGGCGAATAATATTGGTATTTAAATTTTTTTCAAGTGTTTATGAACTTTTGGGAAAACCTTGTATTATATGTATATTCCTATGTGGTTTATTACAAATCTCAATGTCATTTAATTCCGTCCTATGTCCCCTAGATATATTCTACCCATTTTTTATTATATTTTACCTTCAACTATATACAGTAGAACTTACCAGTAAACAACCCCTAATTAAAGAGCTAAAGTGTTCTTTAGGGAGGAGAGGTGTCCTCTTGCTCGAGATTTGCTAAATAGTAAAAATGGTGATTTTACAAATGAAAGCTGCCCTTTGTAGAAAGGTGATCTCGAGCGTGAGTATCCTCTCATGGAGGTTTTACTGTAATATATAGCATCTCTTAAAGACTAGATCAAGCTCTACAAAAAAGTTAGCGCGCTGCTCTTCAACATAAATATTGAAAAGATATATATATTGTTTCTTATTTTTTATTTATTTCATCTCAATTTGCAGGTGTTACATTCGAGCACAGCTCGCGAGTCACCTTGTCCAGATTATTTACACATGGCGAGTTGTAATGCTGGAGTGGTCCCCCGAACCTTACAGGAGGGCAGTTGTTGGGTGTTTGGCTGTCAGCTAGCCATTGGGTCCAGGTCGTCGGATTCGGTGGCTGAGGTCACCTTGATTTTGAGCAATTTCTTGTATAGTTGGATTTGATGATTTTTGAAATTGCGAGAATAGTCTTGTCGCAGAGTCTTGATACATCTCTTCTATATTAGGCTGGTTGAGATCTTCTTTGAGAATTTTGTTTGAAAGATTGAATGGGGCTCCTATAGTGGTTCGTAAGCAAATCCTCATGAAGGCATCTATTCTTTTTTTATCCGTAGGTGTGATATATTTGCCCCAGACTGGTAGTGCGTACGTGATGATGGGTAGAATACAGGTTTTGTACAACGTGAATTTATGCTTTGTTGTTAAATTACTTTTAAAATTGAGCAGGCTTGATAGAGATATTTTGGCTATCTTTGCCTTTCTTATGGTGTTTTGGACATGTAGGTTAAATTTTAATTTCGAATCCAAAGTGACACCAAGATACTTGGCATGGTCGGCCCAACTAATAGTGCTTGAGTTTACTGTCAGGTTGGTTTGTGGCTTGAATTTTTTGTTATCTCTTGGGGGAAAAACTATTGCTTGAGTCTTAGTTGGGTTAATGTCTAGCTTCCACTCATCGCACCATTTGATTATGTCATTTAGGTAATTCTGAAGCTGAGTAACCAATAGGTTGACTGATTTAGAGTTAAATAAAATTGCTGTATCATCTGCGAAGATAGAGATATTTTGGCTATCTTTGCCTTTCTTATGGTGTTTTGGACATGTAGGTTAAATTTTAATTTCGAATCCAAAGTGACACCAAGATACTTGGCATGGTCGGCCCAACTAATAGTGCTTGAGTTTACTGTCAGGTTGGTTTGTGGCTTGAATTTTTTGTTATCTCTTGGGGGAAAAACTATTGCTTGAGTTTTTTGTGAGTGCAGTGGGATGTCATTAATGTAAATATTGAAAAGGTAGGGTCCGAGGATAGAGCCTTGAGGTACTCCAGTCTGGATTGGCTTTGGTTCAGTTATAAAATTTCCTTGCTTGACTGAAAATGTCCTGCCCTGTAGATAATTCTGCATAAAATTGATAATGTCACTTGGAAACTGGTGTTTTGTGAGTTTCTTTATAAGGCCATTATGCCAAACTCTATCAAATGCTTTCGCAAAATCTAGAAAGACAGCACCTACCACTTCCTTGTGGGATCTTCTTATCTGGATGTAGTCCAGAACTGCAATGAGTTGGTGAGTTGTTGAATGCCCCCTTCTAAATCCGAATTGCTGCGGGATGATGAAGTTAGAGTTGTCCAAGTACATCTGAAGTCTACGTAAAATAATTCTTTCGTAAATTTTGCCGATGGTGGGGAGGAGGCTGATAGGTCTTAGATCTTCAGGGGATTTAGCGGATTTTTTGGAATTGGAATTATGATAGCATGCTTCCAGACTTTGGGGTAGTAACACAAGTGCAGTGCGGCGTTGAAAACTCCAGCTAGAAATACAATCCATTTGATGGGAAGATTCTTGGCCATTTGCGGAGTGATATTGTCATGGCCAGGAGCTTTGTGATTAGCTAAGTATTTAATCACTTCTTTGACTTCATTTGGTGTCGTCATTGTGAGCATTTTTTCTTGTTGGTGATTATAATTTATATTTGGTTGGTCTTCTTCTTTTTCCTTGGAGAACTGGTTGGAGAAGTGTTCTGCAAGTTCATTTCCGATTTCTTTGTCGGTCAATAAGGTTTTGCCGTTCGTTACTAAACTTGAGATCCTTTCCGTTTTTTTCCTGATGGGTTTTGTTTTTCTCCAGAAGTCCTTTGGGCTTGATTCAATCTTGTGTATGAATTGATTCCAGTTCTCGGTGGAGTCGGATTTGAGGGCTTTGTTAACTTTTCCCTGTAAATTTAAATAAATGGCTCTATGGGCTGGATCCCAGGTTGCTTGCCATCTCTTACGAGCTTTATTCTTTTCTTTTATCAAGGCCTTGGTCGAGGGGTTCTGTTTTGATGAAGAGGATGATATAACTGTGTTTTTTGAGTAGCTGTTGTAGATTTTATCATTTAGTAAGGTCACTGCTGAATCAATATTGGCTTCTGTTTTCAAGGGTATTCTAGGAGGCGTACTGGAAATTAAGTCTTGTTGGAAGTGTACCCAGTTAGTGAGTCGGCAAGCCCTAGTCGTGAATTCATCCTTCGGGCAGGTCAGCTCTAGGATTACTGGGAGGTGATCTGAAGATAAGGCATCCAGGGTCTTAATCCTCGAAGTCCAGGGGATGTTTCTAAGAATTGCGATGTCTAGAAAGTCTGGATTTCCCAAAGGACTGTAGTGCGTGGGTGAAGAAGGTGCGACAATGTCCAGGTTTTCTTTTTCGGAAAAATTATGAAGCACGGTTCCACTATTATTGGAGGTTCTTGAGCCCCAAAGAGGGTGCTTGGAGTTCCAGTCTCCTGCAGCGATTACTGATTGATTATTCTCTAACAAGAGATTCAGATCTTCCTCCTGGAGTGGTAGATCGGGTTTCTTATAGATTGACGATATCTGCACTACTGTCCTTCCATCTGGTTTCATTAGAATTGTGGTGTTTTCCATGTTAGATGTTTGAATCAGCACTTTTTTATATTTAAGATAGTTTTTTAGAATTATTGCCGTTCCACCGCCCCTTCCAACGATTCTATCGTCTCTTATTGTCTGATAGTTTCTGAGTTTGAGGTCGACAGATGGTTTTAAGTGTGTTTCACTGAGCAGTGCCATGTCTATTGAGTTTTCTTCTAAAAACTGTAAGAATTCTTCTTTTTTGAGTTTGATTCCGTTGCAATTCCAGAAAACGATTTTTAAAGGTAATTTTCCTTTCATTGTAAGTAAGTTTTGATAATTTCTAATAACTTTTCGCACAGTTCCCTGGTGTCAGAATGAGTAGTTTTCTTTTTTGCAGTTTCAGCGTAACTTGCCTTTTGTTTTTCAACAGTTGCTTCTTCTGTTTCAGTGGAGCTTGCTTGAGGTATGGTGTTAGGGGAGTTTTGTCTAGGAGGCTTTAGCTGCTGTTGTTGTGGCTTCGGAAAATTCGGGCATCCGCGGTAATTGGCTGTGTGCGCCTATCCACAATTAGCGCACTTTGGTGGGAGCTGTTTCGACTTTCTTGGACAATCCTTCGAATGGTGTTCTTCAGCACACTTGACGCATTTGGGCTTCAAAAAACAGTTTAGCTGGCCATGCCCAAAACCCTGGCTGTTAAAGCATTGAGTCACTCGTTTTGTAGTCCTGAATGATTCCACGACTATTTTTTGGTAAAGGATTTCGGTTATTCCATAGATTCGTTTATTTTGTTCATTTTTCGGTAGCTCTACTAGGACTATATTCATCGATATTTTGGTCGATTGTCTATGGAGTCTTTTGACAATAACCTCAGTGAAGCCCATTGAGACCAGTTCAGTTACGACGTCTTCTTCTTTGAAGGCTGTTGTAACCCCCTTCAATACTACTTTCAGTGGTTTTTCCTCCTGTAGTCTGTAGGAATATCCTCCATTATTTTTCTGTACATACTCCCTGATTTTTTTGAAGTCGCCTATGTTTTTCGATTTAATTATGTGCTTTTTGCCAGAAATCGTGACTTGGAATGGTTCCGTGCACAAGCCTTTTAGTTCTTGGCAAAGAAGCTTCCAATCTGCTACATTTTCTGCAATAACAGGAGGAATTCTCGGTTTTTTCACGTTAGTGACTGTGGTCCATGGGCCATCGTTGTCGTTATTTTCTTCATCGTCTTGCGGTGGGTGAGCTGCGTTCATTTGTTGAGAAATTCCAGTGGCGGGACTTTGTTCATCGATGTCCATTCTAGGCGTCTTCAGATTACGCTCGCTCCTAGTTGGCGATCTTGAGTCATCCGATTGGGAGCTGCGAATTCTCTTCTTTGATTGAACCGTTTCCTCAAGTTTATACTCGATTCCACATTTGTCTAGGATCTTCGTTATTAAGGAAGCTTCGATTATGCATAGTTTCTCGCCGGTTGGTCCGATCGTCGATTTAATTACAATCGGTAGCATATTATTTTTTGTCTACTTTGACAGTATTGTTTCTTATAGAGAGAGAGAGAGCTATATATAAATTTTACAACTTTTTATTGAAACTATATTCTGTGAATATAGACTGCCTGGCCGGCATTCAAAGTTCTTAAAATGTTTTAAACTTCGGCCTGTAAATCTTATTATTATCTCGACGTTTCGAAAAATATTTTGTCCTCGTCAGGAGCGAACAAAATTTAAAACATTTGGCAAAGCGCTAAAAATTATTCTATTAATAATAAAAATAATAATTTTTACCGCTTTGCCAAATATTTTGATTTTTGTTCGTTCCAGATGAGAACAAAATATTTTTGTCAAGACGTCGTGATAATAATAAGTTTTACTGGCCGAAGTATTTTTAATTTTAAAAACTATATTCAAAGGATTGTGAGTACAATATTGTCACGGTAGTGATAACGAGTATAACAAAAGTTTAAGTAAAAATAATTTATTTATAAAATGCAAACTATTGCTAAGCATTTATTTACCAGTAATAATATACAAGAATGGTAAGGGGTGATGACCTTGCAAATATTAATGATGATATACCACAGAATATTTAAAATAATTATTCAGTGATATTGCCCCCCTCCTAGATGAACAGCGTCCCGCTGTAATTATCACTTGAACAGATCAGCTTGGTCCTCAGGGTCATGGTAGGGTTTCATTCTCAGTACATGGACAAGGTCTCTTGTTTGGCGTCTTCTGGTTGGTTGGTCCACAGGTTCAACTTCGAAGGTCACGTCAGAGAGTTTCCGAGTAACCCTGTATGGCCCGAAGTACCTTTTCATCAGTTTTTCTGAGAGTCCCACCTTTCTTATCGGGATGAAAATCCATACCAGGTCACCAACGTTGTAATCCATTGCCTCGTGCTTTGAGTCATATCTGGCCTTGTCCTTCTCTTGGGCTTTCAAGGTTTCTAATCTTGCTAGCTGCCTAGTCTCTTCGACTCGCGAGGCAATCTTCTGACTGTAATCCTCTTGGAGATCTTCATGCGGATTTGGGAAAAGAGTGTCTACAGTTGTTTCGGCTTCGCGTCCATGAATCAGTTTAAAAGGGGTAAAACCTGTTGTATCTTGTTTTGCCGTGTTGTAGGCGAACGTGACGTAGGGCAGGATTACGTCCCAGTCCTTCTGTTCAACACTTACATACATAGCAATCATGTTGGCTAAGGTTTTGTTTAACCTCTCCGTCAGTCCATTCGTCTGGGGATGATACGCTATAGTGAACCGATGTATCGACGAGCATTGATTGGTGAGTTCCGCAATCAATTTGGATTGGAATACTCGTCCTCGGTCCGTGATGATTTCTCTGGGGGCTCCATGCTTGAGAACAACATCTTCCATTAAGAACTTGGCTGCTTCTTTTGCTTCCCCTGTGGGTAAGGCTTTAGTAACGGCAAATCGAGTAAGATAGTCGGTACAGACTATGATCCATTTATTACCAGTATCAGACTTGGGAAATCTTCCAAGGAGGTCCATTCCAACTCTCTGAAAAGGGGAGGATGCAGGAGGTATGGCCTTAAGTAGTCCGGGTGGCTTTTGAGTTGATTGTTTCTTTCTTTGGCACTCCTTACAATGAGCGACATACTTCCGTATGTCCCGGAGAAGTCCTGGCCAGAAATATTTGTTTTTAACTCTCTCATATGTCTTCGAAAATCCAAGATGACCTGCTGTGGGAGCATCGTGTAAACTTTTCAGTAGTTCTAAGCGTAAGTGCTTGGGAATAACTAAAAGGTGTTGGTTTCCCAGGGGGTCGAAATTCTTTTTGTATAAGGTTCCTTTTAACATTTCATATCCTTTTGATTCGGCACCAAATATTTCTGTTTCATCTATCAATTTATTAATTTTAGGGTCTTTTCTTTGTTCAGCTTCGAAGCACGTTAGAGCAGTTATTGAGGGTATATCATCATCCTCATCATTGTATGCTTCTTCCGATTCAAGTTGGGGAGGATTTCGAGAAAGACAGTCGGCATCTTGGTGTTTGCGTCCACTTTTATAAACAACTGTTACATTGTATTCTTGGAGTTTTAAAGCCCATCTTGCTAGTCTTCCTGTCGGGTCCTTCAGGTTAGATAACCAGCAAAGAGCGTGGTGGTCAGTGACGATGACAAACTCACGACCAAAAAGGTACGGTCGAAATTTGTTGATGGCCCATATTGCGGCCAAGCATTCTCTTTCCGTTGTTGAGTAATTCTTCTCCGCCTTAGATAAAGTTCTTGAAGCATAACCAACTGGTCGCTCTTTCCCATCGTTGATCTGTACGAGGACAGCTCCAATTCCATAACCGCTGGCGTCAGTATGAAGCCCGGTTGGCAGTTGTTCTTCGAAATAGGCAAGAACAGGTTCAGACATCAATGCTTTTTTCAAGGAATCAAAAGCATCCTGTTGGTCAGAGTTCCACGTGAATTTATTATCTTTTTTGAGGACTTCGTGTAAAGGAGCAGCTTTCTCAGCAAAATTTTCGATAAATCTACGATAATAGGAACATAGGCCAATGAAGCTTCTCACATCTGTTATAGATTTTGGGGTAGGAAACTTGGCGATAGCTTCAATCTTTTCTGGATCGGGATAAATACCTTTACTATCGACGAGGTGTCCAAACACTCTTATTCTTTTGGTTCCGAAAAGGCACTTTTTTGGGTTGAGGCGTAGCTCGGCTTTGTCGAGACATTGTAGTATGATTTCAAGCCGGTGTAAATGTTCGTTGAACGATTTGGAATACACCACGATGTCGTCTAAATAACAGAGGGCCATCGTCCATTTCAGGCCTTTCAATATCTTTTCCATCATGCGCTCGAATGTTGCAGGGGCATTGCACAGGCCAAAGGGCATAACTAGGAATTCGTAGAGTCCGTCAGGGGTAATAAAGGCAGTTTTTTCTCTATCTGCTTCGTCGACTTCTATTTGCCAATATCCTGAACGAAGGTCCATTGATGAATAAAATTTGGCTCCTTTCAGGGAGTCAAGTGTATCATCGATTCGGGGTAGTGGGTAAACGTCTTTTTTAGTAACTTTGTTTAGTCGTCTGTAATCCACACAGAAACGCCAGTTACCATCCTTCTTCTTCACTAAAATAACCGGCGATGACCATGGACTTTCTGAGTGACGTATAATCCCGGCGTCTAGCATTTTGTCCACTTCCGTTTGGATTGCTTGGCGTTCTGTAGGGGAGACTCGATATGGTCTATGCTTAATAGGCTGATGGTTTCCAGTTTCAATTTTATGTTTGGTTACTGAAGTTTGCTTTACAGGTTCATTATTTTTATCAAATATTTTTTCATATCGTTTTAAAATTGATAAGATTTGAGACTGCTGCTCTTCTGATAAATCATCACTAATTAAATTTTGTAAAAATTTAAATTCACTCTTATCAGCATGACTGGCATGATTCGCATTTTTCACCTCCTTATTAAATTCAGAACATTCTGAAATAGCCGTCAAGTTATTTTCTTCAACCCTTTGAATTTTTCCTAGGCACATTCCCTTAGGGACTATTTGAGCTGTGGTGCTAGAATTTACGATCCAAAGTTTTCCTTTATTATGGGAAAGCCTGAATAATGCACAGGGAAGTGTTAACCCTTTTCCTATCAATACCTTTTTCGAAGGTTCAAAAAGTACCTGATTTTGCCCATTAAGCTCTTCACTCATAACATTTATTAGTTTGGTAGATTCGGCTGGGATTACGACGCTTCTGCTAGCCACAACCTTCCCCATGGAAGCAGGTGAATTTAGTACATCTTTGGCCTCTTCCAATCTGATTTCAGCGCGTCCACAATCAATCACGGCATTTGATGCCTCTAGGAAATCCCATCCGAGGATAATACTTGGGTTACTATTAGGGAGGACGATAAACTCAAGCGGCTGTTCCAATCCATTGATGCTCAAGCTGATTGTGCATCGGCCGATCGATGTAACATTCTTGCCATCAGCAACTTTCAGAGTCATTCCGCTATCCTTGAACATGGTCTTTTTTAATTGTCGTCTTAATCCATCAGAGATAACTGAAAAAGAGGAACCTGAATCGACCAGAGCAGAAAATGCAATGTCATCAATGATGATTTCGACATAATTTTGTTGTAATTTAGCGGCTGTCGACGATGGAGGGTTTTTCACACCCGCGGCTTCCCCCTCGAAAGAAGACGCGACGCTTAGTTTTTTTCTAGATTGTAGCGGCGTGGGGATTGGCTTGTATGGCGGCCTGGGGAAATGGACTGGCGTCTTGGGGATCTTCCTCTGTTTGGATACGGCGATTGTCTGCGGTAGATTTGGCTTCTTATGGCTTGGTGGTTACCAATTTGAGGTTCTTGGGTGCTTGGTGCGTGTCCTTCGGGTCTCTGCATCCATTGTCGTCTTTCTCTACAATATCGCTTAACATGGCCTGGGCGGCCGCAATTAAAACATATTGGGATGTTGTCATGCGTCCTCCATTCATCCGTTCTTCGTTGTGGTGGCGTCTGGTTATATATGGGTGTTTGGGTAGGGTACTGACGTCGTGGAACCTGGCTGAATGTACGTGTTTGGTTGGGGTACGACTGTCGTGGCGGAGGCCTTTGAATAGGCTTCGAAATTGAAGCTACGTTTTTTTCAATCTCTTCTCGGATAATTTCTTTCAGAGAAGATGGTTCAGGGGTAGTTGACTCGGGATTTAGTGCGCGATGAACTTCTTCACGCACGATGCGTCGGATTAAGTCTTCCATTGATTTAGAGTCTGCTGAAATACTACACGTTTATTTACACGTTTTTTATTTGAAGCCTCGATTTTTCGGCACCATTTGATGAACTCATCGATACTTGCAATGTCTAAAATGATGATTGACTGATATATCTCCTCCGATATTCCTTTCGTCAAGTGTGCAACTATTTCATTTTCCATCATAGCCGGATTCACTTCTCTGCACAGATGGAGAACATCTTGAATGTAAGAATCACTGGTCTCCTCCTTCCCCTGAGCTCGAGTTTTGAGGTTCTCTGCGAGTTGATCTTTTTGGGTGACATGATGTCCGAAATTCTGAGAAAACATTTTCACAAAAATATCCCATGAATTAATTTTCTCTTCAACATTTTCGTACCATCTGTGCGCTGTTCCTTGGAGGAAAAAATAAACATTTGCGAGGCACATTGAATCATCCCAGCAGTTGTAGCGAGCGACGCGATGGAATTCTTTCAGCCATTTTTCTGGATTCTGGTTGCGTTCTCCAGTAAAAATAGAAGGGTTTCTAAAAGGTTGAAAATGGTACTCACCCATTTTTTTTCTGTGTCTCTTGCTTGATCTTAGCGATGTTTTCTTGAGGTTCTAGTCCTTGTAGTCTTCGGCTTCTTCTAACGGCTTGGGCGGCGAGGGAATATTCCAGCTTCTCCACCAGTTGTCACGGTAGTGATAACGAGTATAACAAAAGTTTAAGTAAAAATAATTTATTTATAAAATGCAAACTATTGCTAAGCATTTATTTACCAGTAATAATATACAAGAATGGTAAGGGGTGATGACCTTGCAAATATTAATGATGATATACCACAGAATATTTAAAATAATTATTCAGTGATAATATTTTTAATATAATCTTTCACAAAAATCGAATAAAGCTCTACCAGAAATTATTTGCCTCACTATTTTGTTCTTCTTTTGAAAATTGCTTAGCTATAATAAAATTTTAATCAATTTTTTAAATATAATTCAAGCTTGAAGTGATTTCACCAAAATAATTTGGCCAAAAAAAAAAAACCCTCTCAGTGGGTAAAAATAGGTTTGTTAAAATTGTGGTAACATTTGATATATTAATTTAGGAGTTTATCTAAAACAAACAAATTTTATATTTATTGAGATTGAACATTCAAAAAAAGCTTCATTTATTAATACAAGATATTCAAAGAAAAGCGCTGTAATTATTAAATATATAATAAATATCAAAGAATAATTGGTTATTAATCAATTTTTCAAAAAATATTTAACTATCCTGATTTGTTTTTCTTATTTATTACATGAATATCCCATATATATTACTACACTTAATTCCGAGTATAAAAACCGCTCTAGGAATCTAGGTTACCTCAAGAGAGAAAGAGTAAATATACATTTTGTAGCACTATAAAATGATAGAAAAAAATATATTTATTTTGCAATCTGCAATTGAAAATAATGATTCAAAAAGGGTTGAAGAACTTATTGAATCAGGAATTGATATCAATTGTCAAAACTATTGGGGAATGGCTCCATTACATATTGCAGTTGAGTTTGGTATGATTGAAATGTTAATGAATCTGATAAGAACAAATGCTGATATTGATATTCAGAATTTATTTGAAAAAACGCCATTACATTTTGCTGTATGCAGACCAAATGATAAGTCTTATTTGCATCTAATTCAAGCAGGAGCATCGCTTAATATCAAGGATCATAATGGTAACACCCAATTACATCTTTCAATAAAAAATAGGTACTTAGAAATTTTAAGAGAATTAATTAAAAATGGAGCTGATATTAATGCTATCAATTTAACAAATATATCAATTTTAATAGCTGCTGTTACATCCTTTGAAAACCTAGATTTAATTAGAAATATATTGGAATTAGGTGTTGAGGTTAATTTTGAAGGTCTTCTTGGAAAAACTGCTTTGCACCATGCATCTGCGGAATGGATTAATCCAAAAAAGGGAGAACTGATGAAACTTTTAATAGAATTCGGTGCTGATGTCAATTCAAGAAGTGATAATGGAACCACTCCATTGATGAATATTGCTAGAAATGGCAAAATATTTGAAGCTCAAATGTTGATAAAAGCAGGTGCAAGTATTAATGCTAAAGGTATTTTTCAAATGAATGTGTTACTTCATGCAATTGAAGGAAGTAAAATTGAAATGGCAAAGTTAATGATAAATTTAGGCGCAAATGTAAACACTGCAGATTCATTTGGTATGACCCCTTTGCATTTAGCTGCTAAGTATTTAAATATTAATATCCTGAAGATATTGGTTGAGTCGAAAGCTGACATCTACTTGAAAGACAATAGCGGATTAATTCCTTTGGCATATACTCTAAGAAATAAATCCTATTTAGCTTGGTCAGATATGGATTCTGGCTTAAAATATCTTTTACGAGCAACAAAATATTTCGATCTACACGAATGTGTTGGTTCAAGTTTAGATCAGTCATATTCTATCGGAATGATGGTGAAATATTTTGTCCTTCATCATCCCAGATCGTCATTACCAAGTGCCATATCCTCGGAAGAGATGCTCTCAAGTTCGTGGGACCGTTGTCAACGAGAGGTGGCCACAATGGTGGGTCACAAAGTAGGACCGATCACCTTACACAGCTACCTTGTGGAACCTGACATAAACAGAAGAGCAGGGTTCTTATACAATGAGAATAATGGGATACAAGAACATCTAGAACTGAATATGACCTGGTATAAAGACAACCTTAAAATTTACAGTTTTATGATAGAAGAATACTACAAAGAGGATATTAAAAGGGGTCAATTACTTTTTAAGTGGGTGTGTACTGCAAAGAAAAATCAGTATAAAGATCTGACCCAGTTGAACTGTGCTAATATAGCTGAATACCTTACAAATGAGGCATTTGGTGAATGTCATCATTAGGAAATAAATTATAATTCTTAAATTCAGCCATTTGACAAAATTGATTATTTTAACCTAAAGGCATTTGAAATGTGAAAAATAGTTCCAGAAAAAGATAAATGAGCAGTTTATGTATATATATATATTAGACTATTAATAAAATATATATATTTTTATTATTTGAACAAACACAAACCCATTCAATGATGTAAATTTTATTTAAAGAGTATCTACTCACTTCATATTCATGTAATATATATATATATATTTAAAAAAGATGCATATATTGGATTTCTAATTATTTTTATTGTTCCAATATTTCGAGGGGCAACTCGCCTCTCTTTATCGAGGATGTTTGTGTTTTTCACTAGAACACGCGCGCACGCGTACACCACTCTCGTTCTACAAGGCCAATGAAAGAACTGTATCTTTGACTCAACTATTGCCTTCAGTTTATATACAGCAAATAATTATATTTATATTTAATATTATAGATTATTATTTTGTCTATGGAAGATATAGAGATTTATATACAACACAGTGTAATTGTAAAAAATTGTGTTTGCATATTAATTCTAAATTTAAAAAATTTAAAGCAAAATAAATTATTAAATAAAAGGTATATACATAGTTATTTATAAATAATTAAGATATGAATTCTTTATAAATTTCTGGAAAATCAATTTTTCTGTTTATACTCTGTTTATCTTCGGCAGAAGCCCAACTTTCTAAAAACAGTCTACTATGCTTTTCTGTTATGTTTTTGTATATAATTGTGGTCTGTTTGAAATCTGGTACATGGCTATTGTTTAGGGAGTGGTCTACTAGTAGGGATAATGGTTTGTAGTTTTTTAAAGCTGCTTTATGTTGATTGATACGATCTTTAAGTGTTTTACCTGTTTCTCCAATGTATGTAGCTTTACATGTCTGGCAGGGAATTTTGTAAATTACATTGGTTGTATTTTCTTGGTTTGAAATATTTTTTGTATCTGAGTGGCGTAAGATTTGTCTTAGATTTTAAAAAAACTACAAACCATTATCCCTACTAGTAGACCACTCCCTAAACAATAGCCATGTACCAGATTTCAAACAGACCACAATTATATACAAAAACATAACAGAAAAGCATAGTAGACTGTTTTTAGAAAGTTGGGCTTCTGCTGAAGATAAACAGAGTATAAACAGAAAAATTGATTTTCCAGAAATTTATAAAGAATTCATATCTTAATTATTTATAAATAACTATGTATATACCTTTTATTTAATAATTTATTTTGCTTTAAATATTTTTAAATTTAGAATTAATATGCAAACACAATTTTTTACAATTACACTGTGTTGTATATAAATCTCTATATCTTCCATAGACAAAATAATAATCTATAATATTAAATATAAATATAATTATTTGCTGTATATAAACTGAAGGCAATAGTTGAGTCAAAGATACAGTTCTTTCATTGGCCTTGTAGAACGAGAGTGGTGTACGCGTGCGCGCGTGTTCTAGTGAAAAACACAAACATCCTCGATAAAGAGAGGCGAGTTGCCCCTCGAAATATTGGAACAATAAAAATAATTAGAAATCCAATATATGCATCTTTTTTAAATATAATTTTAATTATGGATTGCCAAATCTTCAAAATATATATATATATGATCAAATTATCATCTATGTACCCTCAAACTTTATAAATATTTTTAAATGTTCTATATGTCATTTTAAACATTGTATACATGCTGGTAATGCACCTTATCCCAATATATATATCTGTACTTTGAAATAACTTTATTTGTCCCCTATGTTTCAAATCTGGTTATCAAATATTGATTAGTATTGTATTGAAATTAATCTAGTCCTCACTTTGTTTATAAATTTGTACGAGCTATAGTCTTTGACCTTATTTATTTTTTGCCCAGTGAATGTTTGCCTAACGAATATTGTCTATTCAGTGGTTATTTTAAAATTAGTATAGCGATATATATATTCATTAATATTTTATTATCGAAATTATAAATTTATTGCGTGGTATGTAAATAAGATTCCAATTTAGTAACTTTCTTAGTCTTTGTATAGCTTGAATGACAAGCTTTTTATCTACTTCTTTCCTCCTGTCAAAAATTTGATTCCAATTCTATTTTAAAAACGAATATATATTCATTTATATTATAATTAAAAATGTATTATCTAGATTATTGGATATTATTTTTACAAATTTAGTCAGAACTAATAGAGATATATACTCGTAATTCCTATTATAAATGCTTTAATTTAAATGTCTTTCATAGGTGTCTATATCTTTTGTCTACCCTTTTCAGCATACTTCAGACTGCACAGAAGTCTCAACAATTTCGAAATATATTGAATTGATATAAAAATGAAAATTCTGACATGTATAGAATTGGTGAGGTATAATAAGTTGAATAAAGTCAGCAGTTTTTTAAATATATATTACATTGTCATAATGAGTAGTGGTATGATATATAACTAGTTGTTTTAACATTAAAGTGAGGAATTTTTTTCAGGAAAAAAAGAGGCAGCCTATTGTAATCAAATCAACGATCGGCCCAGCTGGCGAAAAGGTCAGTATAATCGACACCAACATACTTTTGAAAATTCTTGAAAGATGTGGCTTCGAGTACAAAGTAGAAGAAACTCCTTCAACAAAGAAACGAACTCGCGAATCCCCATCAGATTCAACACCACGTAGCCATAAGACACCGAGAATGGAAGTTGTCTCACAGCATAATGAAAACGACGTCTCCATGAACGAGGTAACTGAAGTCCCTCAAGAAACGTCCGCAGCTACCCCTTCTCAGGTTAACGAAGAAAACATTGATGAAGATGGTCCTTGGACAAAATTCACACATGCAAAAAAGCAAAGAATACCACCTGTAATAGCAGAAAATGTAACAGACTGGAAGTTGCTCTGCCAAGAGCTGAAAGACCTGTGCACAGATAAATTCCAATGCACGATCTCAGGAAATAAGCACATTATCAAGGCCAAAAATATTTAAGACTTCAAAAAAATCAGGGAATATGTTCAAAAAAACAATGGCGGCTACTCTTATAGACTCCAAGAAGAAAAGCCGCTCAAAGTGGTATTGAAGGGCGTGACAACAGCTTACAAGACTGAAGATATAGCAATAGAACTTGCAACAATGGGCTTTACTGAGACGTCTGTGAAAAGACTTCATAGACAATCAACTAAAAGGCCAATGAATTTAGTACTGGTAGAATTACCGAAAAATGAACAAAACAAGAATATTTTTTTACGGAATAACTGAACTTCTCTATCAGAAAATTGCAGTAGAATCTTTCAGAACAACAAACCGTGTGACTCAATGCTTCAACTGCCAGGGTTTTGGGCACGGTCAACTTAACTGCTTCCTGAAACCAAAATGCGTAAAGTGTGCCGAGGAGCACCATTCGAAGGACTGCCCAAGAAAGTCAAGACAACTTCCCCCAAAGTGTGCAAACTGCGAAGAAGCGCACACAGCCAACTACCGCGGATGCCCTAAGTTTCCAAGAGTACATCAGCAACAGCCAAGATACCCTGGTCAGTACAAACCTAACAACCCTCTTCCGATTTCAAAAAGATCTGAAACACTGCCGAAAATTGTAGAACAACAAACCAAAGCAATGCTGAGGTTGTGACAAGAAAAACTTCTCGTTCTGAAACTAAGGACCTGTGTGAAAAATTGATGCAAGTAATCAAAACATACTACAATGAATTGCAAATTGCCTTTCAAAATTATTGCTTGGAATTGTAACGGAATCAGATCAAAGAAAGAAGAATTATTGCACTTTTTAGAAGATAACTCAATTGACATTGCTCTGCTCAGTGAAACTCACCTTAAACCCTCAATTGATCTAAAGTTCAGGAACTATCGAACCATTAGAACTGATCGAATTACAGGAAAGGGTGGGGGAACAGCCATCATTATAAAATCCTTTTTTAAATATAAAAATATGCTGATTCATACCTTAAACTTGGAAAATACTTCAATTTTGATAAACCCAGATAGAAAAACCCTCTTGCAAATCACACCAATTTATAAGAAGCCTGATGCACCTTTATTGGAAAAAGATTTGAACCAACTGATAAAACACAACCACTCAATAATCGTTGCAGGAGCCTGGAACTCCAAACACCCTCTTTGGGAATCAAGGACTTCAAATAACAGTGGAATCGTGCTGCACAATTTCTCTGAAAGAGAAAGCCTCGACATTGTCGCACCTTCGTCACCCACGCATTACAGTCCACTCGGCAATCCCGATTTCCTAGACTTCGCAGTACTTAAAAACATTCCCTGGACCCCAAAGGCCAGAACCACCGACAATTTATCATCTGACCATCTCCCTGTAATCTTTTAATTGAATCGCCCAAAGGATGAATTCACAACCCAGCTCAGCCGAGTAACTAATTGGGTTCATTTTCAACAAGATCTAATCTCCACCACGCCCCCAGACTCCCCTTGAAAACTGAAGTAGACATTGATTCAGCAGTTGGAATTTTAAACGAGAAAATTATAAATAGCTACTCGAAAAACACCATAGTCTCATCATCCAAATTAATAAAGAACTCAAAGACCAAAGCCTTAATAAGGGAGAAAAATAAAGCTAGGAAAAGATGGCAATCAACCTGGGATCCAGCTCATAAAGCTACTTACCTCAATCTACAAGGAATGGCAAATAAAGCCCTTGAAGCAGATAAATCTGAAAATTGGAATAGTTTTTTAAGCAAACTTGAATCGAGCCCAACAGACTTCTGGAAAAAAACAAAACCCATTAGGAAAAAAACTGAGAAAATCACTAGTTTAAATGCAAATGGAAAAACCTTGCTGACCGACAAAGAAATTGGAAATGATATTTCAGAGCATTTTTCCAAATACTTTTCCAAGGCGGAGGATGAGGTTCCGTCTTACCTAACAGATAACACTTGCCATCATCCCCAAGAGAATATACTATCAATGACAACGCCAAATGAAGTCAAGGAAGTGATTGAAAACCTAGGTAATTACAAAGCTCCAGGCCACGACAATATTACGCCGCAAATGACTAAAAACCTCCCCATCAAATGGATAGTTTTCCTCGCTGGGATCTTCAATGCTGCATTACACCTGTGCTACTTCCCGAAGACATGGAAACATGCCATTATCATAGCCATTCCAAAAAAATCACCTGTCAAATCACCTGAAGATCTCAGACCAATCAGCCTTCTCTCTTCCATCGGTAAGGTACACGAGAGAATCGTTCTTCGAAGATTGCAGTCATACATGGATTCTATTAACTTTATCATTCCTCAACAATTTGGATTCAGAAAAGGACACTCCACAACCCACCAGCTAATCACAGTAATAGACTACATCCAAATAAGAAAGTCCCACAAGGAGGCAGTAGGTGCTGTTTTTCTAGACTTTACCAAAGCCTTTGATAGAGTAAGGTATGATGGCTTGATAGCAAAAATAACAAAAAAAATCAATTTCCAAGGGATTTTATCAAATTCTTGAAAAACTATCTCCAGGACAGAACGTTTTCAATTAAGAAAGGGAATTATATAACCACGGCAAAACCAACTCAGATTGGAGTCCCTCAAGGTTCTATCCTTGGACCCTACCTATTCAACATCTACATCAACGATTTCCTTCCACATCCAAAATGTCAAATAAAACTTTTCGCAGATGACGCAGCAATTTTATCAAACTCCAAATCAATAGGAATAATAACTACACAACTCCAAAATTACATAAACAGTATATCGAGTGAAAAACCCTGTTTGATTAATAAATGAATAAAAAAAGCATCAAAAAAGGGCTGCGTATCTTTTATAAGATATGCAGCCCTTGATGCTTTTTTTATTCATTTAATAAACAGTATAACCAAATGGTGCAATGATTGGAAATTAGACATTAACCCAAAAAAGTCTCAGGCAATAATTTTTCCTTCACTAGACAATAAAATATTCAAGCCACAATCCATCCTGAAGGTGAACCAGAGCCCTATTAACTGGACTGACAGCGTTAAATATCTTGGAGTTACCTTAGACTCCAAGTTGAAATTCAACATACATGTCATAAAGAAAGTAAAAATCGCAAAAATAACATTATCAAGCCTGTTCAACTATAGAAGCAAATTGACTACAAAACAAAAGTTTACTCTATACAGAAGTTGTATCCTCCCGATAGTAACATACGCACTCCCAATTTGGTGTAAATATATTACAACCACAAACAAAAATAGGATAAACGCATTTATGAGAATCTGCCTTCGGACAAGTATAGGAGCTCCATTCAACCTATCAAACAAGATACTGAAGGAGGACTTGAACCAACCCGATCTAGAAGATATGTACCAAACTTCCGTTAAGAAATTATACCTTCAAATGCAAAATTCAAATAATCCAACCATACAAGATATTCTACAAAATAAAGGAGATATCAATCCCCGATTCCGACGACCCGGCCCTGACACTTAATCAAGAGCTCATTGCCCAACAGCTGCCCTCCTGCAAGGCCTAGGGGGACCACTTCTACTCCACCAATTCGCCATGTGTAAATAGCCAGGACAAGGTGACTCGCGAGCTGTGCTCGAATGTAACACCTGTAAATTGAGACGAAATAAATAAATAAAAAGTAGTGGTATGAATATATATAAATACTTTGGGAAAGTCTAAATAAGTGAATATATGTAATTTTAAAAATATTTTATATCAATGCTTCAAGTAAAAATGCAATAAACCAAAATTAATTCTAAATACATTTTAAACTATTGCTTATTAAAAGCCTATTCAACCTAATGTCTTTATTTGTTAAAGAACATTATATTTTGATCTGTAAGAATCAACCCATAATTTGAAAATAGCCTAAAAACAGAATAACCTGTTTTTTTGGGTCATAAAGCCTTATGCTAATTTACTGAATTATTTTGTTGATAATGCATTCTAATAATATTACTCGAAAAGGCGCCTTCTAAAATATGTATAGAATTATCAATATTATTTTTATTTGTATATTGAAGTGTTTAATTTCAAGCATTATTCGTAGGGTAAATTTCACAATTGTTACGAATAGTATTTGAATTTGAAAATATAATTTGTATATATATATTCACTCTTGAAGAAAAATTTTCTTGTAAACCCTGGATGTTGCCTGGGTAATTCGCCTAGTAGAGAGAGGTATTTATAACCCAGGTCCCTGTAGCAAAGAGCGCCAACTACCCGATAAGTCCAGCTCACTACTCACTAGTATGGACTAGTGTTGAGCCCTTTTACTAGTGTCCTGTTCTGATTGTTCAGTTGAACCAGTTGACCAGGAAGTTCCATGCTGAGGTTGAGTCTGGAATGCTGGCCATAAATATAGGATTGAGATGAGTCAGTCCAAGCATGAAATTGTTTGCATCCTATGTCTCAGGAATGCTGGACAGTTGTAAAGGAGATGATTGGCTCCCTGAGGCTCTTCTGAACTATGGATGCGAGAAGGGTCAGTTCCCGGATGCAAACGTGTAATGTTTGCCAGTACATGGACATGGCCTGCAGGATAATGGTGGGGGCCTCTCAATGATGGATTTTGGTAAAATATTGAGAGATGGCTTGGAGTGGAAGTAATTCTCCTGAGGGATCAGGTCGATTAGTCTTGGGAATATAATACAGTCAATGATGATAGAGCAGCCTTACAGGTTAGGTTTCGAGCATGAGTTCGAGGCAGGGTGGAGTATGAGTGTGGTAAAACAAAAGTAGCGGGAATATTTTCTGCACTGTTTGCTAGTTCATTACCATTGATTCCATTTGTCCGGGTACTCAACATATCCTAATGTAAGGAGCTCTGTTAAGGACTTTATTATATTTGATTATATTTGCCACTAGCGATGTACGTGTTGGTTCTGAGGAGCAGACAGATGATAAAGGGGATCTACAATCCTAAGCAATGGTCACTGATGTTTTGGTTGGACTAATATCCACGATTTTAGCTGCCCAGAGAATTGCTAAAGGTTCTGCATGATATAAAGTACAGTTTGGGTCAAGCCTTAGGAAAACTGGCTGATGTTTTTGGGAAGAAAAGATGATTGCAGCACCAACGCCTGAAATACCTTTTGATCCATCTGTGAAAATTAGTGGCGTTGTTACCTCTTCTAGGTTCAAACTGAAGGATATGGGATAAAAAGGTTAATTTGCTTTTTTTTAAATGTAAAACCAAAATGCGTTAGTTCAAGCCTTTTACCGCTTGTCGCAGCACTGGTCGAGACGATTAATGAATTTGATTGGTTAATAATTTTAAACGTAGTTTGTTTACACAATGAATGTTTTTAAAAGGTAAAATTAATCAATCGCCGTGAAACTTTTGGAAGTTATTTACTATACTAATCGGAAGGTTTCGGGTTTGAATTTGATTTGAAATAAATATTTGTTGCAATTTTATGTACAAATTTTCTACTTTCACTCGCAAGCAGCACCTTTCGCGGAAAATGGTGAAATTACAATTATAAATTGTAAAAATGCTAAAATGTGTTCCAAGTGTAATGAATTTAATATTTAATTTGAGGATTTAGTAATACTAGCCGAATGACCCGGGCAACGCCCGTGTTTTACCCGATTGAATGTTCTTATTCAAATACTATTTGTTACAATTATAAATTGGAGCCGTGGATGTCACTCTTGTGAAACGTCCCGCTCCAAACTTTACATGTACATTAGGTCAGCTGGTATTACCCCTCATTTTCACCGCTAGAGGCGCGAGCGAATTGACTTTTTGTAAATATACATAATTATAAAGATAGAAGCTTCTATAGAAGATAATGATCATAATGATGATGCGCGCGCATCCGTGAGAGCGATGAGGAATTGAGGAAAGACGGTCGTGACTATATATGTTGATAATAAAATAATAATAATATAATAATAATTATTATTATCATTATTATTATTATCATTAGATAATGATAATGATCAAAATGATGATGCGCGCGCATCCGTGACATGAGGAATTGAGGAATTTAGGAAAGACGGTCGTGACTATATATGTTGACTAGACGAATGACCCGGGCAACGCCCGTGTTTTACCCGATTGAATGTTTTTATTCCAATACTATTTGTTACAATTATAAATTGGAGCCGTGGATGTCACTCTTGTGAAACGTCCCGCTCCAAACTTTACATGTACATTAGGTCAGCTGGTATGACCCCTCATTTTCACCGCTAGAGGCGCGAGCGAATTGACTTTTTGTAAATATACATAATTATAAAGATAGAAGCTTCTATAGAAGATAATGATCATAATGATGATGCGCGCGCACCCGTGACATGAGGAATTGAGGAATTGAGGAAAGACGGTGGTGACTATATATGTTGATAATAAAATAATAATAATAATATAATAATTATTATTATTATCATTAGATAATGATAATGATCATAATGATGAAGCGCGCATCCGTGACACGATTGACGGTGGAAAGACGGTCGTGACTATATATGTTGATAATAATAATAATAATAATATAATAATAATTACTATTATTATTATCATTAGATAAAGATAATGATCATAATGATGATGCGCGCGCATCCGTGACATGATTGACGGTGGAAAGACGGTCGTGACTATATATGTTGATAATAATAAAATAATAATAATAATATAATAATAATAATTATTATTATTATCATTAGATAATTATAATGATCATAATGATGATGCGCGCCAATCCGTGACAGCGATGAGGAATGACGGTCGTGACTATATATGTTGATAATAATAATAATATAATAATAATAATTATTATTATTATCATTAGATAATGATAATGATCATAATGATGATGCGCGCGCATCCGTGACATGAGTAATTGAGGAATTGAGGAAAGACGGTCGTGACTATATATGTTGATAATATTCCAATGACGTTGTAAAAAACTTGGCATTTCAATATTAATATATATTTAAAGAAAATATCCTATTTAAAATTTAATAAATGTTTTCAAAAAACTTATGTGTTTAAAAATAATTAAACGCATATAAAAATATCTATATACCAATTGAAAAACCCTGTAAGATTATAAATGAGTTAAAAAAAGCATCAAGGGCTGCGTATCTTTTTATAAGAACGATTATAAAACGAGCTTTCGGGCTCATACGCCCTTCTACAGGAATTAACAAATTTAACTATCCATCTAGTCTGAAATAGGATTTTTATACACGTAACTATTGTTTTTCATATCGGCTTAATTGAAAATTATTTAAAATGTTTAAATTTGCATACAGGTGTAATGATTTGTAAAATTAAATCTAATTAATATGCGGTAATATGAAATATTTTTGCTTATGGCAATCTCATTTTGTATTTAAAATTTCAAATTTTACAAATTTTATATTTGCAAGGGATCCCATTAGATATGTGCTATCTTTAATGCGAATATAACTGTTTCATTTTATTTCATTTAGGTCTATTGATTCATATGCTTCTGGCAAATCGATTCTGCGATTTATGCTGCTGTATTGTTTGGAAACTATTGCTTCTATTATGAGTCTCTGATATTTATTATTGATGTTGTTGTAATGCACTTTAAGTTCATTTAGGTTAAAAGTATGTCCTGTTGAATTAGAGTGCTGTACTATTAATGATAATGGGTCATTTTTGTTTATGTATCTTCTGTGTTCTGTGATTCTATTATGTAACTTTCTCCCTGTCTCCCCCACATATCTGGCGTTACAGTTATTGCATTCTATTGAATAAACTACCTCTTTTTTTATATGATATACAATCGGTTTGCCTGTTTTTTATAATCGGGTTTCTTAGGATATCTAATAAGTTGGGAGAGTTACTGTAATATGTTTTTATTCCGTATTTTTCGAGTGTTCTGGAAATGTAGATAGATTTCGGGGAGTATGGGATGTAACAATTTTGCCTATATACTTTAGTGTTCTGCGCTAACATGTTGGATGTAACTTGTGTTCCTGATAAAAATGTTTTAAAATGAATGTTTTGAGGTAGCCTGCTGATGTTAAATTTTGGATAATGGTTTGTGTTTCATGCGTTTTGTACTGATTTAACGAACAATGAGTATAAATTATTTTAGTTAAAGTTTTTACTGTGTTAATTTTATGGCTAATGGGGCAAAATGAAGAAAATTTTATATAATTGGGGGTGAATGAAGGTTTATAGTAAACTGTTGTTTGCAATTTATTGTCTATTTTCATTATTTTAATATCTAAAAATGGCAATGTGCTATTGTCTTCTTTTTCTATTGTGAAACGTAAGCTATTGTTATAATTATTGAGTGAGGCTAAGATGTTGGGAATTTGTTTGTCTTGGCAAATGCAAAATATGTCATCAATGTATCTTCTGTATAATATGATGTCTGCGGGGTATGAAGAAGTGATCCAATTGTCCATTTCTCTCATAACTATTTCAGCTAATGGTGTTGATAATGGGCTTCCCATAGGGCAACCCCTGATTTGTTTATACTGTTTCTGGTCGAAGGCGAATATGTTAATCTTAAGACATAATGTAATTAAACCTATTATTTTCTCTATTGTATTAGAGTCTATTCTATTGTTATCTAAAAAGGTTTTTGTGGTTTCAAGAAATAAGTTATGGGGGAGACTGGGATATAAGGCCTCTACATCGAATGATACCAAAATGTGATCTTTCTGATAATTGTAATTGGTTATTTCAGTGATGAATGTTGGAATATTTGCTATTGACTTTGGGAATACATTGTTCTTAATTAATGACTGTAAAAACGTTGTAACATACCTGGCTACTGGTGGTAGTGGTGAGCTATGATAGGCAACTATTGGTCTTAGTGGGATCCCTTGCTTGTGTACTTTAGGTTTTCCGTATATATAGCTTTCAGAGTCTAAATTAGACCTGAATAATTTACATTCATCATTTGATATCATATTGCATTTGGACATCCTGTTTATTTCTTTCTTGAAATATGCATATTCTCGTTTCTTATCGCTTTCATTAACTATTGTAAAGATGCTTTTGTCTTCTAATATGTTGTTCATTTTGTCTATGTAATCTGTTTTGTCCATCACTACAGTCATCACTCCTTTGTCTGCACTTGTGATGATTATGTCCTTTCTATTTTTGAGATCATTTATGATGGTTTTATATCTCTGGTTGTTTGGTGGTATTTTACTTGGCTCTTTTAATATGTTGATTACGGAATTTCTAATATAATTCTTCTCATAGTTGTTGAGTTTACTGATTGCTGTTTCAATTCCACTAATTATTTTGATTGTCTGTGGTTTTCTTATTGGCCTATGTTTTAATCCTTTAGATAATGCATTTACTTCATCTTTGTTTAAAACTGCTTTAGAAAGATTGATCACATTATCTGCATTATCTTTTTCTTTTGTTGCTGGGAAATTATATTTCGGTATCCAATATTCTATTTTATTGTTATGTCTTCTTTCTAATTTAGACTTCAAAGTTGCTTTTTTTTTTTAACGTTAATACCTGATATGATATCATTTAGATTCAATTGGTCGCTGTTGAGTGAGGGTAAACAAATTATGTCCTTTATAGTTTTGGAGATGATTCTGATTTTTAAATGACATCCTTTGGTTCTGGTTCTTAATAGTTTGTATTGAGTTTCCTTGATCAATTTTGCTGAATACGGGTTCTGGACTGGATCTTTGATTCTCAGGGTAGGCGGGATGAAATTTGCTTCTTCATATCGGATGTTGAATGCCAGGTGATATCTCCATCTCACGAGCTGCAATGATTTGTTGGTTAGATTCCTGATTATAAAATTTGTAAAATTTAAAATTTAAAATACAAAATGAGAGAGAGAGATTGCCTTAAACAAAAACATTTCATATTACCGCATATTAATTAGATTTAATTTTCCAAATCATTACACCTGTATGCAAATTTAAACATTTTTAATAATTTTCAATTAAGCCGATATGAAAAACAATAGTTACGTGTATAAAAATCCTATTTCAGACTAGATGGATAGTTTATTTTGTTAATTTCTGTAGAAGGGCGTATGAGCCCGAAAGCTCGTTTTATAATCGTTCTAATAAAAAGATATTCAGCCCTTGATGCTTTGTTTAACTCATTTTAAATATCTATATAGGTTTATAAATCTATATATAGGTGGAATGGATGTTTTCTAGGATCGTTTTAACAAATGTTCGTTAGGCAAACATTTACTCAAGTAAAAACCGGGCGAAGCCGGGTACATTCGCTAATTACAGTTATTTACAAATGTTTCTTTGTGGCAAGATACTATTCCTTCAACTTCAAATTACCGACTGGACCAATTAATATTGGTTTTATTCAACTTATCGAGTATTTTTCAAGGGATCGGGAAAAAATGTAAATTTTCGAGAGTATAGACAAGTATAGATTCAGTAAGGATTGGATGTTTGCTAGAATCGTTTTAACAAATGTTTGTTAGGCAAACTTTCATTCGGGTAAAAACCGTGCGAAGCCGGGAACATTCGCTAGTTCTAATATATTTAATAAAGGGATTCCCATCCCTGGACACTTTATTTTTCCGTTTTTCATTACTCTTCACAATTCATCCTTTCTTAACTCATCCCTAAGGTTAGAAATGATCGTTATTTCTTCTTAAAATAAATTTCGATTTTTCGTTCAAAAGAAACATTCGCGGTATAATTGTCAAACGTCGTTCTAATAACTAATTTTATTACAAGAGAAGGAATGGCCAGACATCATCTTGAGGAATGAATCGAAATTTACTACGATGAGTTTCTTATAAAAGAAAACTTTGATACTTTTTTCAAACTAATTTCATAAAAAATCTACAATTTGCCTTAATTAGGGAAATATGTATCTGTGTATCAGTGTTGGGCAAATTTTAATTAAAATGATTTATTAAAGATTAACAATTGATTAATTGTTAATTGTAATTTTCACAATTAACAATTAATCAATTGTTAATTGCACTTTCCTAATTAACAATTAATTAATTGTTAATTGCACTTCAATTTAATTGAAAAATATTTTTTTAATGCCCAACACTGCATTTCAGTACCACTCTCTTCTCGAACATGCTGTCCGACAATTTGTGACTCTTTGGCAGATTTGTCATTGTCGCAAAAGAAAAAAGGCGTTCAACTGCAGCTGACGATGGTAAAGGTGTGTTGTATTTAATAAAAACACTTTTTATCTCAGGCAGTGTTGGGCAAATATTAATTAAAATGATTTATTAAATATTAACAATTGGTTAATTGTTAATTGTAATTTTCACAATTAACAATTAATCAATTGTTAATTGTACTTTTCAAATTAACAATTAATTAATTGTTAATTGCACTTCAATTTAATTGAAAAATAATTTTTTAATGCCCAACACTGCTGTGTATAGTGTGGGAGTGGTGTTTTGCCTCAGGCAGAATATATACAATACTTGTTTTTTTTTTGCTAATCCCTAGTACTCGTGGTACAGGCCACGATAAGCATGTTGGGTAGAAGTTGGCGACTGCTTTTACTATAAGTGCATCACATGTCTACACATGTAAAAACAAGTTCAACTTTGCACTTACAAATGTGCCAGAACACCGTTTGGTTACTTGCACTCGCTGGTGGTGTTGGACCTTTGCAAGAATTGGGGGCCATTGGAGCATTTTCTTTTTAATCAGAAAAAAGTGCCTAATGCGGGAATCGAACTCGGCTTGTAGCGGTCGAAAACCACCGGTTTAGACTATCCTTTCACCGACCCCCTACAATACTTGTAAATAAGGAAGGATCAAAAGGTATCTTCACACTCTTTTTATATTATACCTTCTCAGAAAAAAGTCAAGCATTTAACAGATAGATATATAATTGAAGTTGCAGTATGAAATAAAGCCCATTCACAAATTAAACCATTCATTAATTTCCACTCTTTTTGTGAATAAAATATTCCATGGGTGTCTATACTTCCAGACAACTCAAAATGCACTAAAAAAATTGATTCTAAATCAAGTTTTAAAAAATTTATAGACTATTAAAAGCCCATTCACAAATTAAACCGATCACTAATTTACACCTTTTGTGATAGATCTGGAAGGAATTAAAACACATAATTTGATAATAGCCAAATAACAGAATAACTTGCCTTTTTTAAGGTCATAAAGGTTAAAGCTAATTATACTACGTAATATTTGTTGATAGTAAGTTCTAAAACTAATACTAGAAAATTGGGCTTCACAAACATGTCTAAACCACTAGATTACAAAATATTTTTCTTAATAAAGCTAAAAAAATCAGGTATAGGTGAAATTATATTTCCCTAATGAATTTTTAATTTAATATCAATTTGATTAATTAGAAATCTGATATTCTGGATAAAATGTTTCAACTAATATTTTTATTTATTTATTAATTTCGTCTCAATTTACAGGTGTTACATTCGAGCACAGCTCGCGAGTCACCTTGTCCTGGCTATTTACACATGGCGAGTTGGTGGAGTAGAGGTGGTCCCCCGGACCTTGCAGAAGGGCAGCTGTTGGGGGATGAGCTCTTAACTAAGCGTCAGATCCGGGACGTCGAAATCGGGGATTGATATCTCCTTTATTTTGTAGAATATCTTGTATGGTTGGATTATTTGAATTTTATATTTGAAGCTATAATTTCTTAACGGAAGTTTGGTACATATCTTCTAGATTGAGTTAGTTCATGTCCTCCTTCAGTATCTTGTTTGATAGGTTGAAGGGAGCTCATACTTGTCCGAAGGCAGATTCACATGAATGCGTTTATCCTATTTTTGTCTGTGGCTTTAATACACTGCGTGACATTGAAAATGGAACACCAAGAAATAGTGGCCAGAAAGTGATGAAACTCGGCAGACAGAGAGAGACAGGGACGAACAATAAGTGATATTTATTTCAAAATGATAGTCATAATACAGAGCGAGAACGGCGTCGGCTTAGTAGCAAGTAGGACCACCGCGGACGGCGATGCACGAAGCAACACGTCTAGGTAGAGGGTCAATCAGAGTACGGATGGCGTCCTGAGGGATGGCTCTCCATTCCCTCTCAACCATTTGCCACAGTTCGTCTTCTGAACGCGGCTGTGGCAAGGCATGCAAACGGCGTCCAATGATGTCCCAGACGTGCTCGATTGGTGAGAGATCAGGAGAGTACGGTGGCCAGGGAAGCATCTGTACATCTTGCAGAGCTTGTTGGCTAATGCGAGCAGTGTGCGGTCGGGCGTTATCCTGCTGATAAAGGGCATTGGGTACCCCCTGAAGGTAGGGGAGTGTCACCGGTCGCAGCACATCATCAACGTATCGTTGGGCCGTCATAGTGCCCTGAATACGAAGTAAAGGTGACCTGGAATCATACGCGATTGCGCCTCAAACCATGATTCCACGTTGTCGCACGGTGGGGCGTTCCACAATTGCTGCCGGATTGGACCTTTCTCCACGTCGACGCCACACGCGTACACGGCGACCATCACTGGAAGGGCAGAAACGCGACTCATCTGAGAACACGACCCTGTGCCATTCCGTCATCCACGTCGATCTAGCCCGGCACCATTCCAAACGTTGGCGCCTATTTGGTGGGGTCAATGGCAGTCTTCTTAGCGGACGGCATGAGTGCAAGCCATTAGCAACCAATCGACGGGAAATGGTTCTGGTCGAGATGGAATGATCTTGGGTGTCTTGCACATGTTGCAGGATGGCGGTACAAGTGGCTTGTGGGGCCGCCACTGCTTGTCGAAGGATACGCCGATCCACACGTGCTGACGTCACTCTGGTTGCACCGACATTCCTATAAAGTGCCACATTTCCTTGTTCCAACTATCTTCTCCACAGTCGGTGCACCGTGGACGCACCAAGGTGTGTATCAGCTGCGATTTGACGTATGGACCAACCTGCCCTTTTCAGTCCGATCACCATGCCCCTCGTAAAAGCGTCTGTCTGCTTGAACTGCCTCCGTTTACGATGACCTGGCATTCTCTGTTATTACACGTGTCTTTTGACACAAGAACAAAATTTCTACAATGATTTTCCTTGAAGAAATAATGACACGAATACTGTCCTTTCTGCAAGTTCCTTCCCTTATGTCTTACTCCATGTGCGCACGAGAGATGCGCATTTTACATCATTTGCATAACTCGGTTAGGCGCGTCTACCCTGAAATTTGCATAATTTTCTGGCCACTATTTCTTGGTGTTCCATTTTCAATGTCACGCAGTGTATATTTGCACCAAACTGGGAGTGCGTATGTTACTATAGGGAGGATAAAACTTCTGTATAGAGTAAACTTTTGTTTTGTAGACAATTTGCTTCTATAGTTGAACAGGCTTGATAATGTTATTTTTGCGATTTTTGCTTTTTTAATGATATTTTTGACATGAATGTTGAATTTCAACTTGGAGTCTAAGGTAACTCCAAGATATTTAACGCTGTCAGTCCAGTTAATAATGCTCTGGTTTACCTTTAGGATGGATTGTGGCTTGATATTTTTATTGTCTAGTGGAGGAAAAATTATTGCCTGAGACTTTTTTGGGTAGATGTCTAATTTCCAATCATTTTACCATATGGTTATACTGTTTATGTAATTTTGGAGTTTTGCTGTTATTTTTCCTATTGATTTAGAATTTCAAAAATTGCTGCGTCATTTGCGAAAAGTTTTTTTTTGACGGAAATCGTTGATGTAGATGTTGAATAGGTAGGGTACAAGGATAGAGCCTTGAGGGACTCCAATCTGGGTTGTTAGTGCCGTGGTTATATAATTCCCTTGCTTAATTGAAAAGGCCTTGGAAATTGTTTTTTTTTTGTTGTTATTTTTGTTATCAAGCCATCATGCCATACTCTATCAAAGGCTTTGGTAAAGTCTAGAAAAACAGCACCTACTGCCTCGTTGTGGGACTTTCTTATTTGGATGTAGTCTATTACTGTGATTAGCTGGTGGGTTGAGGAGTGTCCTTTTCTGAACCCAAATTGTTGAGGAATGATAAAGTTAATAGAATCCATGTATGTCTGCAATCTGCGAAGAACAATCCTCTCGTATACCTTACCGATGGTAGAGAGAAGGCTGATTGGTCTGAGATCTTCAGGTGATTTGACAGGTGATTTTTTTGGAATGGTTATGATAATGGCATGTTTCCATGTCTTCAGGAAGTAGCACAGGTGTAATGCGGCATTGAAGATCCAAGCCAGGAAAACTATCCATTTGATGGGGAGGTTTTTAGTCATTTGCAGCGTGATAATGCGTGGAGCTTTGTGATTACATAGGATTTTAATCACTTCCTTGACTTCAGACGGAACCTCATCCTCCGCCTTGGAAAAGTGTTCGCAAAAAAGCTCTGAAAGAACATTTCCAATTTCTTTGTCGGTCAGCAAGGTTTTTCCATTTGCATTTAAACTATTGATTTTGTCAGTTTTTCTCTTAATGGGTTTTTTTTTTCCAGAAGTCTGTTGAGCTCGATTCAAGTTTGCTTATAAAACTATTCCAATTTTCAGATTTCTCTGCTTTAAGGGCAGGTTTACCTTTCCTTGAAGATTGAGGTAAATAGCTCTATGAGCTGGATCCCAGGTCGATTGCCATATTTTCTGAGCTTTATTTTTCTCCCTTATTAATGCTTTGGTATTTGGGTTCTTTATTAATTTGGAAGATGAGACTATGGTGTTTTTCGATAAGCTATTATTAATTTTCTCGTTTAAAATTCCAATTGCTGAATCAATGTTTACTTCAGTTTTCAAGGGGAGTCTGGGGGGCGTGGTGGAGATTATATCTTGTTGAAAATGAACCCAATTAGTTACTCGACTGAGCTGGGTTGTGAAATCATCCTTTGGACAATTCAATTCCAAGATTACAGGGAGATGTTAGATAATATATCGTCGGTGGTTCTAGCCTTTGGGGTCCAGGGAATGTTTTTAAAAACAGCGAAGTTTAGGAAATCGGGATTGCCGAGTGGACTGTAATGTGTGGGTGAAGAAGGTGCGACAATGTCGAGGCTTTCTGTTTCAGAGAAATTGTGCAGCACGATTCCGCTGTTATTAGAAGTCCTTGATCCCTAAAGAGTTGTTTGGAGTTCCAGTCTCCTGCAACGATTATTGCGTGGTTGTGTTTTATCATTTGGTTCAAATCTTCCTCTAATAATGGTGCATCAGGCTTCTTATAAATTGCTGAGATTTGCATGAGGGTCTTTCCATCTGGTTTTATCAAAATTTGAAGTATTTTCCAAGTTTGAAGTATGAATCGGCATATTTTTATATTTAAAAAAGGATTTTATAATGATGGCTGTTCCCCCACCTTTTCCTGTAATTCGGTCAGTTCTAATGGTTTGATAGTTCCTGAACTTTAGATCAATTGAGGGTTTAAGGTGAGTTTCACTGAGCAGAGCAATGTCTATTGAGTTATCTTCTAAAAAGTGCAATAATTTTTCTTTCTTTGATCTGATTTTGTTACAATTCCAAGCAATAATTTTAAAAGGTAATTTGCAATTCATTGTAGGTATGTTTTGGTCACTTGCATCAATTTTTCACACAGGTTCTTAGTCTCAGAACGAGAAGTTTTTTCTTGTCGCAACCTCAGCATTGCTTTGGATTTGTTGTTCTACAATTTTCGGCAGTGTTTCAGATCTTTTTGAAATCGGAATTGGGTTGTTAGGTTTGTACTGACCAGGGTATATTGGCTGTTGCTGATGTACTCTTGGAAACTTAATACATCCGCGGTAATTGTCTGTGTGCGCTTCTTCGCAGTTTGCACCCTTTGGGGGAAGTTGTCTTGACTTTTTTTGATAGTCCTTCGAATGGTGCTCCTCGGCACACTTGACGCATTTTGGTTTCAGGAAGCAGTTTAGTTGACCGTGTCTGAAACCCTGGCAGTTGAAGCATTAAGTCACATGGTTTGTTGTTCTGAAAGATTCTACTGTAATTTTCTGATAGAGAAGTTCAGTTATTCTGTCAATATTTTGTTATGTTCATATTTCGGTATTCTACCAGTACTACATTCGCTGGCCTTTTAGTTTATTGTCTATGAAGTCTCTTCACAGAGGTCTCAGTAAAGCCCATTGTTGCAAATCCTATTGCTATATCTTCAGTCTTGTAGGCTGTTGTCACGCCGTTTAATACCACTTTGAGCGGTTTTTCTTCTTGGAGTCTATAAGAGTAGCCAGCATTGTTTTTAGAACGTATTCCCTGATTTTTTTGAAGTCTGATATATTTTTGGTCTTGATAATATGCTTATTTCCTGAGATCGTGCATTGGAATTTATCTGTTCCCAGGCCTTTCAGCTCTTGGCAGAGCAACTTCCAGTGTGTTACATTTTCTGCCATTACCGGTGGTATTCTTGGCTTTTTTGCATGTATAACTGTTGTTCAAGGACCATCTACATCAATGTTTTATTCGTTAACCTGAGAAGGGGTAGCTGCGGACGTTTTTTGAGGGACTTCAGATTCCTAGATCATGGAGACATCGTTTTCATTATGCTGTGAGACAACTTCCATTCTCGGTGTCTTGTGGCTACGTGATGTTGAGTCTGATGGGGATTCGCGAGTTCGTTTCTTTGTTGAAGGAGAATCTTCTACTTTGTACTCGATGCCACATCTTTAAAGAATTTTCAAAAGTATGTTGGTTTTGATTATACTGACCTTTTCGCCAGTTGGGCAGATCGTTGATTTGATTACAATAGGCTGCATCTTTTTTAGCTTTGTTGTTGTTCCTATTCACAAATCAAACCAATCACTAATTTATACTTTTTTCCTGAAAAAAAAAAATGAATGCTAGATCTGAAAGGAATCAAACTCATAATTTGAAAATAGCATAATAACAAATTTAACTTGCTTTTTGGGTTATAAAAATATATGATAATTTACTGAATTATTTTGTTGATAATGCACTTTAATAATAAGAACTAGAAAAAGGGCCTTCTAAAGTATGTCTATACCACCAGACTAAAAATATTGTTACATCATTATTAATGGCGTATTTCTTATATTATTTTTAATATATTTGAAATTTAAATTATATATTTATTTATTTTTATATAAAATATTCTATGATATTTATTTAAAACAGATTAGATTATCATCATTTGTATTTAGGTACACGTGTGACTTCACTGCTCTCTTTGATGTGAGAAAATAAATAAATTATTCTGGAGGTTACTTAAAGTAGACTTATCTCATCATTCCCTTATATAAATTTGTAGGATGGTTGAAACACGCTCTGGTAAGATGCAAGACCCAGCACAGGAGAGAATCATGGCTGAAGAGTCTGCCAAGCCGCAACCTGGTGCAACAATTGGTAGAGATGCTAGTTCCGACCCAGTTGTCCTGAATCCCAACATCGACATTCCCAAGTATGATGGAACGGAAGACCCTCGCCCATGGATTGAATCTCTTGAAGAAATTGGCTTCCTGTACCATTGGGCAGACTACATTATCTCTCGTTATGCCGCCATGAACATGACGGGAAGCGCTAAAACCTGGTTGAATTTACACAAAGCTAGTTTCACGAGCTGGGAAAATATTAAAATCCGCCTCATTCAGGATTTTTCTTTGGACGCGAATAAAGAAGAACTTAGAATGAAGCTCAACAGAATGCAACACTGGAATGAACCAGCAATCAGGTTCGCGGAAGACATTATAGTGTTGTGCAACAAGGTTGACCCCGCAATGGAAGAAGAAACAAAAATTGAACATGTTATTGGAGGACTGAAAAAAGAGTACTCATTCGCGCTCTACCTGAACCCTCCTAAAACGACCGATGACCTTCTTGTCGTGTGCAAGAAAATGGATTCTTTTGAAAAGAAGTATCGGGAACGTGTGGAGAAATCCAGAAACCTATATAACGGTCCACGCTATTCTAGACCCCAACAACAATCGAGGTACGTGCCGCCGACTGCCGCACGAAACTACCAGACCACTTCCAGGCCCCAAGCCCCTGTTTCCAATAATTACAAGAACGACTCCCCTCCTACTCCCAGACAGTATCGAAACAAGTTTCCCCAGCCCTCTACCCCTAAACGTCCTTATAATCCTAACTTTGTGCCAAAACCAAACCTTCAGAGAAACACCTACAATAAAAGCCAAGAAGTGAGCAAAAATAGGACGGAAGATGGAAGACCAATTTGCTTTAAATGTAACAAGCCAGGGCACGTGGCCCGTTATTGTAGGGTCAAGTTTATAAGAATCTTAGAAGAGGATCCAGCAGATACCCAAGAGAAGGTCAAAGAGAAATGCCAAATGAATGAAATATCAGAGAAATCAGGACCTCGGCTTTATGCTGATGTATGTCATAACACACAGACAAATATTCCTACCCGGAATAGATATTCCGTGTTGGAAGATTTAAACTAAGCGTCGCGCCTGAATCTGTCAATCAAAGCAAGTCGACCATAAACGGAATCAAGAAGTTGGACCCTAAATACAAATTAAAAATTAATGTGGACAAGATAGGGACTTTTGAAGCTTTGGTTGATACAGGTGCTGACCTCTCAGTGGTCGACCTCAGAACGGCCCTCGATACAGGCCATGGTATAAGTAAACTCGCAAAAATTTGTGCAGGACCCGATGGAAAAAAATTGGACATGGTAGGAAGTATATTTTTAAATATAAAAATTGATGACGAAACATTATCACACAACTTTGTGATATTGAAAACGCATTTACGGACATTAATTCTTGGGAGAGATTTCCTTAAGAAAATGAACGCAAAAATAGATTGTAAGCAAGAAACTATCAAATACGATTTGACGAATAATCATGACGAAATCAATTTTGAAATGTTGAAAATAAAGAGTGCCAAGGATTCCATTGTACCGGAATGTTCCATGAAATTGATCAAGGCATTGGTAGAAACAGAGGATGGAGAATATATTATCGAGGAGAGCAGCAAAATGTTTCAAACAAATGGACTTCATCTAGCAAGAAGCTTGATCAATGTTATAAATAGGGAAACACACATCTGGATAACTAATCCGTATCCTCGACCGTTAAAAATAATGAAAAACCAAACTTTGGCTTTTGGAAGTAGTCCAGCGAAAATAAATGTGAGTCGAGAAAGAGAGGTAGAAGAGAACAAAGAACCTAGATTCCAAATAAACGAAAATCTTTCACCAAAGGAACAGAAGGAGTTAAAACAAGTTTTAGAAAGGTATGGAGATCTTTTTTCGTCGAGATTAGGGAGAACCAATTTGGCAAAACATCGGATAGACACAGAAGACGCGAAGCCAATTAAACACAAGCCTTACCGGGTAAGTGCTAAAGAACGAGATATTATAAAAGAGCAAATTGACGAGATGCTTACAGAAGGCATAATTAGGCCATCTTCTAGCCCCTGGTCTTTTCCAGTAATATTGGTCAAGAAGCGAGATGGTAAATACAGATTTTGTGTGGACTACAGAAAACTGAATAATGTGACAGTAAAAGATGTCTATCCGATCCCTAGAATAGACGAAGTTATGGATACTCTCCAAGGATCTACACACTTCTCAGCAATAGACCTCAGATCTGGATATTGGCAAGTTGAAGTCGAAGAAAGAGACAAAGAGAAAACAGCTTTCACTACAGCACATGGATTATATGAATTCAACGTGATGCCTTTTGGACTTTGTAACGCGCCTGCTACCTTTGAGAGAAATATGGAGAATATGCTTGGAAATCTGAGATGGCAAATTTGTTTGTGTTATCTGGATGATGTTATCATATATAGCCCGGATTTTCCAACGCACCTAAAAAGACTTGAAGCTGTTTTTAGATGTTTTCGTGAATCTAATTTAAGGTTAAACGACAAAAAATGCCGATTTGCTTTTGAAGAATTGGAGATTCTCGGCTATATAACGAGCAAACATGGTATAAAACCCGCGGAACATAACATCAAAGCTGTCAGAAATTTCCCTCGGCCCAAAAAGGTCAAAGAAGTACAATCCTTTTTGGGAATGTGTTCATATTATAGAAAATTTATCAAAGACTTCTCAAAAATTGCTGACCCTTTGACCAACCTTATAAAAAAAAGTGTATCATTTACCTGGACAGAAAGACAAGAGGAAGCGTTTCAAACCCTAAAAACAGCACTATTAAGTCCACCAATTTTAGGTCACTTCAATCCAAATGCACCTACTTATGTTCATACTGATGCGTCCAACATCGGCATAGGTGCAACACTTGTCCAAGACATCGGTGGTGAAGAGAAGGTGATCTCATATTTGAGTCGTACCCTAAGTAAAGCAGAGCAAAATTATTCAACCACTGAAAAAGAATGTCTGGCCGTTGTCTGGTCAATGTCAAAATTACGACCCTACCTTTATGGAAGACACTTTAAAATAGTAACAGACCATCACGCCTTATGCTGGCTCAAAAACTTGAAGGATCCAACAGGTCGATGGGCATTGAAAATTCAAGAATATGACTTCGATATAATATATAAATCAGGAAAGAAGCATCTGGACGCCGATGGCTTATCTAGGGGACCCTTACCAGAAACTGATTGGGATGAGGATTTTGAAAGGCTATTTTTAAATCAAATAACAGACGAAGAGGATAAGTTTATCGAAAGTGTTAAGAAAAACCTTAATGGAAGCAGGCGATCAATTGCGCAAAACTTTAAAGTAGAAGATGGATGCCTCTTTAAGAAAAACCCGAACCCTGAAGGCAGGGCGTGGTTGCTTGTGGTTCCAGAGAAGAAAAAGCGAGAAATTATGAAAGAATATCACAATCATATGTCGAATGGCCATCTGGGTGTCGCCAGAACCATGTACCGAATAAAGAGTAAATACTTTTGGCCATCCATGCTAAAGGATGTCTCAGAGTTCGTTAAGACGTGTCACCTTTGCAAAAGTAGAAAAGGCTCAAACCAATTACCTTCTGGACTACTATAGCCCATTCCCCCAGCCAACTTTCCTTTCGAAAGAATTGGAATTGACTTTGTTGGTCCATTGCCATCTACGAAAAACAGGAAAAAATGGATAATCGTGCTGACGGACTACTACACTAGATATGCAGAAACAAAAGCAGTCTCGGAAGCAACAGTGAAAGAAGTTTCAAAATTTCTAGTAGAGGATATTTTTCTCCGGCACGGAGCCCCACAATATCTTATTAGTGACAGAGGCTCTCAATTTACCAGTAATTTAATGAAAGAGGTGATGAAAACGTGCAAGATTAAACATTGCTTCACAACGAGCTATCATCCCCAGACTAATGGATTGACAGAGCGGTTAAATAGAACATTGATCAATATGCTCAGTATGTATGTGAACACTGATCAGAAGAATTGGGACGAAATACTCCCATTCATCACTCACGCTTACAATACTACAATTCAGGAAACCACAGGATATTCTCCCTTTTTCCTGATGTTTGGAAGAGAACCCACGTCTCTTTTGGACGACAGGAATATCTCGGTGGACATTGACAAGGATGATTATGATGAATACATAAAACATCACTTAGACAAAATAAACAGAACAAGAAAATTAGTTATTAACAACACAATAAAGACTCAAGAAAGAATGAAAAAGAACTATGACAAGAAACACATGGAAAGAAGCTACGAACCAGGAGAATTAGTAGCAGTTTGGACACCAATTAGGAAAATAGGAAAGTGTGAGAAACTACTGAGAAAATATTTTGGCCCATATAGAATATTAAAGAAGCTATCCAACGTAAATTACTTAATTGAACCAAAAGATAATCCTGGCCAAGACCCATTGATTGTCCATGTCTCAAGAATCAAACCCTATTTTGAAAGAATTGATGAGGTCAATCACGAGGACGTGACGACCTCTGGAGAGGGGGAAGTGTTACATCATTATTAATGGCGTATTTCTTATATTATTTTTAATATATTTGAAATTTAAATTATATATTTATTTATTTTTATATAAAATATTCTATGATATTTATTTAAAACAGATTAGATTATCATCATTTGTATTTAGGTACACGTGTGACTTCACTGCTCTCTTTGATGTGAGAAAATAAATAAATTATTCTGGAGGTTACTTAAAGTAGACTTATCTCATCATTCCCTTATATAAATTTGTAGGATGGTTGAAACACGCTCTGGTAAGATGCAAGACCCAGCACAGGAGAGAATCATGGCTGAAGAGTCTGCCAAGCCGCAACCTGGTGCAACAATATGTTTTATCTTAATAAAGCTAATAATTTATATAGTCTGAAATATTTCTTCAAAATCGATTTAATACTTAATATTGATTTGGATAATGAGAAAACTGATTTTCGGGATAAAATGTTTCATGTAAATCCTTTATTTAATCTTCCCTAGTATATATGATGATATTTGCTACTTTGTACCCTAATTTTTATTGAAGTCATATAAATGATTCATGATTATTCGAAAAGCATTAGGTAACAATTTGTGTGAAGAGATATTGCTCTTGTGACTAAGGGGGTAGAATGTATGTAATTGGTATATGAAGGTATGGATAATTTTTTTTATAGAAGACTGTATTGTGGTATCGGGAAAGAGTTATTTCAGTTATTATACCTAGGAATAAAAGGAACGCCATTATATATGATTATTATCTAATGTGAAAGATATTTCACGCAGTGGAAGCTATTGTATTTTATTTATATATGAAATATATAATACATCTTGACAAATCTTGTACAAATATTTCTCCAATAGTGTATTTTCAAATAATTTATAATAATTATATATATAAAGTATGTATGTACGTAGACTTGTATGTATGTATGTATGTTTGTCAGCTATACAAATCCTCAATATGGACCTAATATGGATGAAATTTAGTCAGGAAATAGATAAAAAATCTAGAAGATATAAATGTCGCATTTTTAGCCGAGAAAATTTGTCGGTCGGTCAACTAATCAGAAAGGAGCCAGCATTAAATCTTGCATAAAATATCCAAATGGATTTATCAATTATTATCTGATTATTTTCTACATTATTCTAGAATGTTCTAGAAAATACAATATTTTTTCTGGAATGAGATATTTATTCTAGGTAACCATATTTTTAGGTAATAAAAATCCATATATATTGAATTGAATAAACTATATTTGCCAATAATTTTAAAAAATCCAATATATACCTCCATTTTACATAAAGATTTAAACATGGTTCACTATATATTTTCATAAAAATATATATTCCTATATTTCAAATTATATGTTCTGTTTAAATATAATTATTTTTAGGCAAATCTATTAATATATGTATGGGAACGAATATGCATATAAATATATAACAATTTATTCTTTTATACATTTTTATTTTTCTTCATGTTGAAGGGCGGAAATGCTCGAATAAACCTCTACAATAAATTCCTTTCCTCACTATTTTGTACTTCTTTTGAAAATTGCTTATTTATAATAAAATTTAATTATTTTTTCGAATATTATACAAGCTGAAAGTGATTTCACCAAAATAATTTGGCCAAAAAATCATCTCAATGGGTCTGAATAGGTTTGTCAAATATTGGTAACATTTGATATATTAATTTAGGAGTTCATCTTAAACAAACAAATGTTGATATTTATTGAGATTGAACATTCAAAAAAGGCTGTCATTTATCAATGCAAAACATTCAAATAAAAGTGCTGCAATTATTAAATATATAATAAATATCATAGAATAATTGATTATTAATCAATATTTAAAAAATAACATTTAACTATCCTGATTTGTTTTTCTTTTTTATTACATGAATATCACATATATATTACTACACTTAGCTCTGAGTATTAAAACCGCTCTAGGAATCCAGGTTACCTCAAAAGAGAAAGAGTAAATATACATTTTTAACACTATAAAATGACAGAAAAAAATATAATTCTTCTGCAATCTGCAATTAGAAGAAATAATTCAAAAAGGGTTAAAGAACTTATTGAATCAGGCATTGATATCAATTGTCAAAACGAATGGGGAATGGCTCCATTACATATTGCAGTTGAGTTTGGTAGGACTGATATATTACGCAATCTTATAAGACAAAATGCTGATATTAATATTCAGAATTCATTAAAAAAAACACCATTACATATTGCTGTATGCAGACCAAATGATAAGTCTTATTTGCATCTAATTCAAGCAGGAGCATCGCTTAATATCAAGGATAACCTAGGTGACACCCCATTACATATTACTATAAAAAAAAGGTATTTAGAAATTTCAAGAGAATTAATTAAAAATGGAGCTGATATTAATGCTATCAATTTATTAAATATATCAATTTTAATAGCTGCTGTTAGATCCTTTGAAAACCTAGATTTAATTAGAAATATATTGGAATTAGGTGTTGAGGTTAATTTTGAAGGTCTTCTTGGAAAAACTGCTTTGCACCATGCATCTGAGGAATGGATAAATCCAAAAAGAGGTAAACTGATGAAACTTTTAATAGAATTCGGTGCTGATGTCAACTCAATAAATTTATATGGAACCACTCCATTGATGATTATTGCTGGAGTTGGAAAAATATTTGAATTTCAAATGTTGATAAGTGCAGGTGCGTGTATTAATGCTAAATGTAGCCATGAATTGAATATGTTACATCATGCTATTAATGGAAATAATATTAAAACGACAAGGTTACTGATAAATTTAGGCGCAAATGTAAACAGTGCAGATTCATTTGGTAGGACCCCATTGCATTTAGCTGCTTGGAAATCAAATATCAATATTCTGAAGATACTAGTTGAGGCCAAAGCTGACCTCTACTTGAAAGACAATAGAGGATTAATTCCTCTGACATATGCTCTAAAATATATTACCTCCAACGGGGGGGGTTCTGGCTTTAAATATCTTTTACAGAAAACAAGATATTTCGATCTAAACAAATGTGTTGGTTTAAGTTTAGGTCACACAAAATCTATGAAAATGATGGTGAAACATTTTGTTCTTCATCATCCCAGATCATCAATTCCTAGTGCTGTATCCTCACAAGAGATGCTCTCAATTTGGTGGGACAGTTGTCAACAAGAGGTGGCCACAATGCTGGGCCACAAAGTAGGACAGATCACCTTACACAGCTACCTGGTGGAACCTGACTTAAACACAAGAGCTGGGTACTTATACAATGAGAATAATGGGATAAAGGAACACCTAGAATATAATATGACCTGGTATAAAAACAACCTTCAAATTTACAGTAGCATGATAGAAGAATACTACAAGGAGGATATTAAAAGGGGTAAATTACTGTTTAAATGGATGTGTACTGCAAAGAAAAATCAGTATAAAGATGTGATTCAGTTTAACTGTGCTAATATAGCTGAATACCTTACAAATGAAGCATTTGGTAATTTCCTCATTAGGAAATAAATATTAAAATATTTATTCTGAAAATAATCCATGTGACAACGTTGATTATTTTAATTAAAAAGCATTTGAATTATGAAAAATAGTTCCAGAAGAAGATAAGTGGGCAGTTTATGTATATAAATATTAGACTATTAATAAAATATTTTTATTATTTGATCCAACATAAGCCCATTCAATGATATAGGATTTAAGTAAAGAGTATCTACTCACTTCAGACTTAGGTAATGTATATGTGATCAAAGTATCTTCTATGTACCCTCAAACATTATAAATGTTTTAAAACATTCTATATGTGATTTTACAACATTTATTTCTAGCTTTTACATACTGGTAATGTCTCTTATTCCAAAAATATGCCTGTACTTTGATTAACTATATTTGTCTCCATGTTTAGAATTTGGTTAACAAATATTGATTAGTATATTATTGAAATTAATCTAGCCCTTACTTTGTTTATTTATTTGTACGAGCTGGAGGACCCGACCTGATTTATTTTTCTCCCAAATGAATGTTTGCCTAACGAATATTGTCTCTACAGTGATTATTTTAAATTAGTATAGGGATATTGATTTTCATTAATATTTTATATTGAAATTATAAATTTATTGCATAGTATGTAAATAATATGACGATTGAGGAACTATCTTAGTCTTCGGATAGCATTAATGACATATTTTTAACCACTTCTTTCCTCCTGTCAAAAATTTAATTGATATTCTATTATCAAAACGAATGCGCCCTTGTTTAAATTGTTATAAAAATATTCATTATCTAGATCATCAAATATAATTTTTTCTAATTTAGCCAGAACTAATAGAGAGATATACTCCTAATTCCTATTATAATTCCTTTCATTTATTGTCTTTCATAGGTGTCTATATCTTTTGTCTACCCTTTTTAACATACTTCAGATTGCACAGAAGTTCAAATTTTTAAATATATTGAATCAATATGAAAATAAAAATTCTGACTTTTATATAATTGGTGAAGTATATTAAGTTAAATGAAGTATGCAGTTTTATTTTTCATATATATATTGCATTGTCATAATGAGTAGTAAGTAGAAATAAATACTTAAGGGAAATCTAAAAAAGTGATAAGATGTAATTTTAATAAAATTTTTATATTAATACTTCAAGTAAAAAACAATAAAAACAAAATTGACTCAATAATACAGTTTAAACTATTTGTTATTAAAAGCCAATTCACTATCCAACCCAATCACTTTATTTGTTAAAGAATATGATATTTTTATCTGTAAGAATTAAACCCATGATTTGAAAATAGCCTAATAACAGAATAACTTGGCTCTTTGCGGTCATAATACCTTATGCTAATATATTGAATTATTTTGTTGATAAAGCATTCTAATAATATTAGTAGAAAAGGGGCCTTATAAAATATAAATATAGAATTATTATTATTTTTATTTGTCTAAAAATTGAGTTTGTTCAATTTAAAGCATTATTCATAAATAAATTTCACTTGGAGAGATTCTGGGTAAGTCGGGCAGAATTTATAATTGTTACAAATAGTATTTGAATTTGAAAAAAAATGTATACATATGCACTCCTGAGTAAAAAGCATTCTAGTAAACGCTGGACGTTACCTGGGTCATTCGCCTAGTACAGAGAGATATTTATAACCCAGGACCCTGGAGCGTTGAGCGCCAACTACCCAGGAAGTCCAGCTAACTAGTATGGACTAGTGTTGAACGCTTTTACTCGTGTCCTGTTTTGATTGCCGAGTTGAACCAGTTGACCAGGAAGTTCCATGCTGAGGTTGAGTCTGGAATACTGACCATAAATCTAGGATTGAGGTTGGTCAGTCCAAGCAGGATAGCTGTTTTCATCTTATATCTCAGGAATGCTGGACAGCTGAAAAGGAGATTATTGAAGAGTGGATGCAAGTAGGGTCAGTTTCCGGATGCACACATGTAATGTCTGCTAGTACTTGGCCATGGCTCGTAAGGATGGTGGTGGGGGCCTTTCCAAGGCAAATTTTGGTAAAAATTTAGGAGATGCCTTGGAGTGGAAGCAATTCTCCTGTGGGATCTGGTCGATTGGTCTTGGGAATATAATACAGTCTATGATGATAGAGAAGCCTTTCAGGTTAGGTTTCGAGCATGGGTTCGAGGCAGGGTGGAGTATGAGTGTGGTATAACAGAATTAGTGGCAATATTTGCTGAATTGTCTGCTAGTTCATTACCATTGATTCCATTTGTCCGGGTACTAAACACATCCTAATGTAAGGAGCTCGGTTGAAGACTTTTATTATATTTGCCACTAGCGATATGCGTGTTGGTTCTGAGGAGCAGTTAACTGATAATGGGGATCTACAGTCCTTACATCCTACAGTCCTTAGTTTATAGTTGTATTTTTATGGATGAAAATTGCGGTTTTCCGCCTTGTCATGGAAAGATCTTGTCAATTGTGTTATAATTGAGAATCTTCATTCTGTGACATGGTTAAAGCCAAGGTTCAGACACAAGGGCTTTGTCGATATCATATTCATTTAGAAAATTTGTAAATGAAGTTTCATAATTGTGAAGAGTGCAAGGTTCCAGTGAATAATTTAAAGCCTGTTTTTATTAATGTTTGTGAGATTCATTGGAAGCTGATTATACCAAGAACCTTCTTTACTATAGTGGTAATTATGTGATGGTATTGCTTAAAAGAGCGTTTTTAATTGCATTTTTTAAAATGGAATTAATGTCTGGGTTATTGTGAATTTTAATTTGTTCTGGTATTATAATTTTTAGTTTCTTGATTTATTCATAACTAGCGGATGTGCCGGCTTCGCCCGGGTTTTACCCGAGTGAATGTTTGTCTAACGAACATTTGTTAAAACAATTCTCTAAAAACTTATTAAAAAATAAAAAAGATATATTTTGATAATTTGAAACTCATAAATTTGAATCTCTCGATAAAGTGAACATTTTTTCCCGGTCCCTGTGTGCCTTGTCATCCTGAATTTTGTCTTTCCTAATTTTCTACATTAGAAAATCATAGTTTTATCTAGTGAACATTTTTCCCGGTCCCTTGAGAAATACTCGACAAGTTGAATAAAATCAATATTAATTGGTTCCCTCGGTAATTGGAAGTTGAAGGAATAGTATCTTCGCCTTGGAATTGTATCATTATTCTTGTCGCAAATAAATTGCCGTGTCATCCTGAGATAATCTTACTTTTGATAAATAATATTTAAGATAACAAACTTAGTGATAAGAAAACTTGTTATCATCGTCACAATGGGGGGGGGGGGCTGCTTGCGAGTTAAATCTACAAATCTGCAAATAACTCTAAGGATATTCAAGATATTCATGAAATTATTTTTCAAAAACCTTCCCGGTGATATACCTAATAATATCCCAAAATTTCACGGCGATTGGATGTATAGTTTTTAATCTATAGAGTACAGACAGACAGACATTCAATTTTATATATATAAGATAATATAAATGAGTTTTAAAAATTGTAAAAAAAAAATGCATTGGCCGGGAATCGAACCCGGGCCGCCCGCGTGGCAGGCGAGCATTCTACCACTGAACCACCGATGTTTAAAAAAATGGCCATATTTAGGTATTCATTCCATTCCGGATTAGTCCGCGTAAAAAAAGTTCTTCAAATGAAAAAAAGAAATAGCCAAAAATACAAATCAAAATGCAGCCGAAAATTTTCCTCAGGTTTATAAAAAGCGACATGCAAAATTTGGTACCAATTGGTTCAGTAGTTTTTGAGTTTATCGCGAAACAGACAGACAGACAGAAATTGACTTTTATATATATATATATATATATATATAGAGATTTACTCTTCATTGTTGGCTTTTTAACTTACATTAATTCTTCATTGTTGGCTTTTTATATTATATTCACTCTTCATTGTTGGCTTTTTATCTTACATTCACTCTGTTGGCTTTTTATATTACATTTACTCTTCATTGTTGGCTTTTTATCTTACATTCACTCTTCAATGTTGGCTTTTTATATTATATTTACTCTTCATTGTTGGCTTTTTATCTTACATTCATTCTTCATTGTTGGATTTTTATATTATATTTACTCTTCATTGTTGGCTTTTTATCTTACATTCACTCTTCATTGTTGGCTTTTTATCTTACATTCATTCTTCATTGTTGGCTTTTTATATTACATTCACTCTTCATTGTTGGCTTTTTATCTTACATTCACTCTGTTGGCTTTTTATATTACATTTACTCTTCATTGTTGGCTTTTTATCTTACATTCACTCTTCATTTTTGGCTTTTTATATTATATTTACTCTTCTTTGTTGGCTTTTTATCTTACATTCATTCTTTATTGTTGGCTTTTTATATTACATTTACTCTTCATTGTTGGCTTTTTATCTTACATTCACTCTTCATTGTTGGCTTTTTATCTTACATTCATTCTTCATTGTTGGCTTTTTATATTACATTCACTCTTCATTGTTGGCTTTTTATCTTACATTCATTCTTCATTGTTGGCTTTTTATATTACATTTACTCTTCATTGTTGGCTTTTTATCTTACATTCACTCTTCATTTTTGGCTTTATATTATATTTACTCTTCATTGTTGGCTTTTTATCTTACATTCATTCTTCATTGTTGGCTTTTTATATTATATTTACTCTTCATTGTTGGCTTTTTATCTTACATTCATTCTTCATTGTTGGCTTTTTATATTACATTTACTATTCATTTTTGGCTTTTTATCTTACATTCACTCTTCATTGTTGGCTTTTTATCTTACATTCCTTCTTCATTGTTGGCTTTTTATCTTACATTCACTCTTCATTGTTGGCTTTTTATCTTACATTCATTCTTCATTGTTGGCTTTTTATATTACATTCACTCTTCATTGTTGGCTTTTTATATCATATAGAAAATCATCTTAGTTCTTATTATAAGAAAACTTGTTATCATCGTCACAATGGGGACGCTGCTTGCGAGTTAAATCTACAAATCTGCAAATAACTCTAAGGATATTCAAGATATTCATGAAATTATTTTTCAAAAACCTTTCCGGTGATATACCTAATAATATCCCAAAATTTCACGGCGATTGGATGTATGGTTTTTGAATCTATAGAGTACAAACAAACAAACAAACAGACATTCAATTATATATATATAGATATATATATATAGATAGAGATTTACTCTTCATTGTTGGCTTTTTATCTTACATTCATTCTTCATTGTTGGCTTTTCATATTACATTCACTCTTCATTGTTGGCTTTTTATCTTACATTCACTCTGTTGGCTTTTTATATTACATTTACTCTTCATTGTTGGCTTTTTATCTTACATTCACTCTTCATTGTTGGCTTTTTATATTATATTTACTCTTCATTGTTGGCTTTTTATCTTACATTCACTCTTCATTGTTGGCTTTTTATCTTACATTCACTCTTCATTGTTGGCTTTTTATCTTACATTCATTCTTCATTGTTGGCTTTTTATATTACATTCACTCTTCATTGTTGGCTTTTTATCTTACATTCACTCTGTTGGCTTTTTATATTACATTTACTCTTCATTGTTGGCTTTTTATCTTACATTCACTCTGTTGGCTTTTTATATTACATTTACTCTTCATTGTTGGCTTTTTATCTTACATTCATTCTTCATTGTTGGCTTTTTATATTATATTTACTCTTCATTGTTGGCTTTTTATCTTACATTCATTCTTCATTTTTGGCTTTTTATATTACATTTACTATTCATTGTTGGCTTTTTATCTTACATTCACTCTTCATTTTTGGCTTTTTATCTTACATTCATTCTTCATTGTTGGCTTTTTATCTTACATTCATTCTTCATTGTTGGCTTTTTATATTACATTCACTCTTCATTGTTGGCTTTTTATATTACATTCACTCTTAATTGTTGGCTTTTTATATTACATTCACTCTTCATTGTTGGCTTTTTATATCATATAGAAAATCATAGTTTTATCTAGTGAACATTTTTTCCCGTGTCACATTGCCGTGTCATCCTGAGATAATCTTACTTTTGATAAATAATATTTAAGATAACAAACTTAGTGATAAGAAAACTTGTTATCATCGTCACAATGGGGGCGCTGCTTGCGAGTTAAATCTACAAATCTGCAAGTAACTCTAAGGATATTCAAGATATTCATGAAATTATTTTTCAAAAACCTTTCCGGTGATATACCTAATAATATCCCAAAATTTCACGGCGATTGGATGTATGGTTTTTGAATCTATAGAGTACAAACAAACAAACAAACAAACAGACAGACATTCAATTTTATATATATAGATGATTGAAAATTAGAGAATGTTTATTTATTTTGCCAATTAGTTGTTTGCTGTAGGTGAACATATTGTTACGACTCTTCTCAGCCGTCAATGTTTGTGTGCAAGGTTTCAAAGAAAACAATGTGGGTTCGTTTTGGATACAGCTTAGTAATATAAATGTATTCCCAGAGCTTTAAAAAGGATATTAATAACTATATATAGTAGATGAACTACCTTCAATGTCCGCCACGGGTAGGTTCCTCCTTCTCCTTCTTTGCACCGTCCACCACTTGTTGATACACACGGATACACAAATTGCCGCGTCCACCCACCGTAGATCTGTCTAAAACTGTCCCCCCCACATTGGAATACCGTCGTGGCGCCTGTCCTCCCCACACACGTGGACCATCCTCCCGTAGCTGGAATCCATCCATCTTTCCACAACTTCACCCTGGGATCCCTGCCTCTCAGATATCTTGTCATACAGTGAGGAGGGAATTATCTATATTACAATATCATTAAGAGAGCACCATCTAGTATGCAAATTTGTAACTGTTTTCCCTACGAGTATATATATACAGGGTGTACCAGGTAAATTGGGTATTTCAACAATGGTATTTTAACTGAAATTTTTTGCAAGTAAAAATTAAAATATCCGAATGAAATTTGACACAGTAGTAGATAAAAGGATATAGTTTTTATTTATTCAATGTAGTTTCCATTATTAGCTACAACAGTCTCGAGGCGAGTGCGGAATGAAGCACAGGCCTTGGCGACGATGACCTTGTCCATTTGGGTCATCACCGTGTTAACTGCTTTCTTGACAGACTGGATGGTGGTATGAGGAGCTTTGTTGACATCTCTCTCAACAACGCCCCATACATAGTAGTCGAGGGGATTGCAATCTGGAGAATTAGGGGGCCAAATATCAGGACCCCAGTGACTAGGGACGTTAAGTGTCAGCCACGATTGTGTCTTTTTTGCCTTATGGGCTGGAGCTGAGTCCTGTTGGAAGACATACTTCCTTCCTGCGGCCACCATGTCCATCCAAGGCTTCACAACGGTCTCCAGAACATTGATGTAGGTGTCAGCGTTCATCCTAAGGCCCTTCTCAAAGAAATGGGGAGGCATGACATCACCTTATATTATTAATATTTTGATATTATTCTAAATCCTATCTACTAATATATATATATTTATATAGTAGAATCTGGAAAAACCTATAGTGAAAATTTCAGTTCTTTATCCCGAATATTCTTCGAGTTATTTGCAATTTTGCGTTGTAAATTTGTCCTTTCGCTCACAAGCAGCACCTCTAGCTGTGAAGTTGGAAGGTAATATCAGCTGACCTAAGGTACATGTAAAACGTTTTTCAACAGAACACAGAGGAAAATCTGGAAGAGATATTTATCGGATTTGTAGCCAAGAAAAATTTAAATTGACAGGTTCTGGGCAAAAAAAAGTTGTTTTTTTAGTCAGAAAATGATGATGACAAAATTGTTGTATCATGTTTAATTATCAGATACAAAATTATATCGGGAAAATTCCAAAAAAGCAGAGACCACGGGTGAAGCCAGTTCATTTTTAGTATGCAAGAACAAAATTCTAAAAGAAAAACATTCATTCGAGCAGAAGACACAAAGCCAGATCATCTCTCTATAAAAATATCGCTTCTCAGACACAAAGTTTGGAGCGGGACGTTTCGGTTCAAAATCACTTTATTAGGTACCGCTCAACAAGAGCAGCCTAGTTCATGATAATTGAAACAGTGAATAATATATGAAGGTTATTCACATATTAAACAAAATGTTAACATGGGATCCCGGTCCATGGCTGTCGGGAATCGAGGGTGTTACCCACTCTTCCACTGACTTTTATATTGCTTATTATATAGCGGGACGTTTCCAAACTCCAAATAACTTTATTAGGCGCCGCTCAAAAAGAGCAACCTAGATCATCATATTTACAATATACTGTGGGGAATGTACAGGGTTTGTTCATTTACAATTATAATTTATAATGATGTCGTTGGGTCCAGATTCTCAGGTCCTTGGGGATATTGTTCTTGAGAAGGTATTGTCTTGCTTGTTTGATATTCAAGGTCGGTTTATTTTTCCTTTTTTTTTTCCAATTTCCGTCATTCTGGCTTAAGTGATGGAGAATTTGTCGAGGTTTTAAATTTCTTATTTTCCTTTTTCCGGATTTGTAGTTTGTGGCTTCCTTGAAGGAGGGGTTTTCTAATTTTTCGGATTTTTCGTAGAATTTAAATGATTGTCTAGTGAAGTAGTCAATGATGTTTTCGATATTTAGATCGTTTCTGAGGATTGTGTTCCGAACGAACCAGGGTGGGGGCATGATTTTTCTGATCATTTTATTTTCAAAGACTTCTAACTTTTTAAGGATGGTCTTATGTGCTGTTATAAAAATGGGGTGGCCGTATATAAGTATTGGTCTTATTATTGACGTGTAAATGGTTATTTTGCAAAGAAGGGATAATTTTCTTTTCGGTTCTAGAAGTAGGGATAGTCGGTGTTGGGCGGCTTTCGCCAAATTGATTCTGTTTTCAATGTGTTTTTTTGAAGGTTAGGGGTTGTCTAAGGTCATCCCTAGGTATCAGATATTCTCTTTCCATTTAATATTGTCTTCGAAGACGAAGAGTTCATCAAAAGGTTTCTTAATTTTTTCTTTTTTTATGGAGAAAATTATTACTTCACTTTTTTGGGGGTTCTTTGTGACTCGCCATTTTTTACACCAAATAGTGGAAAAGATACAGGCCTCTCGGAGTTTCATGTGGAGTCTGTCGAAGGTGTATGTCGAGGCCAAAATGGCGGTATCATCGGCAAATAAGTGTAAAGAGGTGTCTTAAATACAGGGGAAGTCGTCTATATATATGTCGAATAAGGTTGGTCCTGTGACTGATCCTTGAGGGACCCCAGCAAGGATATTCCTAGCTGTTGACAGTTCGTCTTTGACTCGTACCTTGAATGTTCTATTCGTTAAAAAGTTTTATGTTATTTTTATGATGTCTCCAGGAAGGTGCTTTTTTCACATTTTGTAGAGAAGGGTCTCATGCCAGACTTTGTCGAACGCTTTGGCGTTATCGAAGAACACGGCTCCTGTTATTTGGCCTAGGTCCATGGCTTTTCTTATTTTTTCAGTGACAACAACTAGCTGGTGCAATGTTGAGTGCTTGGCTTGGTAGCCAAATTGTTCAGGTCTGAATGGATTCTTTTCTTCGAGGGACTTTCTAAGTCTTCTTAAAACAATTCTTTCGAATAGTTTTGAGATGGCAGGTAGCAGTGAGATGGGCCTGTAGCTTGTTGGTTCAAGCATGGATTTCCCTTTTTTGAGTATGGGACAGATAATGTACGTTTTCCATCATTCAATCGGTTCCAAAATCACTTTATTAGGTACCGCTCAACAAGAGCAACCTAGTTTATGATAATTGAAACAATGAATAATATGTGAGTTATTCGCATATTAAACAAAAAGTTAACGAGGGATTAAATCCCGGTTCATGGCTGTCGGGAATCATGGGTGTTACCCACTCGTCCACCGACTTATATATTCATTCAATTGGATATATCTTGGGCGAAGCTAGGTCATATTTTATAGATTTAACAAATAGTATTTGGATAAAAAAGCATTTTTTATACATATGCACTCGGAAGAAAATGCTCTCTAGTAAAACTCAGGTCATTCGGCAATTATCTTTCTAAAGTGTAATATTTAAAATATATAAAATTTAAAATGAAACATAAAATTATAGGGAGGAAATATCTTTATTTACGGGGCTGTTACCCAGAAGAAAATTAAAGGGTGGAAGTATATATTATTAATATTTTGATATTATTCGAGATCCTATCTACTAATATATACAGGGTGTACCAGGTAAATTGGGAATTTCAACAATGGTATTTTAACTGAAATTTTTTGCAAGTAAAAATTAAAATATCCGAATGAAATTTGACACAGTAGTAGATAAAAGGATATAGGTTTTATTTATTCAATGTAGTTTCCATTATTAGCTACAACAGTCTCGAGGCGAGTGCGGAATGAAGCACAGGCCTTGGCGACGATGACCTTGTCCATTTGGGTCATCACCGTGTGAACTGCTTTCTTGACTGACTGGATGGTGGTATGAGGAGCTTTGTTGACATCTCTCTCAACAACGCCCCATACATAGTAGTCGAGGGGATTGCAATCTGAAGAATTAGGGGGCCAAATATCAGGACCCCAGTGACGAGGGACGTTAAGTGTCAGCCACGATTGTGTCTTTTTTGCCTTATGGGCTGGATCTGAGTCCTGTTGGAAGACATACTTCCTTCCTGCGGCCACCATGTCCATCCAAGGCTTCACAACGGTCTCCAGAACATTGATGTAGGTGTCAGCGTTCATCCTAAGGCCCTTCTCAAAGAAATGGGGAGGCATGACATCACCTTCACTGCTGATAACGCCAAGGACCATTACGGAGGCAGGAAATTTCGTGTGCATCACGACAGGTATCTCTGAGGGGTCTTTACAGATCCAGCGATCATTCCTGGGATTTACCTTTTGGTCCACGTCAAAGTTCTTTTCGTCAGAGAAGAACCTTAGCATGCCAAAAGAGTCGTGTTTCAGGTTGTTGAGGAGGGCAGCAGCCTTTCCTTTTCTGTTATTCTTCATATTCTCAGTCAGCAACTGACCTTTCCGAAGGGCATAAGACTTGAGACCAAGGTCCTCATCGATAGTTCTGACAATTGTCATAGAGCCAACGTCCATTTCCTTGGCTATGGCCCTCATGCTCTTCCCAGGGTTTCCATCAATCTTCTCCTTGACATTTTTGACAAATTCTTCGCCTCTTACCCTGTCCGATCGACGCGAGTGCTTTTTCCTTGTAGCTATCCCCTCTTTGTTACTGTCGGCCTCATCAAACTGCTTCTTGACACGATAAATAGTGGTTTTGGGCAACTTAAGAAAATCCACTATCTCTTTGGGGCTCCTTCCGGCGCGCAGAGCAACGATGATGGCAGCTCGATTTTCAAATTATCGGTTACTCTTCATCACTACACTGCGCACACATGTACTGTTGCATTTTACATGAATATGGCTACGTAATGAAAAAAAAAACAAGTTTTTAATCTCAAGTAGTTTTTGTTTTATGGACTGTCAAAGTTAGTCCCAATTTACCTGGTACACCCTGTATATATGTTATAATAAAATATTATTTTGAGATAGAAATTAATTTCTGGTTCTTTTGAGTACATGAGTACTTAATGGTATCGTTTGCAGTCGTGTCATTTTGAAAGAAAAGCAGAAAATAACTAATTACTATCAAGTAGTTTTATTTTTAAATTACTTGAAGAAAATTACATTAAGACATTTTTCACAGTTATATAGAATTTATGAAATGAATTCTATTTTAGTGAATTTCAAAAATAAGTTAGATAACTATTATTATTTATTTAAGTAACCCAGGTTCCTGGAGCGTACAGAAGTCGCCAACTACCCGGGATGTCCTTCTGACCTAAGTCTTCTTGGATTTATGTACAATGCCAGTGGAAGTCCAATTTATGAGGTGTTTCCAGGCAGATTTCTTTCTTGGGAGATTTTCTAGGGATGCTGGACATATGTTGGTGATACCTAGGAGAGTGGCTGTCTGGAATCTTTGGTATTGGAAGGTTGGGCAAGTGAAGAGGAGGTGGTCTACGGTTTGGTCTTCATCTTGGCAGTGGGGGCAAGTTGGGTCTTCTTTTGAGACCGTTGCAAGGTCTGCCTGAATGTAGCCATGTCCGGTCAGGATTGTTGTGGAGGTAGATCCATGCTTGATGTTTCGAAGCATTTGGAGGAGTAGTTTCGGGGTAGCAGCAAATCTTCGTAGATTTCTGGTGGAGTAGTCTTGGATGTAGAGGTCTGTCCACATTTTGAGGGCAATCTGTTCTTTTTTACCGTGCGCGACGCTCTTTGGGAGGGTGGTAAAGGATAGTGGCAGATTAGAATGTGCTGCAGCCTTTGCCGCCTGATCCGCCAGTTCATTTCCTGGAATACCGCTGTGGCCTTTGATCCAGCAGAGTTGCACATTTGGTGAAAAATGTAGGTTGTAGATTATTTCCGCAATCAGTTGTGTTCTTGGGGGCCAAGACCTACATATGGCTGATAGAGCTGATTGGCAGTCTGAGGCAATGATGAAGTGTTCTTTTGGGAAATTCATGGTTATATTTGTTGCGTAGAGAATGGCAAGCAGTTCAGCTTGGAACGCTGAGCACTCCTGGTGGAGTTTAAGTTGTATGGTTTGTAGAGGAGGTGGTAGGATGACTCCAGCCCCAACTCCTTCTGATGATTGGGATCCGTCTGTGTAAATGTTAGATAACTACATATTTTACAACAAGTATTAAAATCGGCGTATTCTAAAACTATGGTCAAAAAACAAGTAGAACTATCAATGAATGAAAATAAAATATATATTTTTAAATTATAGAATATTTTTATATTTAGATTATATAATATATATATATATATATATATATATATATATAACACGCCAATATGCAGAGGATATTGTTTTGCGTAAAGAAAGAGAGAACAATCAACCGTCTGACTAAATTTATTTCAATCACGCGCCCTTTATATAGTTACAAATATCTACATAATCCCTAACAGCGTAAAAATCTACATCTACTAATAATTTATAAGCAGAATGTGACATATATATATTGTGATAAAACTATTAATTCATGAAAATGTGAAATTATAATATGAAAAAGAACTAAAATATTTATAACAATTGGTTTCTTCATTTTATAATGAAATTCTTACAAAGTTTTCTATAAAGAAAATTTGGTTATAGAGATTTAGGTATCTTGAAAGAGCATTTTTGCTTGTAACCAAATAAAAAAAATGTCCATTTTACTCTATATGTCTAAAGAAATCTAAATGAAAAATTTGCAAGGAGTATATCAATCTACATGGAATATACATTTAATCTTTTTAAATTGGAAACACACGCACAAAAAGCTTGTCTGAAGTAATATACGTTAGTATTTATTAATATCAATTCATTTTTAATTCACATGTAATGTTCTACATTATATATTTTTAGAGATCATTAATCAGAGAAATATTAATTTCTGTTTCCCCTCTACACAATTTCAAAACATATATATTTAGTGTAGAAAACAAATTTGAAAAATTTCATAAAAATAATGAATCAGATTTAGCTTTTCAAAGGGCTCAAAATATCTTAGAGTCCTATTTAAAATAATAATTTTAAACTATCTATATCTTTATAATTTTTAACTATATTCAACTTTATTCAACTGTAAATACAAAGCGCGATGTCCCGCCAAGGACACTGGCGCCCAAAGGAAAGCAATACAAGAGAGAGAGAGAGAGGGAGAATCTATTAACATATGCTCAAGGCATTTACCATATTCCTGGAATTGATTTCAAACAAGCATACTATATACATAGGTAATTTAATTTAAACACATCTCAAAATAAAGAAAAAAGGAAAAAAAATCATATATATACAGAACATAGTTAATTATATCTAACGCATGAGATTATTTAAAAACATTGATATAAATTTACAAAATCTATTGAATACAATGTATGAATCCCTGCTGGATATCAGTTCTCTTGGATCGGTACAGAGAATACCGTTATTGAGTCTGTAGTCTTGAAATGCTGGGCACTTAAGTAAAAGGTGAGTAGAATCTTGAATGTGGCATCCACAAAAACAGCCCGGATACTCCGATGCACGGATTCTTTCCAGAAAACTTCCGAAATTACCATGGTTGGTTACAAAATGTGTGTTGTGGAAATTAGGGCGAAAATAATTTGAAATACAATGGTTGAAAAAACTTGTAAATGTCTCGTTTGTATTATTCAGTAAGAGCAACATTCTTTCGTCTATATAGGATTTAATTATAAAGGGAATATCGATGTTGTATTTTTGCTTGTCCTCGAACGATAAGTTATTTAAGTCATATTTCATATTTTTTGCTTCAATGTAATCTGCAATCAATGGAGTCTTAGCCAAACTGTGAAAACAGTTGTACGAAGTTGTCTTGTATGCTTGAATGCTCCATATTAATATCTGATATTGCATTGAGTTTAATTTTTGTATCGATTTTTTGTTTAAAAATTTGAACCATATTTCTGATCCATATGTTAAAGTTGTTCTGAATAAAGATTTATACAATGTAATTCTTTTATGGGAGCTCAAACCCCATGATTTGCTGCAAAGAGAGAATAGAAAATTTTTTATTCTTAGAGTTCTGCTCACTATTTCCTCTATATGAAAAGCAAAATTTAATTTGTTTTTTTCTTCTATATGATTTGCAATTGTTATTCCTAAAATTTTTATTTTTTGTACTGGTGAAATTAATCCACTCTTAAATTTAACTGGGATCTTCTCTTTATTATGCAAATATAAAATGTTTGTTTTTTCGGAACTGATTTCTAACTTGTTCTTAATACACCACAATTAGATAGTATTTAATGCTTCCTCTATAACTATTTTTAGTGATGCTAGATGTATGACTATATGAATATTTTGTTTATTGTGGAAACCAATTTGTATTTTGTGTTGTGGGTTTTAATTATTAAAAAATATAAATCATAGATACACACATTTAGTAGTGATAAATATTTTTGTAAAATATTTAAATACGCAGCATTTTTCAATTATTTGCATTTTCGTTATGTTTCTTTTAAACCTAGTTAGTTGGCGTTCTGCGCTTCTGAAACCAAGGTTGTAAATATATCTATGTTATATAACATATCGAAAGTTTTGGAAACTTCTGTGTGATCCAAGTTAACCAAATAAATAGTACCTACTATTAAGTATTCAAAATATATTATCTACTGCGATAAAATGAGAAAGAAAAATATACAACGGTTACAATATGCAATTGAAAAGAATGATTGTGAAAGGGTTAAAAAACTTATTAAATCTGGCATTGATATCAATTGTAAAAATGAAAGAGGAATGGCTCCATTACATATTGCAGCTGAACTAGGTAGGACTGTAATATTATTGAATTTGATAAGAGAAGGTGCTGATATCAATATTCAGAATTCAAATGGAAAAACACCATTACATATTGCTGTATGCAGTCTAACTACGAAGTCTTATTTGGACCTAATTCAAGCAGGAGCATCGCTTAATATCAAGGATAACCAAGGTGACACCCCATTACATCTTTCTATAAAAAATAAATATTTAGAAATTTCAAGAGAATTAATTAAGAAGGGAGCTGACATTGATGCTACCAATTTTGAAAAATTATCAATTTTAAATACTGCTGTTACACACTTTAAAAACTTAGATTTTATTAGACATTTATTGGAATTGGGTGTTGATATAAATTCGAAAGATATTTATGAAGTTTCTGCTTTGCATTGTGCAGCTAGGACATTTTTTAATCCAAAAAGAGGGGAACTGATGAAACTTTTAATAGAATTCGGTGCTGATGTAAATTCAAGAAGTATAGATGGAGACACCCCATTGATGAATTTTGCTAGAAATGGTGAAATAAATAATGCTGCGGTATTGATTAGAGCAGGTGCAAATATTCATGCTAAAGATAACTATGAACGGGATGTGTTATATCATGCAGTTGCGGGAAATAATATGAATATGATAAAGTTACTAATAAATTTAGGCGCAAATGCAAACAGTACAGATTCATCTGGTTTTACCGTATTGCATTCAGCTGCTCTGAATTCAAATATGAAAATGCTAAAGATACTAGTTAAGGCGAAAGCTGACTTGTACTTTAAAGACAATAGAGGATTTATTCCTTTAACATATGCTCTACAACATAGTTTTGGTGATTTTCATCCTTATATGATTAATCCCTTGAAATTTCTCTTACAAGCAACAAGAGATTTTGATCTGAATGATTGTTTAAATTCAGGTTTAGGTTGTTCACATTCTATCAAACTGATGGTGAAATATTTTGCCCTTTATCATCCTGGATCAACAATTCCTAGTGCCGTATCCTCAGAAGAGACGCTCTCCAGTTTGTGGGTCAGTTGTCAACGAGAGTTGGCCACAATGCTGGACCACAAAGTAGGACCGATCACCTTACACAGCTACCTGGTGGAACCTGACATAAACAGAAGAGCAGGGTTCTTATACGATGATAATAATGAAATAAAAGAACATCTAGAACTGAATATGAACTGGTATAAAGACAACCTTAAAATTTACAGTAGCATGATAGAAGAATACTACAAAGAGGATCTTGAAAGAGGTAAATTACTTTTTAAATGGGTGTGTACTGTAAATAAAAAAGGGTATAAAAATGTGACACTGTTTAATTGTGCTAATATAGCTGAATACCTTACAAATGAAACATTAAGTCAATATAGGAATTAATGTTAAAATATTATATATAATTCTAAAATCGATGAATTATATTGTTAATTATTTTATATTAATATATTTTATATACAGTTAAACCTGTTTATAGCGCCCCCTCTAAATAGTGCCTCCCTCTCTATAGCGCCCGATTTTAAATACGTAATAGGATGCGATTTACATTAAAAGTGACCTGTCTATAGCACCCTATTTTGGTAAGTTCCAAGAGGTAGCAATATAGACAGGTTTAACTGTACATTTCAACTTTTACTCTAATATATTTGTCAAGTTAAAAATTTGGATATATATAGAAGAATCTCACTATGGGTAAGACATTTTCAAGAAACAACGCGATGCAATAGTAATTGGTTATAAATTTCCAATTGACCTGGAATTCAGCCGTTTTAAAATAATTTAGTGGAAGAAAATAAAGTGAATGGTGAACCATGGGTAGCAAATGGCAACACCTCAGAACAACTTGAAATATTCTTTTCTCTTGTGCAATCAGCTTTGAAAGGTTGTGAAGAAATTTTTGTTGATTAAAACATCAAGCCAAAGAACATCAAATTCATGACATTAGAAACTTAGTGAAAATTGACTCTCCATCTCTTCAAAGCCAACCTTACTCTCAAAGACAAATCAACTCAACCAATCTTTATTAAAATGTAGATAACACTTATGAAATGCGAATAATTCTTATATCTACCAATCCAATCCCGGATAATCAATGTCATGTAATGACATCGCACATTTTGACCAAAAATTGTTCTAATATGAAAATAAATTCAAGAAGATAATAAGATAGCAGTTTATCTTAATATCAGACCCTTAAAATAAAATATTTTTTTAAAAATTTGATTCATTATAGTGTGCATGTAAAGAGTATTTATTCACTTTAGATATATTTGCTGTATAGATGGTTGAAGTATATTTGCTTTCAAAACTTTCTATATCTAACTTGTACATAGTGGTAATATACTTTGTTCCAAATATATATATGAACTTTAAATTCAATGTATTTGTTCTTCGTGGTAATATTTTGATTATGATATATTTGATTAGTATAGTATAAATTTTAATATAGCACTTATTTGTCTATAGCTTTGTAATAGCTAATGTACCGGTTTTGGTATTTTTTCACCCAAGTTAATGACGAATATTGTTTTAACCATGATACTTCTAAAATTAGTAATAGTTTCATACAGATAGTCAGTATCTATAGATAATCAGCAAAATATTACCATCAATTATAATTTTACTACAAAATATGTATAAAAAAAAAAGATCGCCAATGTGATATCTGTCATTGAATAGTATCACTGTTAAACTTTATCCACTTATTACTACCCATCAAATTTCCTCTTTCTCTCTAATATTTTATTTAGATAACAAATACCTTCATATATGAATTTTATTTTAAACATATACATAGTATTATTTGCAATATATATTACAATATAATATAATGCGGCTTGTGATTGTAAAACGACATTTGAAAATTACCCCGCATGTGTTTCTTTTGAACGAAATATTCTTAAAATAAGTTTTGATTTTTCGTTCAAAAGAAACACATGCGGGGTAATTTTCAAAGGTCCTTTTACAATTATTTGCAATGTACAAGATACCCTATACACTATATTATTTATTGTCAAATCAGACGTGATATCCCCACAAAGGATGCTTACGTCAAGCAACTATTTCACAAAAGCAATTGAAACTAAAAAAAAAACAACAACAACAAAATAACCGATGAAACAAATACAAATGTATACATAGTTAGCACCTAAGGTTTATTTTAACCAAGAGAGAATATCATAGATATATTTACAAAATTTCCTAAATTTTAAATATGAGTCCTTATTGTTTATAAACATAAAAAGATCCTTGTATTCAATGTCCTTCCGTTTTCTGTAGTTCTGGAAGATTGGACATATTCAATAAGTAGGTGACTGAAATATTAAATTACATTATTTATAATGTACAGAACATCTAAATGGCAAAAATGATAATTTTGGTGATGAAAACTGTCTTTTAATATAGGTATCATTAGTGAGTGTGTACTCTCATGGAAGTTGTAATGTATATGCATATAATGACTTATATATATCTATAGATGTATTATAATGAAATAATACTTACTGTTATGCAAATAGAATGATTCTTATTGTTCAGTGTCATCTATCGGAAAAAATATTGAAATTGTTAATTTTTGTCAAATTAATCAAATATCTTTTCTTGAACTATTGTGTAAGCCAGAAGCAACATTTAATTACATTATTAGAAGATGCTCTTTTATTATTTCATTCAAATTTATCCTGATCTACTTCTTCACTACTTTAAACTAATTATGAGCATTTTTGTATATTATTTGCTTTTGAAAGGCACATTTTACTTGTCACCTCTATCAATATAATAACTATTTTTAAAACAATATAATGCGGCTTATGATTGTAAAACGACGTTTGAAAATTATCCCTAAAATGTTTCTTTTGAACGAAAAATCGAAATTTATTTTAAGGAGAAATAACGATTATTTCTAATATATATTCTTTCCTTTATTCCTTTATTCTTTTTCCTTTTTTTATATCTATAAAAGTGGAATCCAAAATCGCTGTTTGTTATCGCGTTGCGCAAAATCTACAGAATCAATCATTATGGAATTTCGCATGTAGGTAGCTGAAGATTTCGTTTAACATATAGGCTATTCAAAAAACGAAAAAGGTTAATTTGCCTTTTTAAAACTACTTCCAGCCTTTTACCGCTTGGCGCAGCACTGGTCGCGACGATAAATGAATTTGATTGGTTAATAATTTTACACCTAGTTTGTTAGTTTGTTTACAAAATGAATGTTTTTGAAAGGTAGACTTATTCAATTGCCGTGAAACTTTAGGAAGTTATTTACTATACTACTGGGAAGGTTTCTGGTTTGATTTTAATTTGAAATAAATATTCGTTGCAATTTTATGTGCAAATTTTCTACTTTCACTCGCAAGCAGCGCCTTTCGCGGCATCTGGTGAAATTACATTTATAAATTGTAAAAATGCTAAAATGTGTTCCAAGTGTAATAAATTTAATATCTAATTTGAGGATTTAGTAATATAATATTCCAATGACGTTGTGAAAAAACTTGGCATTTCAATATCTTCTTCTTCTATATAAAAATGAATGTATGTTTGTTTGTATGTCCGGTATACAAATTCGCAGTAGTTCACTAATTCAAACCAAAATTTCATACATAGGTAAAAAAATACAGGGAAGACGATAGGCTATTTTAAAAATATATATATAAATCAATTATTAAAACTATATATTTTTAGTCAGAAAATGATGATGACGATATTGCTGTATCATGTTTGATTGTCAGATACAAAATTATATCGGGAAAAATTGCAAAAAGCAGAGACCACGTAGAAACCAGTTCATTATTTTGTACTCAGGAACAAAATTCTAACACAAAAACATTCATTTGAGCAGAAAACAAAACCCAGATCATCTTTCTATAAAAATATCGCTTCTCAGACACAAAGTTTGAAGCGGGACATTTCACAAGAGTGACATCCACGGCGCCAATTTATAATTGTAACGAATTGTATTTGGATAAAACATTTAATCGGGTAAAACCCGGGCGTTGACCGGGTCATTCGGCTAGTTAATATATATTTAAAGAAAATATTATATTTAAAATTTAATAAATGTTTTCAATAAACTTATGTGTTTCAAAAAAATATTTAAACGCATATAACAATATTTATATAAGTTTATAAATCTATATATAGGTGGATTGGATGTTTTCTAGAAATGTCTTAACAAATGTTCGTTAGGCAAACTTTTACTCGGGTAAAAACCGGGCGAAGCCGGGTACATTCGCTAATTACAGTTATTTACAAATGTTCGTTTGTGGCAAGATACTATTCCTTCAACTTCAAATTACCGACTGGACCAATTAATATTGATTTTATTCAACTTATCGAGTATTTTTCAAGGGATCGGGAAAAATTTCAAATTATCGAGAGTGTAGACAAGTATAGATTCAGTAGGGATTAGATGTTTGCTAGAATCGTTCTAACAAATGTTCGTTAGGCAAACTTTTACTCTGGTAAAAACCGTGCGAAGCCGGGAACATTCGCTAGTTCTAATATATTTAATAAAGGGATTCCCATCTCAGGACACTTTATTTTTCTGTTTATCATTACTCTTCACAATTCATCCTTTCATACTTCATCCCTAAGGTTAGAAATGATCGTTATTTCTTCTTAAAATAAATTTCGATTTTTCGTTCAAAAGAAACATTCGCGGTATAATTGTCAAACGTCGTTCTAATAACTAATTTTATTACAAGAGAAGGAATGGCCAGACATCATCTTGAGGAATGAATCGAAATTTACTACGACGAGTTTCTTATAAAAGAAAACTTTGATACTTTTTTCGAACTAATTTTATAAAAAATCTACGATTTGCCTTAATTGGGGAAATATGTATCTGTGTATAGTGTGGGAGCAGTGTTTTGCCTCAGGCAGCATATATACAATACTTGTTTTTATTTTGCTTATCCCTAGTACTCGTGGTACAGGCCACGATAATCATGTTGGGCAGAAGTTGGCGACTGCTTTTACTATAAGTGCATCACATGTCTACACATGTGAAAAGCAGTTCGACTTTGCACTTACAAATGTGCCAGAACACCGTTTGGTTACTTGCACTCGCTGGTGGTGTTGGACCTTTGCAAGAAACGGTGGCCATTGGAGCATTTTATTTTTAATCAGAAAAAAGTGCTCAATGCGTGAATCGAACCCGGGTTGTAGCGGTCGAAAACCAACGGGTTAGACTATCCTTCCACCGACCCCTTACAATACTTGTAAATAAGGAAGGATCGAAAGGTATCTTCACACTCCTTTCTATATATTAAACCTTCTCAGAAAAAAGTCAAGCATTTAACAGATAGATATATAAATGAAGTTGCAGTTTGAAATATAGCCCATTCAAAAATTGAACCACTCATTAAATTCCACTCTTTTTGTGAATAAAAATATTCCATGGGTGTCTATACTTCCAGACAACTCAAAATGCACTAAAAAAGAAATTGATTTTAATTCAAGTTTTTAAAAATATATAGACTATTAAAAGCCCATTCACAAATTAAACCGATCTCTAATTTTCACCTTTTGTGATAGATCTGGAAGGGATTAAAACACATAATTTGAGAATCGCCAAATAACAGAATAACTTGTCCTTTTTGGGGCCATAAAACTTAAAGCTAATTATACTACGTTATTTTGGTTGATAGTAAGTTCTAAAATTAATACTAGAAAATTGGGCTTCACAAACATGTCTAAACCACTAGATTACAAAACTCTTTTCTTAATAAAGCTAAAAAAATCAGGTATGTGGGAAATTATATTTCCTTTTAATGAATTTTTAATGTAATTACAATTTGATTAATTAGAAATCTGATATTCAGGATAAAATGTTTCAACTAATATTTTTATTTATTTATTTATTTCGTCTCAATTTACAGGTGTTACATTCGAGCACAGCTCGCGAGTCACTTTGTCCTGGCTATTTACACATGGCGAGTTGGTGGAGTAGCGGTGATCCCCCCGGACCTTGCAGGAGGGCAGCTGTTGGGCAATGAGGTCTTAACTAAGCGTCAGGGCCGTATCGTCGGAATCGGGGATTGATATCTCCTTTTTTTTGTAGAATATCTTGTATGGTTGGATTATTTGAATTTTGCATTTGAAGCTATAATTTATTTTAACGGAATTTTGATACGTATCTTCTAGATCAGGTTGGTTCAAGTCCTCCTTCAGTATCTTGTTTGATAGTTTGAAGGAAGCTCCTATACTTGTTGGAAGGCAGATTCTCATGAATGCGTTTATCCTATTTTTGTCTCTGGTTTTAATATATTTGCACCAAACTGGGAGTGCGTATGTTACTATCGGGAGGATAAAACTTCTGTATAGAATAAACTTTTTTTTTGTAGACAATTTGTTTCTATAGTTGAACAGGCTTAATGATGTTATTTTTGCTTTCTTTATGATATTTTTGACATGCATGTTGAATTTCAACTTGGTGTCTAAGGTAACTCCAAGATATTTAACGCTGTAAGTCCAGTTAATAGGGCTCTAGTTTACCTTTAGGATGGATTGTGGCTTGAATTTTTTATTGTTTAGTGGAGGAAAAATATTGCCTCAGACTTTTTTGGGTTGATGTCTAATTTCCAATCATTGTACCATTTGGTTATACTGTTTATGTAATTTTGGAGTTGTGTTGTTATTATTCCTATTGATTTGGCGTTTTCTAAAATTGCTGTGTCATCTGCGAAAAGTGTTGTTTGACATTTTGAATGTGGACGGAAATCTTTGATGTAGATGTTGAATAGGTAGGGTCCAAGGATAAAGCCTTGAGGGACTCCGATCTGGGTTGGTTTTGCCGTGGTTATATAATTCCCTTGTTTAATTGAAAAGGTCCTATTCTGGAGATAGGTTTTCAAGAATTTGATAAAATCCCTTGGAAATTGATTTTTTTCGTTATTTTTGTTATCAAGCCATCATGCCATACTCTATCAAAGGCTTTGGTAGAGTCTAGAAAAACAGCAACTACTGCCTCCTTGTGGGACTTTCTTATTTGGATGTAGTCTATTACTGTGATTATCTGGTGGGGTGTGGAGTGTCCTTTTCTGAACCCAAATTGTTGAGGAATGATAAAGTTAATGAATCAATGTATGTCTGCAATCTGCGAAGAACAATCCTCTCGTATACCTTACCGATGGTAGAGAGAAGGCTGATTGGTCTGAGATCTTCACGTGATTTGACAGGTGATAATTTTGGAATGGTTATGATAATGGCATGTTTCCATGTCTTCGGGAAGTAGCACAGGTGTAATGCGGCATTGAAGATCCCAGCGAGGAAAACTATCCATTTGATGGGGAGGTTTTTAGTCATTTGCGGCGTAATATTTTCGTGGCCTGAAGCTTTGTGATTACCTAGGTTTTTAATCACTTCCTTGACTTCATTTGGCGTTGTCATTGATAGTATATTCTCTTGGGGATGTTGAAAAGTGTTATCTGTTAGGTAAGACGAAACCTCATCCTCCGCCTTGGAAAAGTGTTCGGAAAAATGCTCTGAAAGATCATTTCCAATTTTTTTGATGGTCAGGAAGGTTTTTCCATTTGCATTTAATCTATTGATTTTGTCAGTTTTCTCCTAATGGGTTTTGTTTTTCCAGAGGTCTGTTGGGCTCGATTCAAGTTTGCTTATAAAACTATTCCAATTTTCAGATTTCTCTGCTTCAAGGGCTTGGTTTACCTTTCTTTGAAGATTGAGGTAAGTAGCTCTATATATGAACTGGATCCCAGGTCGATTGCCATCTTTTCTGAGCTTTATTTTTCTCCCTTATTAAGGCTTTGGTATTTGGGTTCTTTATTAATTTGGAAGATGAGACTATGGTGTTTTTCGAGAAGCTATTATTAATTTTCTCGTTTAAATTCCAATTGCTGAATCAATGTCTACTTCAGTTTTCAAGGGGAGTTTGGGGGGCGTGGTGGATATTAGATATTGTTGAAAATGAACCTAATTAGTTACTCGGCTGAGCTGGGTTGTGAATTCATCCTTTGGACAATTCAATTCCAAGATCACAGGGAGATGGTTAGATGATAAATCGTCGGTGGTTCTGGCCTTTGGGATCCTGGGAATGTTTTTAAAAACAGCGAAGTCTAGGAAATCTGGATTGCCGCGTGGACTGTAATGCGTGGGCGAAGAAGGTGCGACAATATCGAGGCTTTATTTTTCAGAGAAATTGTGCAGCACCATTCCGCTGTTATTAGAAGTCTTTGATCCCCAAAGAGGGTGTTTGGAGTTCCAGTCTCCTGCAACGATTATTGCGTGGTTGTGGTTTATCAGTTGGTTCAAATATTCTTCCAATAATGGTGCATCAGGCTTCTTATAAATTGCTGAGATTTGCTTGAGGGTTTTTTCCATCTGGTTTTATCAAAATTGGAGTATTTTCCAAGTTTGAAGTTAGAATCGGAATATTTTTATATTTGAAAAAGGATTTTATAATGATGGCTGTTCCCCTACCTTTTCCTGTAATTCGGTCAGTTCTAATGGTTTGATAGTTCCTGAACTTTAGATCAATTGAGGGCTTAAGGTGAGTTTCACTGAGCAGAGCAATGTCTATTGATTTATCTTCTAAAAAGTGCAATAATTCTTCTTTCTAGATATGATTTCGTTACAAATCCAAGGAATAATTTTAAATTATAATTTGAAATTCATTGTAGGTATTGTTTGATTATTTGCATCAATTTTTTACACAGGTCCTTAGTCTTAGAATGAGAAGTTTTTCTTGTCGCAACCACAGCATTGCTTTGGTTTTGTTTTTCTACAATTTTCGGCAGTGTTTCAGATCTTTTTGAAATCGAAATTGGGCTGTTAGGTTTGTACTGACCAGGGTATCTTGGATGATGCTGATGTACTCTTGGAAACTTAAGGCATCCGCGGTAATTGGCTGTGTGCGCTTCTTCGCAGTTTGCACGCTTTGGGAGAAGTTGTCTTGACTTTCTTGGACAGTCATTCAAATGGTACTCCTTGGCACACTTGACGCATTTTGGTTTCAGGAAGCAGTTTAGTTGACCGTGCCCGAAACCCTGGCAGTTGAAGCATTGAGTCACACGATATGTTGTTCTGAAAGATTCAACTGCAATTTTCTGATAGAGAAGTTCAGTTATTCCGTAAATTTTCTTGTTATGTTCATTTTTTCGGTAATTCCACCAGTACTACATTCATTGGCCTTTTAGTTGATTGTCTATGAAGTCTCTTCACAGAGGTCTCAGTAAAGCCCATTGTTGGAAGTCCTATTGCTATATCTTCAGTCTTGTAGGCAGTTGTCACGCCCTTTAATACCACTTTGAGCGGTTTTTCTTCTTGGAGTCTATAAGAGTAGCCAGCATTGTTTTTTTGAACGTATTCCCTGATTTTTTTGAAGTCTGAAATATTTTTGGCCTTGATAATGTGCCTTTTTCCTGAGATCGTACATTGGAATTTATCTGTGCACAGGTCTTTCAGCTCTTGGCAGAGCAACTTCCAATCTGTTACATTTCTGCTATTACAGGTGGTATTCTTGGCTTTTTTGCATGCGTAACTGTTGTCCAAGGACCATCTTCATCAATGTTTTCCTCGTTAACCTGAGGAGGGGTAGCTGCGGGCGTTATTTGAGGGACCTCAGTTACCTCGTTCATGGAGACATCATTTTCATTATGCTGTGAGACAACTTCCATTCTCGGTGTCTTTTGGCTACCTAATGTTGAATCTGATGGGGATTCGCGAGTTAGTTTCTTTGTTGAAGGAGTTTCTTCTAATTTGTACTCGATGCCACATCTTTCAAGGATTGTCAAAATTATGTTGGTTTCGATTATACTGATCTTTTCGCCAGCTGGGCCGATCATTGATTTGATTACAATAGGCAGCATCTTTTTTAACTATTTTATTTTCACAATCTTACCATTTTGTGTTTAAATTGTTAATTTAATATTTTTTTATCTGTACTCCCAATATATATGATGATATTTGCTACCCCAAACCCTCATTTTTATTTAAGTCATATAAGAGTGAATCATTTAATATTTTTTTCATGTTGCTTACTCATAATGACAATTGAATTATTTGAGATATTTTCTAAGTATGTGTGTGTCTTGTTTTAAATAATATAACTATGACCCATTTAATTAAAATATGCATATTTAACTGAATGAATAGGCAAAATCCTGAATTTTTACTGAGAGATTTTTATCTGAGCCTGAATGTATAAAATTGCATGCTATTTTAAGTTAAATATATTTTTTGAAAATATGTAATAAAAATTTTCCAACTAATATTACTTACTAACGGATGTACCCGGCTTCGCCCGGGTTTTACCTGAGTAAAGGTTTGTCTGACGAACATTTGTTAAAACAATTCTCTATTAATATATACAGTTATCAGCGTCATGCATTCTTTCTTAATTCTGTCACGTTTGCTTTTGGTTCAGTGATAGAATGCTCGCCTGCCACGCGGGCGCCCCAGGTTCGATTCCCGGCCGATCCATTTTTTTTTACAATTTTTAAAACTCATTTATATTATTAAAATATATGTGCTTTTCCTGTCTATGTACAGATTTATGGTCTATGTACACAAGTATACAAGTATGTATACAAGTTATTTGCAAATTGCGTGGCAAATTTGCGCTTTCGCTCGCAAGCAGCGCCTCTAACGTAGAAGATGGGAGGTAATATCAGCTGACCTAATGGACATGTAAAACGTGTTTAAACAGGACATAGAGAAAAATCTGGAAAATATATTTTTCGGATTTTTAGTCAAGAAAAATAAATTGACAGGTTCTGGGAAAAAGTAGTTGTTTTTTATTCAGAATATTATGATGACAATATTGCTGTATCATATTTGATTATCAGATACAAAATTATATCAGGAAAAATTCCAAAAAGCAGAGACCACGGGTGAAGCCAGTTCATTTTTAGTATGCAATAACAAAATTCTAAAAGAAAAACATTCATTCGAGCAGAAGACACAAAGCCAGATCATCTCTCTATAAAAATATCGCTTCTCAGACACAAAGTTTGGAGCGGGACGTTTCGGTTCAAAATCACTTTATTAGGTACCGCTCAACAAGAGCAGCCTAGTTCATGATAATTGAAACAGTGAATAATATATGAAGGTTATTCACATATTAAACAAAATGTTAACATGGGATCCCGGTCCATGGCTGTCGGGAATCGAGGGTGTTACCCACTCTTCCACTGACTTTTATATTGCTTATTATATAGCGGGACGTTTCCAAACTCCAAATAACTTTATTAGGCGCCGCTCAAAAAGAGCAACCTAGATCATCATATTTACAATATACTGTGGGAAATGTGCAGGGTTTTTTCATTTACAATTATAATTTATAATGATGTCGTTGGGTCCGGATTCTCAGGTCCTTGGGGATATTGTTCTTGAGAAGGTATTGTCTTGCTTGTTTGATATTCAAGGTCGGTTTATTTTTCCTTTTTTTTCCAATTTCCGTCATTCTGGCTTAAGTGATGGAGAATTTGTTGAGGTTTTAAATTTCTTATTTTCCTTTTTCCGGATTTGTAGTTTGTGGCTTCCTTGAAGGAGGGGTTTTCTAATTTTTCGGATTTTTCGTAGAATTTAAATGATTGTCTAGTGAAGTAGTCATTGATGTTTTCGATATTTAGATCGTTTCTGAGGATTGTGTTCCGAACGAACCAGGGTGGGGGCATGATTTTTCTGATCATTTTATTTTCAAAGACTTCTAACTTTTTAAGGATGGTCTTATGTGCTGTTATAAAAATGGGGTGGCCGTATATAAGTATTGGTCTTATTATTGACGTGTAAATGGTTATTTTGCAAAGAAGGGATAATTTTCTTTTCGGTTCTAGAAGTAGGGATAGTCGGTGTTGGGCGTCTTTCGCCAAATTGATTCTGTTTTCAATGTGTTTTTTTGAAGGTTAGGTGCTCGTCTAAGGTCATCCCTAGGTATCGGATATTCTCTTTCTATTTAATATTGTCTTCGAAGACGAAGAGTTCATCAAAAGGTTTCTTAATTTTTTCTTTTTTTATGGAGAAAATTATTACTTCACTTTTTTGGGGGTTCTTTGTGACTCGCCATTTTTTACACCAAATAGTGGAAAAGATACAGGCCTCTCGGAGTTTCATGTGGAGTCTGTCGAAGGTGTATGTCGAGGCCAAAATGGCGGTATCATCGGCAAATAAGTGTAAAGAGGTGTCTTAAATACAGGGGAAGTCGTCTATATATATGTTGAATAAGGTTGGTCCTGTGACTGATCCTTGAGGGACCCCAGCAAGGATATTCCTAGCTGTTGACAGTTCGTCTTTGACTCGTACCTTGAATGTTCTATTCGTTAAAAAGTTTTATGTTATTTTTATGATGTCTCCAGGAAGGTGCTTTTTTCACATTTTGTAGAGAAGGGTCTCATGCCAGACTTTGTCGAACGCTTTGGCGTTATCGAAGAACACGGCTCCTGTTATTTGGCCTAGGTCCATGGCTTTTCTTATTTTTTCAGTGACAACAACTAGCTGGTGCAATGTTGAGTGCTTGGCTTGGTAGCCAAATTGTTCAGGTCTGAATGGATTCTTTTCTTCGAGGGACTTTCTAAGTCTTCTTAAAACAATTCTTTCGAATAGTTTTGAGATGGCAGGTAGCAGTGAGATGGGCCTGTAGCTTGTTGGTTCAAGCATGGATTTCCCTTTTTTGAGTATGGGACAGATAATGGATGTTTTCCATCATTCAATCGGTTCCAAAATCACTTTATTAGGTACCGCTCAACAAGAGCAACCTAGTTTATGATAATTGAAACAATGAATAATATGTGAGTTATTCGCATATTAAACAAAAAGTTAAAGAGGGATTAAATCCCGGTTCATGGCTGTCGGGAATCATGGGTGTTACCCACTCGTCCACCGACTTATATATTCATTCAATTGGATATATCTTGGGCGAAGCTAGGTCATATTTTATAGATTTAACAAATAGTATTTGGATAAAAAAGCATTTTTTATACATATGCACTCGGAAGAAAATGCTCTCTAGTAAAACTCGGGTCATTCGGCAATTATCTTTCTAAAGTGTAATATTTAAAATATATAAAATTTAAAATGAAACATAAAATTATAGGGAGGAAATATCTTTATTTACGGGGCTGTTACCCAGAAGAAAATTAAAGGGTGGAAGTATATATTATTAATATTTTGATATTATTCGAGTTCTTTCTACTAATATATATATAGTAGAATCTGGAAAAACTTATAGTGAAAATATTAGGTCTCTATTCAGAATATTCTTCGAGTTATTTGCAATTTTGCTTTGAAAATTTGCCCTTTCGCTCGCAAGCAGCGCCTCTAGCGGTGAAGTTAGGAGGTAATATCAGCTGACCTAATGTACATGTAAAACGTGTCTTAACAGAACATAGAGAACAATCTGGAAGAGATATTTGTCGCATTTTTAGCCTATAAATTTTGAAATTGTCAGGTTCTGGGCAAAATAGTTGTTTTTTAGTCAGAAAATGATAATGACAATATTGCTGTATCATGTTTGATTATCAGATACAAAATTATTGGGTTGTAAAGAAAGTTCATTCGTTTTTTGTATCTCTTTGTTTCTTAACGGGTTTTGTTGTTATATGACAAAGTGTTTATATTATTTAAATAGTACATGTTCTGCTCTATAAACCTCTATTATTTGGGTTTTGAAAAACGTTATTTTTGTTCTTTTTCCAGGCTTGAAAATAGAATATCCATGAGGCAAAAATCACCATTTTCGACATCTGCCTTTCTTCGCTTTTCATTGAGGTCAAAAAGCAGCCGAAGCAGCTCGGGACATATAAAACGTGTATGGAAAAGGTGTCATAGGGGAGCGATCAGCACAAAAATGGTTTGCAAAGTTCAAAAACGGCGACTTGGACCTTGAAGACACGCCTCGAAACGGACGACCATCAGAATTCGATGAGAACATCCAAAGGCCCTGTTGAAGGAAGATGGTCGCCAAACAACCCGTGAGTTGGCCGAAAAATGAAATGTAGTGCAGTGACACACCATCTCCAACCATCTTCAATCAATAGATTTTTTCTCAAAAACTCGGAGCTTGGGTGCCTCACGAGCTTAATGAAACCAACATAGAAAATCGCCTTCAAATCGTTGCTCAACATCTCGCACGCCATCAATCAACACGGGGCCATAAACAACGATTTTTATATCGAATCGTTACGGGAGATAAAAAATGGTGTCTATACGTGAATATGAAGCAAAGAGTGGCTGGCTCCAGGAGATACGCCGAAGCCAAGAATAAAGCAAGATCTTCACCCACAAAAGACTATGATCTGCGTTTTTTGAGATGCGAAGGTGTGCTGTACAGGGAAATGCTTGAAAGGAATGCCACGGTCAACAAGGACCTGATCTTTGCTCAATTGCATCGCGTGAATGAAGCAATTTAACAGAAAATACCTGATCGAAAAGGTCAAATAATTCTCCTTCACGCCAACGCTAGGCCGCATGTTGCACAAGTCGTCAAAGCTGCCCTTCAAGAGCTCGAATGAGAAGTTCTACAGCACCCGCCGTACTCTCCGGACCTTGCACCAACCGATTACCACCTTTTCCGCTCCATGTCTAACCATATGAGAGGCACTATCTTCGATGATGAAAAGGACCTCAAAACCTGGCTCATCAACTTCTTTGACACCAGACCGGCGTTTTTTGGTGGAACGGCATCAACAAACTAGTCGGGCGTTGGGAGGAGGTCGTAAATAATAATGGAGAATACATAATTAATTAATTAATTGTTATAATTGATGTTTTTTTTCTCTAAACAAAATTGTCTGATAAAACAGAAAGAACTTTCTTCACAACCCAATATAAACTGGGCTTCTTGTTTTCACGCGACCTCATAAATGTGTATCCCACCGTAAAAAATGGTTACAACTCAATTATTTTTTATATTCAAATGTCAAATACAACTAAAAAAAACAAATATAAAATTTTATCTTCTTTGAATGAAGTCAGTACTAAAAAGACATAGATTTGATACCGTTAATGCCATAAAGAAAAAATCGTTGAGCGTTTTGAGGGGCATTATTTCTGATGAATTTTCTGGGTGCTTCCAGAACTGGGAAAAAAAGAATGAAACGCTGTATAGATTCCCTCGGACAGTATTTCGAGGAATATTAACCATTTTGGTATATATTCATCTAATAAATCTTTTATGACCCCGAATTTTATGATTATGCCTTATAGGTATGTATGTTTGTTGGCTATACAAATCGTCAATAAGGACCTAATCTGGCTGAAATTTTAACAGAAGCTTGAGAATATTCTAGAGGAGTTTATTGTCTCATTTTTAGACAAGGAAAATTGAAATTGACCAAGTTCTGGGCAAAAATAGCTGTTTTTTATTCAGAAAATGATGATGAAAAAAATGCTGTATCATGTTTGATTAGCAGATTCAAAATTATTTCGGGGAAATTTTCATAAAACAGACCACGGTCGAAGCCAGTTAATTTTTAGTAGGGAGAAACGAAATTCTAATAACAAAACATCTCTCTATAAAAATATCGCTTCTCAGTCTTTTGGCTGAGATCAGTATATCTATATACTGTATATTTATAATTGTCAATATTATGATGTACTAGTGCGCCATCTATTATGAAAATTCGAAACTATTTTAGACGCGTAAGATTCTTTTTGAAATTAAACAATTTCTACTATCCTTACTGCAATGAAAAAAATCTCATTAATTTTTCCATTGCAGTAAGGACAGTAGAAATTTTTTAATTTCAAAATAATTATTACTCGTCTAAAATAATTTCGAATTTTCATAATTGTCAGTATATATTTATTAATATCTTTATTTTGAAAATAGAGCAATCCATTAATGAATCTTTAATTAAAAAGGCATATTTTGGATCAAAATATCATTTACGCTAACTTTTATCAAGGTATTATAACATATATAATGTGTGTCAACAACAAACTCAGCGCCACATAACGTCAACGTTATGTTTTGTTATGTTGACGTTATGTGGCGCTGAGTTTGTTGTTGACACACATTAAATCTCTATATATATAAAAGTCAATTTCTGTCTGTTTAGCGATAAACTCAAAAACTACTGAACCAATTGGTACCAAAATTTCCATACATAGGTAAAAGAAAACGGGGAAGACGATAGGCTATTTTAAAAAATATATAAATCAATTATTAAAACTATATATTCAAATTATTCAACTTAGCTCACGAGCAGCGCCCTCTAGAACACGTGACGTTTTGACGGCGGGGGGCGCCCATTGGCTGCCAGCGAGCACGTGACCTCCCTGCCGCCGGGCACCCCCCCCCCCCCCCCCCCGAAATAATGGAATCGCCCGGCTGCCGGCCTGCCAGCGAAAGCCTGGGATGCAAGGGCCGCTGTTGAGCCTATATCATCCCTGGCTCAGTCTGTGATTGAGCCGAATTTCTATTCTATTCTGCCGGCCGGTTTGCTATTTCGAGTTCCCACCGCGCGCGGTCCTGGCGTTGGTGACACAGCTGTGCCAGGTGCCAAAAAAGCCTCGCGGGTGACCTCCGGGAACTACGTCCATCTTCCATATGTAAAATACATTTAATCGTGTAAACCCGGGCGTTGCCCGGGTCAATCGTCTAGTATGTTATAATACCTTATTAAAAGTTTGCGTTAAGCCAACTGAAATATTGGTAAAATAAATGATTTTTTTGATCAAATATATGCTTTTTAATTAAATATATATCGTTATAAAAATAAAAAACAATCATCAACAAATATCTATTATACTGAATCAATTTTTAAAAAGATATTCATAAAAATCGGATCAGTAAAGAGAGGATGTTTGTTCTGAAAATATTTTATATCAAATTTTCGTTAGGCCTAATCTCCCTCGAGTAAAATACAGGCGAAAGTGGGTATATCCGCTAGTATATAATATGAAAAGTTCAAAACAAAATTTTTAATGTACGTGAATTAATGAAATATACCTTGGAAGTTCTAGGAACCAAGATAAATATTTGAATTAAAGATGTTTGATATATTCAAGTAATACTTTATATGACAATTTATTCTCTTTCTTATTTTATTCTTCTTGAAACGCAGAAATACTCAAATAACCCTATAAGGTATAATAGAATTTCAATTGAATTTCAAATATTATTAATTCCTAAAAAAAAAAAAATAGTTGGCTAAAATCCTCTTAATTGGTCAAAAAGAAAATATATAAAAAATTTGGTGACATAGGTAAAAATAGTTATATTCTTCAAAAAAACACACATTTCAATTTTATATAATACAGTTTCCTCATTTTGAAAATATAGTATTTATTAATGCGAAACATGCTAAAAAATGCTAATTATTAAATAACAAATATCACAGATGAATTGACTAGCAATCACAATATTTTGAAAATATTATAACGCTCATTTTTTATTAATTTTAGTTATATTTCAAGAACCTGGGTTACCTTTATGTTACTATTATTTATTTTAATATAATAATTTCCCATATTTCACTTTGCGCTCCAGGAACCTGGATTGTAAAAAAATTACTCTCTATATTAATACTTAGCTTCAAGTAATAAAGATGAATTTTGAAGCGTTTGAAATGAGATGGGAAAATATAAATTCACTACAATCTGCAATTGAAAATAATGATCCTGAAAAGGTTGAAGAACTCATTGAATCAGGCATAGATATCAATTTAAAAAACGAATGGGGATTGGCTCCATTACATATTGCAGTTGACCTAAGTAGGACTGAAATATTACAGAATCTTATAAGAAAAAATGCTGATATTAATATTCAGAATTCATTTAAAGAAACACCATTACATTTTGCTGTATTAAGACCAAATGATAAGTCTTATTTACATCTAATTCAAGCAGGAGCATCGCTTAATAGCAAGGATCATAATGGTGACACCCCATTACATTTTATTATCAGAAATGGGTATTTGGAGATTTCAAGAGAATTAATCAAAAATGGAGCTGACATTCATGCTATCAATTAAAAAAATATATCAATTTTAATAACTGCTGTTACATCTTTTAAAAACCTAGATTTTATTAGAAATTTATTGGAATTGGGTGTTGAGGTTGATTTTAAAGATAGTCATGGAAGAACTGCTTTGCACCTTACAACTATGGAATGGTTTAATCCAAAAAGAGGGGAACTGATGAAACTTCTAATAGAATTCGGTGCTGATGTCAATTCAAGATGTATGAATGGGAATACACCTTTAATGAATATTGCTCTAAATGGCAAAATATTTGAAGCTCAAATATTGATAAAATCAGGTGCAAGTATTATTGCTGAAGGTAACTATAAATTGAATGCGTTACATCATGTAATTGAGGGAAATCATATTGAAATGACAAAGTTTCTGATAAATTCAGGCGCAAATGTAAACAGTAAAGATTCATTAGGCAGAACCCCTTTGCATTTAGCTGCTAAGAAATCAAATTACAATATGCTGAAGATACTAGTTGAGGCGAAAGCTGACATCTACTTGAAAGACAATAAAGGATTGATTCCTTTGGCATATGCTCTACAAGATAATTCCTCTTACGCTTGGGAAGATGAGGTTTCTGGCTTGAAATATCTTCTACAAGAAACAAGAGATTTCGATCTGAACCAATGTTTTAGTTCTGGTTCAAATCATTCAAAATCTATCAAAATGATGGTGAAATATTTTGTCCTTCATCATCCCATATCATCATTTCCTAGTGCCTTATTCTCAGAAGAGATGCTCTCAAGTTGGTGGAAAAGTTGTCAGCGAGAGGTGGCTACAATGCTGAGCTATAAATTAGGACAGATCACCTTACACTGCTACCTGGTGGAACCTGACATAAACAGAAGAGCAGGGTTCTTATACAATGAGAATAATGGGATAAAAATTGATCTGAAACTGAATATGACCCGATATAAAGACAAACTACAAATTTACGGTAGTATGATAGAAGAATACTACAAGGAGGATATTAAAAGGGGTAAATTACTTTTAAAATCGGTGTGTACTGCAAAGAAAAATCAGTATAAAGGTGTGACCAAGTTGAATTCTGCTAATATAGCTGAATACCTTACAAATGAAGCATTTGGTGAATTTCCTCATTAGGAAAAAAATTTTGAAATATTATTTCTAAAATTCAGCCATGTGACAACATTGAGTATTTTAACCAAAAAGCATTTGAAATATGAAGAATAATTCCAAAATAATATATATGAGAGAAGTTTATGTATATAAATATTAGACTATTAATAAAACATTTTTATTATTTGATCCAACATAAGCCCATTCAAGGATATAGGATTTATGTAAAGAGTATCTACTCAACTTCAGACTTATGCAATGTATATGTGATCAAAGTATCTTCTATGTACCCTCAAACATTATAAATGTTTTTAAACATTCTATATGTGATTTTACAACATTTATATCTAGCCTTTACATACTGGTAATGTCTCTTATTCCAAAAATATGCCTGTACTTTGAATTAACTACATTTGTCCCCATGTTTAGAAATTGGTTAACAAATATTGATTATTATATTATTGAAATTAATCTAGCCCTCACTTTGTTTATTTATTTGTACGAGCTGGAGGACCCGACTTAATTCATTTTTATCCCAAATAAATGTTTGCTTAACGAATATTGTCTCTACAGTGATTATTTCAAATTAGTATAGGGATATTGACTTTCATTAATATTTTATATTGAAATTATAAATTTATTGCATAGTATGTAAATAATATTACGATTGGGTAACTATCTTAGTCTTCGGATAGCATTAATGACATATTTTTAACCACTTCTTTCCTCCTGTCAAAATTTTAATTGATATTCTATTTTCAAAACGAATGCGCACTTGTTTAAATTGTTATAAAAATATTCATTATCTAGATCATCAAATATAATTTTTTCTAATTTAGCCAGAACTAATAGAGAGATATACTCCTAATTCCTATTATAAATCCTTTCATTTATTGTCTTTCATAGGTGTCTATATCTTTTGTCTACCCTTTTAACATACTTCAGATTGCACAGAAGTTCAAATTTTTAAATATATTGAATTGATATGAAAATGAAAATGCTGACTTGTATATAATTGGTGAAGTATATTAAGTTAAATAAAGTCTGCAGTTTTATTTTTACAAATATATATTGCATTGTCATAATGAGTAGTATGTAGAAATAAATACTTTGGGAAAGTCTAAAAAAAAAGTGATAAGATGTAATTTTAATAATATTTTTATATTAATACTTCAAGTAAAAATGCATTAAAAACAAAATTGATTCATTAATACAGTTTAAACTATTTGTTATTAAAAGCCAATTCACTATCTACCAAATCACTTTATTTGTTAAAGAATATGATATTTTTATCTGTAAGAATTAAACCCATAATTTGAAAATAGCCTAAAAACAGAATAACTTGGCTTTTTGGGGTCATAATACCTTATGCTAATTTATTGAATTTTTTTGTTGATAATGCATTCTAATAATATTAGTAGAAAAGGGGCCTTCTAAAATATAAATATAGAATTATTAATATTATGTTTATTTGTATAAAAAATGAAGTGTTTAATTTACAGCATTTTTCGTTGGGCAAATTTCATTTGGAGAGATCCTGGGTAAGTCAGTCAGAATTTATAATTGTTACAAATAGTATTTGAATTTGAAAAAATTTCTATACATATGCACTCGTGAGTAAAAAACTTTCTAGTAAACGCTGGACGTTGCCTGGGTCATTCGCCTAGTAGAGAGAGGTATTTATAACCCAGGTTCCTGGAGCGCAGAGCGCCAACTACCCAGGAAGTCCAGCTAACTAGTATGGACTAGTGTTGAACGCTTTTACTCGTGTCCTGTTTTGATTTCTGAGTTGAACCAGTTGACCAGGAAGTTCCATGCTGAAGTTGAGTTAGGAATACTGGCCATAAATCTAGGATTGGGGTTGGTCAGTCCAAGAAGGAAAGCTGTTTTTATCCTATGTCTCAGGAATGCTGGACAGCTGAAAAGGAGATGATTGACTCCTTGAGGCTCTTCTGAAGAGTGGATGCAGGGAGGGTCAGTTTTTGGATTCACACATGTAATGTCGGGTAGTACATGGCCATGGCTCGTGAGGATGGAGGTGGGGACTTTCCAAGGCAAATTTTGTTAGATATTTTAGGAGATGCCTTGGAGTGGAAGCAATTCTCGTGTGGGATCTGGTCGATTGGTCTTGGGAATACAATACAGTCTATGATGATAGAGAAGATAAGAAAAATTCTTAAATATATTGAATTGATATGAAAATGAAAATGCTGACTTGTATATAATTGGTGAGGTATATTGAGTTGAATAAAGTCTGCAAATTCTATTTTCTTATTTATATATTGCATTGTGTCAAAATAAGTGAAAGTAGAAATAAAAACTTTGGGAAAGTTAAAGAAAAGTGAATAGATGTAATTTTTAAAATATTTTAAATTAATGCTTTTAGTAAAAAAGCAATAAAAATAAATTAATTCTAATTGCAGTTCAAAATATAGGCTATTAAAAAATCAAACAAATACTGTTATCAAAATTCGAAACTATTATAAAGGCTTATGATTCTTTTTTGAAATTAACAATTTCTACTGCCCATACTGCAGTAGAAAAATTAATGGGAGGGCTTAGCTTATCAGTGGTGAACCCTGCCAGCGGTTTCACCAGTTTTATCTTCCTTACCGCTGTTATATTGCATTTTTCAATGTGTATTTTATAGAGATATTGAAGCTAGACTCTTGGAATGGGTATTTTAGATGCTCTAAGGACATATAAGCTTTGAGGACAGCAGAATTACATACAATTTTAAATATATAATATGCTTCGAGAAATCCCTCTTCCGCAAATATCAATTTGTGTCTTTTATTATAACAATTTAATTATTAAGATGCATTAGCGCGCCTTATGTTATAAAAATTCGAAATTATTTTAAACGCGTTTGATTTGTTTTAAATAAACAATTTCTACTGCCCTTACTGCAATGGAAAAATTAATGTGAGGGCCTGGCACAAAGTAGTTTCGAATTTTAATCATTAATATAACTCTTTTTTTTTGTGAAAGAAACCTGATAGTTAGATCTGAATGGAATTCAAACCCATAATTTGAAAATAGCCTAATAACAAACTCTAACTTGCCTTTTTAGGGTCATAAAACTTCGTGATAATTTATTGAATTATTCTGTTGATAATGCATTCTAAAAATAATACTAGAAAAAGGGCCTTCTAAAATATGTCTAGACCACTAGACTACAAAGTATTTTATTTTAATAAACTAAAAAATAAGGTATATAATGTGAATATATATTTCAAAATGGATTCATAACTTAATATTGCTTTCAATAATGAAAACACAGATTGTCTGGATTTAATATTTCTGATATTTTTACTCAATATTGATAAAAGGGGTTATTTTATTGAATAATGTTTCACATAATTCTTTCATCTGTTTTCCTCAATATATTAGATGACATCTGCTACTCTATACCCTCATTTTTATTTAAGTTATGTAAATGTAATTCAGGAATTTTTTAAATTTATTTTTTCTTATCTCCACACTGGGTGAAGTAGAAAGCGCCTGCCTTTGTCATTAAGACTGGGAGCACTATTGAGTGGCAGGACGACTTAGCCCCAAAATAAATGGCCGTCTCTGACATGAGGAAAAGACTCCATGTGCAGCCGCCCCTAACCTGGAGTACAAACGCTGCTCATCATGTATACCTGGATTAGAAGTCCTTACAGGCTACTATCAGCTGGACCAGCTGAGTCCAGGTTTTTAGTAAGCTTGTTATTGCTCCCCCTCCTCCTTTTTCATTCGAGCTTGGGACCGGCAAGGGCGGAGTTTTCAAATTTCTGGATTTTTTCAACTTTCACAATCATATTTATTTATTTTTAATGTAAAACTGTACTGGCCGAAGTGTCCTTTTTACAGAACTATGAATGCTAGCCAGGCAACCTCTACCTTCAAGATTGCTCATCCATGGTCATAATTCGATTATTTGGTATATTTTCAAAAGAGATATATCTTATTCAAATAATTGAACAATGCCACATTTGATCAGAATATGCATTACTAGCTAAATAAATAAGCGAATCCAAGAATTTACCTAAGTGAATTTTTATCTTAGCATGAATTTATAAATTAGCATGCCATTTTAAGTTGATTAATTTTATTTATATATATATATATATATATAAGTAAAGAAAAAAGTGATTCAACAAATAATATTTATTAAGATTCAATCTTAATCTCTATTTACAGTATATATATATTTTAAGTAATAAAGATAAACTCAGACATGGCTGATCCTACAGGGACTGCAATAACTGTTACAACACCCAACTCACTCTGGACCATATATACAGTTGCCTGGCTATCCTTGCAGTCCTCTATATGGCAGACATCAATCCAAAAGAGGACATCCATAGGAACAAGGCATCTTTTTTGGTTGGTATTGTGATCAGGGTGCATGGACCAATTTGATCTCCTCCATGGACAAGACACCACTACAGTATATATACTTGATTTCCATATATATTTTTTCGGCTCTGTAGGTCCTCAATACGTTATAATCTGGCTGAAATTATAAAAGTAAATAGAATTGTATCTCGAAAAACATATAGTGAAGTTTTAAGGTCTCTTTATCTCGAAAATCCTTTGAATTTTTTTACAAATTTGTCCATTCCACTCACAACCAACATCCCACTTGGGTAACTGAGAGGAGATGGGTTTCGATTTTGTCAGGAGGTCTGCAGAGCCTTCAAGACAACCGAAATTAGTAATACAATTTTTAAATATTGTTGTTTAAAACTCTCCACCTTTTTATTTTAAGGTAACATTTTAAAGTTTACTAATATTATTTTATATTGTACATGGTTTAAAAGTTAACAAGGGGAATAATGCGATACAAGAACATATAGGATGGAGTATGTCCTGGTATAAATACAACCTTCAAATTTACAGTAGTATGATAGAAGAATACTACAAGGAGGATCTTGAAAGAGGTCACTCACTTTTCTAATGGGTGTGTACTCTAAAGAAGAATCAGCTCAAAAATATGAATCTACTAAGTTGTGCTAATCTAGCTGAATATCTTACAAATGAAACATTAAGTTAATTTATTAATTAGGGAATCATTATTATTTAAATAAATCTTAAATATTGTCTGATTCCTATTGTACTTATCAACATATATAGTCACGACCGTCATGGGCGTTCGGGCCGGCCGGCCGGCCGGTTCTGTCACAGATGCGCGCGCATCATCATTATGATCATTATCATTATCCAAATAATTTGGATTATAGATTAGAAGGTAATAAGACCAAATCTACTGATAAGGTACAATTTGGAATATAGATTAGAAGCAGAAGGTAATAAGACCAAATCTAATGATAAGGTACAATTTGGATTATCAACATATATAGTCACGACCGTCTTTTCTCAATTCCTCATCGCTGTCACGGATGCGCGCGCATCATCATTAATATAATATAAAAAGCCAACAATGAAGAATGAATGTAAGATAAAAAGCCAACAATGAAAAGTAAATATGATATAAAAAGCCAACAATGAAGATTGAATGTAAGATAAAAAGCCAACAATGAAGAGTGAATGTAATATAAAAGCCAACAATGAAGAATAAATGTAAGATAAAAAGCCAACAATGAAGAATGAATGTAAGATAAAAAGCCAACAATAAAGAGTAAATGTAATATAAAAAGCCAACAATGAAGAATAAATGTAAGATAAAAAGCCAACAATGTAGAGTAAATATAATATAAAAAGCCAACAATGAAGAATAAATGTAAGATAAAAAGCCAACAATGAAGAGTAAATATAATATAAAAAGCCAACAATGAAGAATGAATGTAAGATAAAAAGCCAACAATGAAGAGTAAATATGATATAAAAAGCCAACAATGACGAATGAATGTAAGATAAAAAGCCAACAATGAAGAGTAAATGTAATATAAAAAGCCAACAATGAAGAATAAATGTAAGATAAAAAGCCAACAATGAAGAGTAAATATAATATAAAAAGCCAACAATGAAGAGTGAATGTAAGATAAAAAGCCAACAATGAAGAGTAAATGCAATATAAAAAGCCAACAGAGTGAATGTAAGATAAAAAGCCAACAATGAATAGTAAATGTAATATAAAAAGCCAACAATGAAGAATGAATGTAAGATAAAAAGCCAACAATGAAGAGTAAATATAATATAAAAAGCCAACAATGAAGAGTGAATGTAAGATAAAAAGCCAACAATGAAGAGTAAATATAATAAAAAAAGCCAACAATGAAGAGTAAATCTCTATATATATAAAAATGAATGTTTGTATGTTTGTCTGTTTGTATGTTTGTTTGTATGTCCGGTATACAAATTCGCAGTAGTTCACTAATTCAAACCAAAATGTCCATACATAGGTAAAAAAAAATACGGGGAAGACGATAGGCTATTTTAAAAAATATATAAATCAATTATTAAAACTATATATTTTTAGTCAGAAAATGATGATGACGATATTGCTGTATCATGTTTGATTATCAGATACAAAATTATATCGGGAAAAATTCCAAAAAGCAGAGACCACGGGTGAAACCAGTTCATTATTTTGTACGCAGGAACAAAATTCTAACAGAAAAACATTCATTCGAGCCGAAAAACAAAAGCCAGATCATCTTTCTATAAAAATATCGCTTCTCAGACACAAAGTTTGCAGCGGGACGTTTCACAAGTGTGACATCCACGGCGCCAATTTATAATTGTAACGAATAGTATTTGAATAAAAACATTTAATCGGGTAAAACCCGGGCGTTGCCCGGGTCATTCGTCATTAATATATAGTCACGACCGTCTTTCCTCAATTCCTCATCGCTGTCACGGATGCGCGCGCATCATCATTATGATCATTATCTTCTATAGAAGCTTCTATCTTTATAATTATGTATATTTACAAAAAGTCAATTCGCTCGCGCCTCTAGCGGTGAAAATGAGGGGTAATACCAGCTGACTTAATGTACATGTAAAGTTTGGAGCGGGACGTTTCACAAGAGTGACATCCACGGTTCCAATTTATAATTGTAACAAATAGTATTTGAATAAAAACATTCAATCGGGTAAAACACGGGCGTTGCCCGGGTCATTCGTCTAGTCTATATATTTAAAAATGAATGTATGTGTGTGTGTGACAATTGACAATTAAAAAATATTTATTGTCATCTTAGACAATATTACATATTTTCAATCATAGGGAGAGAAAAAGAAAATAAGAAGAGAGAAGAGAAAATATGAAACAAATTTTACAAGATGGTGATGGGAGATGGAGGAAGAAAACCTCGGCGCTGGAGGGTCCTGGACCAGGCGATGAGCGGGTCTTCCACCGCTTCTCCGAGCCCAACCTGTACAAAGTAGCGATAAATTCGCAACTTTGCCGACGCCAAGATGGAAAGGGCGTCGTCCTCAAGGCCGGACCCGCCGAAGATCCAAGCCTGCAGGTCAGGGGGCCGCCCTATGATGTTGAAGGCCTCTCTGATGAGAGGCCTGATGGAACGGCAGCACCAGTAACGGTGGCCGAGGGAGCGGTCGATGGACCCGCAGGCAGGACTGGAGGGGCCGACCGAGGCAGGATGGGCCGGATGGGGCAGGGCGTGGAGGGCAAGCTTGAGAGCTGCGTCGGCCTCGTGACCCGAATAGGCGCAGCGCCGCAGCGAGGCCCAGTCGATCCTGGATGGTGGATTGATGGTGGGCGTCCATCTCGCCAGGAATCTGGAGATGGGCGTGGCGGCGAGGCGCGGACGATCCAGGGCCCGTCGGGCCGAGCGGGTCGTGAGGCCGTTGAGGAACGGCGTAGCCGTCCCACGCAGCACCACGGCCGTAGCAAGGGAACTGGATGAAGGCGTGGACTCCGCCCCGAAGCCCACGGCGTTCTCGGAGGTCAGCTTCCGACAGAAGGCGCCCAGGGCCGCGGCGTCAGCCAGGGCCGAGCGCGTAGGGCGGGCGATGAGGTTTTCCTCCTCGATGAGGTCCCGGACTCGGGCTCCGCTCCAGCGGGCGGGGGCCAGGAGGTCGGGAGGGCGGAGGAACCGGCAGCCGCCGATGATGGGGAGGTCCAGCAGCTGAGCCGTGGGGACCGCCCGGTGGTTGAGGCCCTGGATGTTGGAGGCCTCCTCCCATAGCTTCAGCAGCCGGAGACGGCGGGGCTGGAGACGGGTGCCGTCCGGTGGAGGGTGGATCCAGGCTTCCCCGCTGTTGCCGCCGACCAGCCAGCTGAAGGCATTTCTTCCCCCGCGGAGCGCGACCTGCACCCCCTTGAGGCAGGCGAGTTGGAGCTGGGTCGCGAGGTCGAGGAGGCCGAGGCCTCCGATGGCAACTGGCCTCGCCATGACATCGGCGGGAAGCCACGCCGTGTGGTCCTGTCCCCAGACGAATCTCGCCAGTCGGGCCTGCAGCTTGGCGATGGTCGGGGGTGATGGTAGGTAGCCATGCAGGTGGTGCTGGATGACAGAGCCCACCAGCGTGTTCGCCGCTCTTGCTCGCCCGACGAGGGAGAGGCCGCGGGTGAAGGGCGTCCATCTGCGGCAGGCAGTCTCCAGGAGGGCCAGGAGATGCTGCTCCCGGTGGGCGACGGTGCTCCTGGGGGCGATGTCGAGCCCGAGGACCCTGATGGAGGTGGTCGACCAGGAGGCGCCGAGAGGGGAGTCGCCGCGGTTGCGCCAGGCGCCGCACCAGAGGCCAGCGCTCTTCCGGAGGTTCACGCCAACCCCGGAGGCCTGCTTGTACTCATCGAAGACGGTCGCCACCCGTTCGAAGTCTTCGTCGCGATGGAATAGGAGGACGATGTCGTCGGCGTAGGCGATGACATTGCCCACGCCGAGGGCCAACTCCAGGCGACGTAGTAGCGGCCCCGTGGCGATGCTGAAGAGTGCGGCACTCACGGCGCAACCCTGTCTTAGGCCGTTGAGGAGGGGGAAGGCGGTGGTGTAGAAGCCTCCGGCCCGGATGGTGGCGTCCGCCCCGGCGTAGAGGATGTTAATCCAGGCCCTGAAGGCCGGCGGGAGGCGGAGGGACGTTAGCAGGGACTCCAAGAAGCCGCGGTCTAGTGAGTCAAAGGCGGACTCCAGGTCTACGCCCATGACGGCCAGCGGCGAGCCCAGGGCGGTGGCCTCCTCGACGGCGTCCGTCACCATGACGATGTTCCATGACGGGGACCTCCCGGGGACGGCGTAAGTCTGGCATTCCGGCACAAGGGTCCGCAGGTGGGGCTTGAGGCGCCGGTGAAGGATGGCGGCCAGGACCCTGTAGTCGGCCGAGGGCAGCGCGACGGGCCTGTAGCCGTCAAGGCCGCGACCTCCGCGGGCCTTGGGCACGAGGCAGATGGAGCTGCGCCGCGTCGACGGAGGCAGGGCACCGCGGAGCCGTGATGCCGCGAACACCCGGGCCAGAGCTTCCGCGAAGAAGTCCTCGCTAAAGGCGACGAGGAGCTCGCACGGCAAGCCGTCCCAGCCGGGGGCCTTTCCGCGAGGGAGGTGCTCGATGGCGTTGGCGATCTCGCTGGGGCTGATGTCCGGCCGGTGGAGCGGGTCCTCCTCACTCAGCTCGCGGGTGGTGGTGGGCGCGCTGCTGGCGATGAAGGCAGCTCCCGCAGCTGGATCGCTGGTGGGACGGGCGAAGCGGGGCTGGAAGGTCGCGAACGCCCTCCGCCGAAGCTCGGGGCCCTCGATGATGTTATCCTGCTCGTCCCTGATTACGCTGACCGGGCGTCGGAGGCGGATGGCGCGTGCTAGGTCCGGCAACGAAGGGTAGTCGGCCTGGATGGAGGAGGCCTCGAGCTGCGCCGCGATGTAACGTCTCGCCCTGTAGACGTAGCTGTCGCTGGCAGCGTGGCGCGGGTCGTGCAGGGATCTGGCCTCCGCCAGCAGCCCCTCCTTGATGGAGGTCCACCTATCCCAGAAGGTCCCGTCGTCGTCATCGTGCGCTGTGTCTTCCTCCAACTCCCGGATGTAGCCAGCCAGATGTTCGAGAGCGAGGCCCGAGCGGAGCATCGCGGCCAAGCGAGGCTGGGTGGGGGAGGAGACGGCGGTGGTGGGCGGGCCCACCTGGAGCAGCACGAGGCGGTGGTCCGAGAGGTGGTAGTGGCTGGTCGCGTAGATGGACACGCGATCCAGGACTCCAGCAGGGACGAGGATCCGGTCCAGGCGGTTCGATTCGACTTGGTCGCTGTGCATGGCGACTCTGGTGGGCAGGTGGGCGGCATCGAACTGGGTGGCCACGTCGACCAGCGCGGCCAGGTCCAGAAGAGCGGCGAGGGCATCCGATGATGATGATGATGAGGGGCCCCGATCCCTGATGTTAAAGTCGCCGATGATCCAGCAGGCCCCCTCCTCCTCCTGAGCCGCTGTCGCCGCCAGGAGCTCCAGTTGTAGGTTTCTCTCCCGGGGTTCATGCGCCAGATGAACGGCGATGGCCGTCATCTCCTCGCCGTGGACATCTATAGTTGCCAAGGCGATGTGGCCCGGCCACAGGACGCGCTGTTGTATCACGGCTACGCCTGGCCCGAAGACGCAGGCGAGTCCGGATCCCGAGATGGCTATGGGATGGGCCAATACAACCGCGTTGTAGCCGAGGCAGAGGTCTTGGCCGCTGCCCAGATGAAATGCGTTTGTCTCCTGGACAAACGCGATGTCCACGTGATGTTGCCTGAGGAGATGACAAAGGGCAAGGCTCCTCCCCCGAGTGGCGATCCCTCGCGCGTTGATGGTGGCGACGCGGTGGTTCATTGGTGCTGTAGGTCACGCAGCACCTTCCTGGTCTTCTGGAGGGTCTTGCGGATGGTGGAATTGGAGTCTGGGCACGAGGCCCTGAAGGTTTCGTGCAACTCTTCGAGGGTGGCGACCTGTGCCTCTGTCAGCTTGGGCGCTAGCCTCTTCATGGTGGTTTCAGAGGTGAGGAGCTGCTGTGCGTCCTTGCAGTTAAGGCCGGGCAGCTTGTCCCAGTCGATGGAAAGAGTGGGGGTCTCCTCGATGTGCTTCAGCAGCTGTTTGAGTGCGGATTCTCCCCGGGCAGGCGTGGAGGGAGGTGATGTCAGCTTCTCCACCGACATCTCGTGATCGAGCGGAGAGATGCGAGGCTCGAGGGGCCGCTGGGCAGCCAGGGGAGCAGGGAGGGCGGCATGGGCGGGCTGGGCGGTGGGCATTGGTTCGGCAGGATGGGGCGCCGAGGGGATCGCCGGAGACTCTGTTGATGTCTTCGCCGGTTGGACAGGGGACGGCGGTGTTGCGGGCGCCGGTGCCGGCTTCCTTGGCTGCTGAAGAGGAGGAGGAGGGGGGGAGGCCTTGCGTCGGTGGGAGACGCTGCTTGCCTGGGGCTGCCGTTCCCTTGCCTGGCGAGCGCTGGGCAGTTGGCTCTGCGGTGGCCCTGTTTCCCGCATTTTGAGCATTTGATGCCAAAGGAGAGGAAGGCCTGCAGGGTGTCTCCCTTGGACTGGATCTCCAGGCGGGTGGACAGCCTGTCCAGTTTGATGCCGTCGTTGAGCAGGATGAAGGCCTCCCGGCGCCGTTTTCCGGCGAAAACTTCTCGCCTGGTTCTGATCCAGTGCTGGGCCTCTCAGGCACTTTTTCAGCGGATCGAGAGGGTTCTTTTGATACCATACTCGTATTGGCAATCGCCTTTTACACACACTCCAGAGGCGAAAACGGCGGAGCTCGCGAAAGCGTGGCCGCACGCTCGAGTGTGTGTGTCTGTGTGTGTCTGTCTGTCCTTTATGCCTGACCAAACCACTCATTGGAACGCCATGAAACTTTGGTATATTATTTAGTATAGTACTGGGAAGGTTTATGAAAAATAATTTCTTGAATATCTTGAATATCCTTAGAGTTATTTGCAGATTTGTAGATTTAACTCGCAAGCAGCGCCCTCATTGCGATGATGATAACAAGTTTTTTTTATTTATGAGTTTATTATCTTAAAGATTATTTATCAAAAGTAAGATTTTCTACCTATTAATTGCGCACAAGTCAAAGATAGTTTTATCATTTATCTACAACATATATATTGGGAGAATAGATAAAATGATGATTTTGTAATGTAGAAAATTAGGAAAGACAAAATTCAGGTTGACACGGCAATTTATTTGAGACAAGAAAAATGATACAATTCCAAGGCAAGATACTATTCCTTTAACTTCCAATTACCGAGGGAACCAATTATTATATTGATTTTATTCAACTTATCGAGTACTTTTAAAGGGACCGGGAAAAAATGTTCACTAGATAAAACTATGATTTTCTAATGTAGAAAATTAGGAAAGACAAAATTCAGGATGACAAGGCACACAGGGACCGGGAAAAAATTATCACTTTATCAAGAGATTCAAATTTACGAGTTTCAAATTATCAAAATATATCTATTATTTTTTTTAATAAGTTTATAGAGAATTGCTTCAACAAATATTCGTTAGACAAACCTTTACTCGGGTAATCTATATATATAAAAATCAATGTATGTATGTGTCTGTTTGTTTGTTTGTCCTTTATGCCTGACCAAACCACTCATTGGATCGCCATGAAACTTTGGGAAGTTATTTAGTATAGTACTGGGAAGGTTTCTAGCAAATAAAATTTTTGAAATAACTTTTCGCCTAGAAATAATCAAGATAAATATTCTAATTTATCTGTAATAATTCAACAATCTGCTCTAAATATTATCATGATGATACGATGATTTTGTAATGTAGAAAATTAGGGAAGACAAAATTCAGGTTGACACGGCAATTTATTTGAGACAAGAATAATGATACAATTCAAAGGCAAGATACTATTCCTTTAACTTCCAATTACCGAGGGAACCAATTAATATTGATTTTATTCAACTTATCGAGTACTAGACGCCGACCCGGGCTTCGCCCCGGGATTGACCCGTGTGCATATCTACCCGAGTGATATATATTTAGATAAGATTTTTTTTTAAATAATTGTTTTTACTCGAGGGAATGTTTGTAGTCTAGTACGTTGATATAATCAATCTATCTGAATATTAGGAAAGGTCAGGTAATTTTTTTGTAGGGTGATGCTCTGAAAAAGAACGCTATACCACTTTATCACTAAACAAATTGGCGAGTCAAAAATAAGCAACCTAAACAATCCATTAGCTTTGCAAGATAAGAACAGAAATAGAGAAATGCATGCAAAATTTACAACACAAATCAAAATCTTTAATCCTCATTATTTTTTTTTATTATTTTTTTGCTTATCCCTAGTACACGTGGTACAGGCCATGATAAGCATGGTGGGTAGTTAGCGACTGCTTTTCACTGTAAGCGCACCACATGTCTACACATGTGAAAGCAGTTCGACTTTGCACTTACAAATGTGCCAGAGCCCCGTTTGGTTACTTGCACTCGCTGGTGGGGTTGGACTTTTGCAAGAATCGGGGGGCCATTGGAGCATTTTTTTTTTTAAACAGAAAAAAGTGTCCAATGCGGGGATCGAACCCGGGTCGTAGTGGTCGTAAACCAAACGGTTTAACCAGCCTTCCACCGACCCCCCTTCCTCATCAGTAATGTATATTAGGTAGGATGAGGTTTATTTTGTTTCTATTACATTACATGGAATAGTTTTTTTTTTTTTCTAATAAAATTTACTGACCTCTTTGTTCACTGAAACCTAAACAATGTGTATGTTAGACCACTCTTTGTTCAACCTTACACATTGTTTAGGTCTCTTATTAGGTGCAAGATGTATACTTATGCTAAAATGGTAATTTGGGTAAACATAGGTAAATTCATGTTGGGCCAGTATTGTTCAGCAAGCCAACACAGATATAACATTATGGTATGAAGCAAGTTGTGCTAAAACTAATATTTCCAATCAAATTATCAAAAAATAACACATACTATGTAATATAAACACATGTATGTAAAATAAACACAATAATAACCAATAATTAAAAACCATAAATTTTTCTAACACAGTATACTTCTTAAGTAAAAATACCTTACCATGAAGGTTTAAAACCCTACACATTGAAACATGTGAAAAATGTAGCATGTGTGTATGATGGGCTTGAAGAGAAAATATTTAAAAAAGATATTTATTGAAACTTTTGTAATACCACACAAAATATGCATATTTACAGTTACAACTTGTCTAGCACCAAAAGATGTCATTTGGAATATAGAGTTATATCTACGGATATGCAGCAAGAAGGACTTCGATAGAGGATGTAGGCCAGAGAGCAAAGAGAAAATAGGTTCTGGAGGGGACTCAATAGCAGGTAGAGAAACTCTACCTTGTTTACAACAGAGGCCAAAGGGTTCATCTCTAAATCTCAAAGCAGAGCAAAACTGGCATACCCGAGACATTTGGCCTATATCGACAGATGAATCAGCTTTATAATCAATATGGGTATTATACTACAAACCTGAAAACGGCTTATGAGTCCAAAGCTGAATACGCTGAACAGGAACTTGCATAGTTTGTGCAGCTGCGACGCGGGCTTCAGAATACCTAAGACGGCGAAGCGCACGACGCGTCTCACTTTGAAGTGGTGTCTCAATAGCTATAGCATTCCTATATCTCCTGGAAGCAGCCGTATTCCTACCAATTAAAGGTCGGCTGCGGCGAGGCATATTCTGAAAAGAAATATTGAGATTAATAACAAAAGCTTAAAAACCAGCAATTTATAAACAAAGCATAAAAATTACCTGTCTTTTTGAGGTAAAAATCAAAATTCCTAAATTTTTTCTTCAAAATAACCTTCCAGATATGTTAAAAAGATTATAAAAAACTAAAAGCATAATATTAAAAAGCTAAAAAATTAATGTACAAAACCAGTTATCATTAAAAAGCCTCAAAAATAGACCAACCGCAGGACACGGCAATGAAAAAGCATGCTTTTTTGAGGAAAAAAATAGAAATAAGAAATAAGAAAAAAGCATGCTTTTTCTTCAAAATAACCTTCCAGATATGTTAAAAAGATTATAAAAAACTAAAAGCATAATATTAAAGCTAAAAAATTAATGTACAAAACCAGTTATCATTAAAAAGCCTCAAAAATAGACCAACCGCAGGACACGGCAATGAAAAAGCATGCTTTTTTGAGGAAAAAAATAAAATAATTTTCTAAAATATAAAATACAACCCCTATATGTTAAAAAAAAACTATAAATAATCTAAATATAAAATACTTAATCAAATAAATTAAAATATCTTAAATAAAATTTTGAAAAAGGACCTCAAAAAGACAAATAAATGAATCTGTTAAAGAAATCCCTCGCTTATTTAAAAATATAAATAACCTATTTTTTAGATACAACCCATATATGTAGAAAATATAATAAATAAACTGTATTTAAAAGATAAAAGCAATAATTAAAAAACTCCATAAGAAAATTTAAAAAAGGACTTCAATAAATAAATACCAAATACCAAATATTTCGAATTAGAGCAGTTATTTTAAACGGCGAATTAGATCAGTTATATCTAAAAATGAAAATATATATGAATAAATAAAACATACAAAATATTTCAAGAGCAGTTATTAAGCTACGCTTGGCATCATAAATGTTCGCATGTAAAGCTATTTCAGGCCTTACATATTTCTAACAACCTTTTTGAAATAGGTTTTTGAAACATGGAAATTATAATACTTCAAATAAATAGAAATAGAGTGAACACAAATAAAACATACCAAATATTTCGAATTAGAGCAGTTATTTTAAACGGCGAATTTAGCAAGAAGCGGAAAGTAAACACTTTTGAAAGTATAAATACTTTTCTCTGTTGAATTTTTTTGTATTTTATCGATAACAGCAAAGTTATGTATTTTAAAGTTAGGAAAAATATTTTGATGTTAAGCAAAACCTGCTCCATCTCGTTTTACATAAATGTTGAAAATTTGGTTGAAATTGATGCATTGTAACGAAAGTTTTTAGTGATGTACTCTTATGAAATTTGCATTTTATTAATATAGATTTTTCAAGGGACCGGGAAAAAATGTTCACTTTATCGAGAGATTCGTTAAACAAACCTTTACTCGGGTAAAACCCGGGCGAAGCCGGGTACATCCATACAAGAATAATGATACAATTCCAAGGCAAGATACTATTTCTTTAACTTCCAATTACCGAGGGAACCAATTAATATTGATATTATTCAACTTATCGAGTATTTTTCAAGGGACCGGGAAAAAAATGTTCACTTTATCGAGAGATTCGTTAGACAAACTTTTACTCGGGTAAAACCCGGGCGAAGCCGGGTACGTCCGCTAGTATTATATAAATATATGACATAACGAATTATATTATCATAATATTCTGTGTGTTCCCGAATATTATTATCAATAATATTCGTTAGGCAAACTTTCACTCGGATAAAACCCGGGCGAAACCGGGTACACATCCGCTAGTTATAAATATTTTATATATTTTTCTATTTTATTTGTTAAGTTATATACAGTAGAACCTCCCTTTAGCGGACACCCCGCTATCGGACATCTCTCTACAAAGGACAGTTTTCATTTGCAAAATTACCATATTTACAATTTAACAAATCTCCGGTTAGAAGACACCTCTCTCTAAAGGACACTTTGGCTCTGCAATTAGGTGTCCTTTACAGGGAGGTTCTACTGTATGTATATATAAGAAATTTATGAAAAATAAACGTTTTAGCATTTATTCAAATAGATGGCGCAAGCAAATTTGGAAAGGCAGTCTAGAAGATCTTTGAAAATATGCCGCTCTGTACTGTACCACATTCAAGTTGTACTTTTTACATCTTCCTTGTACATACTGGCATTATAATTGATTCTCAATGTTACATGCACTTTATACGCAAAATTTATGAACCTCTTGTGAATATTGGTATATCCATTTCACATATTCATTATATTTTCTCCGTCTAGAATGAATATTGCTCTCAACATACACTTTGGTTTGTCTATGCTAATAAGTTTGATGATAAGATAATTCGGAGAAGCTTTGAATAGCTTTTATATCTAACACTATCCTCTTCCACACACATATTTTATATTTTAAAAAAATCGTTTTGCACATAGTACAAATAATTGGAAATATAAAATAGGCGGTATTGTTAATATTCAAAATATTCACATCCCTGTTTGCAGAATTTATTTTGTTAATAATATATATAGTAGAAATTCCTGTAAAAGTCACCTAATTGCAGAGCCAAATGGTTCTTTAGGGAGAGGTGTCCTCTTAACGTAGAATTGCTAAATTTTGAAAATGGTAATTTTCCAAAAGAAAAATTTTCTTTGTGGAGAGGTGTCCTCTAAAAGGAGGTTCTACTGCATATTAAATTTTTCTTCCCATTGAATATAAGAAAAAAATATTTTTCAACCTAATTCTATTGACGTTATGTGGCGCTGAGTTTATTGTTGACATATATTAATAGGTTATAATACCTTGAAAAAGGTTGGCGTTTACCAACTGTGAAATAAAAAGATCCAATATATTTTATCTTCTTATATATAGAGAGTCAATGTCTGTTTCGCGATAAACTCAAATACTACTCAACCAATTGGTACCAAATTTTGCATGTCGCCTTTTATGAACCTTAGGAAAGTTTTCGACAACATTTTGATTAGTATTTTCGGCTATTTAATTTTTAATTTGAAGAATTATTTTTACGCGGAGTAAATACGAGGCGAAGTAACAAACCAGGCCAATTATGCGACAATTGAGCGTTCTGAATTTTGTTTCAAGTTGTTTGCGTACTTTTTTTAAAATATATTTTTATTCGAGTGTTACTTTTTTCAAAAAAGTTTTGAGTATCGAGAGAGGAATTTATATTCCTAACTAAGTTACGGTAAGTCCACACAATGCAATTAAAAAAAAAAACTTTACAAAATTAGCGTTACTGTATGTAAATAATGACTTTCGTATTTTTTTTTATTATTTTTCTTCTGGCCTTTGTTTTTATATATCTTTTTTTATCGTTTAAAATGCAATCGCAGTTTTTGGCAAACACATACGTTTGCCTATTTTTCCATGTGATCTTTTATTTTTTGCATAAAAATATTTATATGTCAGTATTTTGGATTATTTTTTTATAAACCTAGTTTTTCTTATTCTTACTGAGAAGATGGGCATCGCAGTCACTCACTCAACTCAGGCAATATCAAGGGTTAATGCACTGGGGCGGTACCTCGGGGGTTGGGTGGAAAAGCTGCCAACTATTTAAACTATATTTATTTTGAAACAACTAAATGGATTGCAAAAAATATTTAAATCAAATACCTAAACACTAATATAATATAATTTTTCCATCACACACAATTTTTGCCTGTGGCTTATGTGTTACTTCTGTATTGCTATTCTATTGCACTTTTACTATCACCAACTCTGCCCCCGCGTGCCAGGACCTCTTGACGCCTCTGATTGGTCGGTGGGTACTTGGACTTCCCATCCGGCCGGCGGCCGGACGATTACATTCTCTCGACAGGGGGTGGGGCAGACCTAAGCCTATCTCCGTCGCAAGGTGGCGCTGCTTGCAGGTTAAAGCTACAAATCTGCAAATAACTCTAAGGATATTCAAGATATTCAAGAAATTATTTTTAAAAAACTTTCCGGGGATATACCTAATAATATCCCAAAATTTCACGGCGATTGGATGTATGGTTTTTGAATCTATAGAGTACACACACACAGACAGACATTCATTTTTATATATATATAGATGATGTCGGCTGTGTGGATATGGCCAAATTGGAAATCTCCAACTGTGGTTTCTCAGATAATATGAATTTGATATAATGTCGTCTGCATACGAAAAAAAAGCATGATGTCTGAAGTTTTGTATCAATAACGATATTTATTATCATAATATTAGTATCATCATTATCATTTTCTTCAGAATGATAGAAAAACAGAGGGATCAACGTTTATATAGTTATGTATTTTGTTTTTGTGTATACATATTGAGTCTGTGTATACAAAAATGTAATGCCTCGATAAAGGTTGGCGTTCAGCCAACCGAAATATTGGCAAATAAATCTCTTTTTCAAACCAATACTATCTAATAGTTATGTATAGTAACGTTAACCTTTTTCTTCCTATCTGTCCGTCACCCTGAAATAAAATGGTAATTATGCTAATACTTATAGAGTTATCATAAAATCATTATATAACTTCTATTCATACATTTTTTTCTTATGCAGACGACATTATTAGAAATTCCTATTACAGTAGAACCTCTCTATAAAGGACAACACCTAATTTGCAGAATCAAAGTGTCCTTTAGGGAGAGGTGTACCCTTACAGGAAAGTTGCTAGATAGTAAAAATGGTAATTTTACAAATTAAAACTGTCCTTTGTAAATAGGTATCCTCTAGCGCGAGTGTCCTCTCATGGAAGTTCTGCTGTATTTGAAAAATATGCAAAGTCAAACTTTGTAAGTTTGAAGTATTATTTAACCAACAGTTAATTTATGTAAATTAATTACTAGTCGTGTTATGCACTTTACCTTTTGGGACACCCTGTATATTCCACAAAAAAAAGGTTTAAATGATAGAATAAATTACCTTTATATCGGCAAAATGGTCTTTTAGATAAAATATCTTGTTGGACTAATCCTGAGGCAAATAAGAAAGGCAGCTCAAAGTCATCGGCGTTGGCTAGAGATGATGGTAACGAGACATGAGAAGGCTGATCAATGACAATATCATACGTTAACCATTACGGTCGGTGGTCGAGTGGTTTAAACCGTTGGTTTTCGACCGCTACGACCCGGGATCGAATCCCGCATTGTGCACTTTTTTTTTAATAATCTAATGGCCTCCCCCAATCTTTCAAAATTCCAACCCCACCAGCGTGTGCAAGTAACTGAACCGGGACTCTGACACACTTGAAAGTGCAAAAGTCTGTTTTTACCTGTGTAGACATGTTGTGCACTTAGAATAAAAGCAATCGCTTACTACCCCCTCCATGATTATCATGGCCTGTACCACGTGTACTAGGGATAATATTTTTTAAATGTTATATATAGGATAATATTTATTGATGTCCCTTCTATAGTCAAGAAATGAACCTTTTAAGTTTTGTCCATGAATGTATATAATCAGAATCATCGAATATAAGAGTAGAGCTTCAAAAAGTAGATTAAGCTGACAAAACAGTTGGTAGGGTTCATTACTGATGAACCAGGCCTTTCCAATTTCTTTTAATCGCCGTTTAAGGACAGTAGGATAGTTATGGGTTTTATATGAAGAGAATAATTCGTGCTTTAATAGGTTCTCATTGGTAGATATAATACTCAACAATTCTATTTTGCACGTTTTTATTGATCAACGTTTCGGTCAATCATTGCCAGCATTTTCAAAGAAGGTCAAACTGTTCCATTTCTTGAAGATTATAGATTAGTTCCGAGGTGGATTCGATTGTTAGATCCACCCAGGGCGATGGGTTGTCTCTGCCTGCCATGTCTACGGGCCTGTCTGAGTGGCGAACTTTCCACCGAGGATCTAATCAAGAAGAAGAAAAAGAAGAAAGCAAAAGTCAAATCGCCATCAACCAGCACGACCTATACGACCGCTCGCTCTTCAACCACATCAACCACAGCTGCCAGTAGTAGTAGTACAGCTACAGTCTCTGGATCAACCACTGAATCGTCCACCAGTACCACAGCAAATATATCAACTTCCTATGATACCTCTAAGACATGATCATAATCTTCTAATTCATTGGGGGATCTGAAGTTGTTCAGAGATCGTCAAAGAAACCTTGTTGATTGAAAGATCTCTACGAGATAAATAAACCTGACGAAGAAACCTCAATGTCTTGCTCGAGTTAATGATAACAAGATTTATGAATAGATTTATCATTCTAAAATCACCGTTTTATAATAATTCAATAGTATACCATCTCCACATTTAAAACACCCCCCAGAATTAAAACCATTCCTTTTGTCATTTCGGTCAAACTGGCCGAAGTTTTAAACCCGAATGGCTTTTGCTTCACAGCACTAATACAATAAAATAAATCTTATTAAATATGAAAAGTGTTATTTGATCGTATTATTTCAGTTTAAAAGTCAAATAGTCTCCCCATAAAAAAATAATATTTAAAATTTAACTAGTTCTGTAGACTTTATCTCAACTTCCGTGGACTAATTAATTTAAAATTATAGATCTTTAATTTGTATAATATAGCAGTTGTCCTCCTTCAATGCCTTCCTCTACTGAACCACATGGTCTCTCCATACTTCGCCGCCATCTTCTTTTGTTGTCCAGTCCGTTGTTTTATATTGTCTGTGTATCGTTGTCGTCTCCTTCTCCTCGATCTCTTCCCCTGGAGCTTTCCTTCAAACAATTTTTACTTGGGAATAAGCCGGGAAAAGAAAGGCCATTAAGAGTCATTATATGATAATTACTTCATAATTTTATAATTCCAAAATATGTAAAATGTTTTGTTTATTATAGAATTTTAGCCTTTTTGATTAGCTTATATGTTAATCTATATATTCAGCTATCAATATGCACAATTTTCCAAAGGTTTATTCAGTAGTTTTATGGAGAAAAGTAATAAACCTTAATTTATAAGAATATATTAAGCAGAGAGAGTGGATGTTTTCTCGAAAAATATTTTTATCCAATATTAGTTAGGCAAACTTTCATTCGGACCCGAGCGAAACCGGGTATATTCGCTAGTATGAATATAAAAGGTGGTCTATTTTTTCAATTAGACTATATAGTTTTAATGATATATGAGTGCTTCTAGGAAAATTTGTCTTTACTTGTTTTAATGTCGTGGTAATTGGTTAGTGCAAGTTTGAATTCGAATGGATGTCCAATGGTGTTGGATCATTGAGTCGTTCATTCATAGGGGACATCCATCTGTGCATCCTGCCTCAGACACTATCCAAGTACGGCCCCAAAGAATTATTTTACTGCATCAGACATTGCCCAAGTACGACCTCAAGAAGTGTTTTGCTGCATCAGACACTGTCCAAGTACGGACCCAAGAAGTTATTTTTGCGTCAGACAATGTCCAAGTACGGCCTCAAGAAGTTATTTTTGCTTCAGACACTGTCCAAGTACGGCCTCAAGAAATGTTTTGCTGCATCGAATACTGTCCAAGTACGGCCCCAAGAAGTTATTTTTGCGTCAGACACTGTCAAGTACGGCCCCAAGAAGTATTTTTCTGCCTTAGACACTGTCCAAGTACGGCCCCAAGAAGTTATTTTTGCGTCAGACACTGTCAAGTACGGCCCCAAGAAGTATTTTTCTGCCTTAGACACTGTCCAAGTACGGCCCCAAGAAGTTATTTCTGCGTCAAACACTGTCCAAGTACGGCCCCTAGAAGTTAATTTAGCGTCAAACACTGTCTAAGTACGGCCTCAAAATAATTATTTTGCTGCCTCAGACATTGTCCAAGTACGGCCTCAAAAAATTATTTCTGCGTCAAACACTGTCCAAGTACGGCCCCAAGAAGTTATTTCTGTGTCAAACACTGTTCAAGTACGGCCCCAAATAATTATTTTGCTGCCTCAGAAACTGTCCAAATTCAAGAAGTTATTTCTGCATCATACACTGTCCAAGTACGACCCCAAGAAGTTATTTCTGCGTCAAACACTGTCCAAGTATGGCCCCAAAGAAATATTTTGCTGCCTCAGACATTGTCCAAGTACGGCCTCAAGTAGTTATTTCTGCGTCAAAGACTGTCCAAGTACGGCCCCAAGAAGTTATTTCTGCCTTGAACACTGTCCAAGTACGGCCCCAAGAAGTTATTTTTGCGTCAGACACTGTCCAAGTACGGCCTCAAAAATGTTTTGCTGCACAGACATTGTCCACGTACGGCCTCAAGGAGAGTTTTTGCTGCATCAGACACTGTCCAAGTACGGCCTCAAGAAGTTTTTTGCCTCATCAGACATTGTCCAAGTACGGCCTCAAGGAGTGTTTTTGCTGCATCAGACACAGTCCACGTCCGGCCTCAAGGAGTGTTTTTGCTGCATCAGACACTGTCCAAGTACGGCCTCAATAAGTTTTTTGCTTCATCAGTCTTTGTCCAAGTACGGCCTCAAGGAGTGTTTTTGCTGCATCAGACACTGTCCAAGTACGGCCTCAAAGAGTGTTTTTCTGCATCAGAAACTCCATGTACGGTCCCAAGATGTTTGTCTATCAGGCTCTCCAAATACGGTTAAAAACAATGCTTTAAACATTGGCGAACATTTCAAAGCCATGAGTATTTTTCTAATACTTTTCAATTTTTTTTTTAAACTTCGTAAATATACTGTTTAATTTCTATTTAAGAGCGGGCAAGGCTATTATAAATACATATTTAAATAGGGTCCTATATCAATTCTTTTTTTTTCAGCTCGGAAATATCTTTATTTACAGGGTTGCTAACTAGAATGGATGATTTTTGAGCCCCGATTGACGCATAAAGCGGAATCTATATTAATAAAATGCAAATTTCATAAGTGTTGTTCACTAAAAACTTTCGTTACAATGCATCAATTTCGACAAAAATTTCAACATTTATGTAAAACGAGATGGAGCATGTTTTTCTTAACATCAAAATATTTTTCCTAACTTTAACATGCGTAACTTCGCTGTTATCGATTAAATACAAAAAAAAATCAACAGAGTTAATTTTATTTATATATAAATACAAAAAAAATCAGCAATTCATTCAACTCAATCTAAAAAAATATTCAAAACAAGCAATTTTAAGATAACACCATATGTAAAACAGTCGGCCAAGAAAACAACAACGATATTACATCTTTCTCACATATTCACACACAATCTTGATTAATAATTAAAACTAATCTTTAACATTGTTTATTATACTTCATAATATATAATATTCGTTTGGCAAACTTTCATTCGGATAAAACCTGGGCGAAGCCGGGTACACATCCGCTAGTATAATATAAATATATATATATTATTATATCAACTATATTAATCAAATCAATTATTAAAACTATATATTTTTAGTCAGAAAATGATGATGACGATATTGCTGTATCATGTTTGATTATTAGATACATAATTATATCGGGAAAAATTCCAAAAAGCAGAGACCACGGGTGAAACCAGTTCATTATTTTGTACACAGGAACAAAATTCTAACAGAAAAACATTCATTCGAGCAGAAAACAAAAGCCAGATCATCTTTCTATAAAAATATCGCTTCTCAGACACAAAGTTTGGAGCGGGACGTTTCACAAAAGTGACATCCATGGTGCCAATTTATAATTGTAACGAATATTATTTGAATAAAAACATTTAATCGGGTAAAACCCGGGCATTGCCCGGGTCATTCGGCTAGTATATATATAAAGCACTATAGGTTTTTAACTTCAAATAAAGTTTTTTTTATTTTCGAATTAATTTTTTTAAATTAAAATATTTTTTTTAATTCAAATTATTATTTTTTAATTCAAATTAAAGATTTTTTATTTATTTAAGTAACCCAGGTTCCTGGAGCGTACAGAAGTCGCTAACTACCCGGGATTTTTTATTTCAAATTAAAGTTTATGAAAAAAAAAATTGCAATCGCAGTAAACGCAGAATAAAACTTTTCATTTTTATTGTGTAATTATTATTTATTTTAAAATAAATATTTGAAATTAAAAATCCTTAAAACCCTTAAATAATTTTATGATAATGAACACCAATACCTCACCTGAAGAAGTAACTGTTGAAGATAATACAGGAAGTCCGGTAAATAAACGTCATTATCGGCGAATAATGCAGGTCACAGAAGATTCTGATGATAGCAATTTAGAAAATGAAGAGAACTTACCTATTCCTCGTTGCAGAAACGGCAGGGGAAATTATGTTAAAACGAGTATTGACAACAAAAAAGATTTTGATAAAATATTATGAAGAAGGTAAAGCTATTACAGAGTCAACAGAATTAGCTGGAATTAATAAAAACACAGCCACTTCTATAATTAGAAGGTATAAGAAGGATGGATGTAAGTTTATTAGACGAAATCGTGGTGGAAAAAGAAATGTTAAACTAAGTGATGAGATTTTAAACTATGTGGAGAAATTAATTGAAGAAAATCCATCGATTACTTTAAAAATATAAAAATAAAAGTTTTTGAAAATAAAAAGGTCAACATGACCACAACAACGGTATTTAATGCAATAAAAGCTTTAAAAATAACATTAAAAACCGCCACAATTAGCCTGGACCGTTTAAACTCTAAATCAACAATTGAACAACGCAAAGATTATGCACAAAATATTTTACAAAATGCTCCACAAACACATGAGAAAATAATTTTTATTGATGCATCCGGTTTCAACTATCATCTTCGCAGAAATAAAACTCAATCGAGGACTTCCAGCCCATGCAATAGTTCCAACAACAAGAGGAAGAAATGTTTCATTAATTTTAGCCATGAATTTGAATGGTATTATACATATATTCTCAAATAATTTCTAACTCAACAGTAAATTCAAATGTTTTTATTACATTTCTTGATGGATTATTCAATAAACTTGCTGAAAGTAACATCGTAGAAGCATGGTTGATTCTGGACAATGCCAGAATTCATATAACTCGGGAAGTGCGCGAAAAGATTAGTGAGACTAATCATACATAAATTTTTCTATCACCATATTCCCCCATGTTAAATCCTATAGAAAAGGTATTTTCGAATATAAAATTGTCTGCACGAAATTTGCTGGCCGATCCACAAAATAATCAAAATTTGGTACAGATTATTGAAGAATCGGTGACCACTGTTACTTCTACTGATTGCAACAATTATTACATTGACATGTCTAGGAAACTACCGCTGGCTGTAGCAGAACAACCGTTGCATTAAGTGCTTTGTCCAAATTGCTTTATTTAACTCTTTTTGATTCTTATTCTTGTTAGTATTCATTTTTATTGTAAATATTCAATATTATATTAATAAACTTTAATTTTAAATTGCAATCTTCAATTTGAATTAAAAAAAAAAAATAATTTGAAATAAAAATCTTTATAGATGGATATTTTGCTGGGAGGATATTAATCTAAAGAGACAGGAGTCGCCTCTCTCGTTAAAATATATTGTGTCTGGTTTTGACGTCTATTTTGACGGGAGAGGCAACCCTTGTCTCTTTAAAAAATCTTTAATTTGAATTTTAAAAAAATTAATTTAAAATAAAAAACTTAATTTGAAGTTAAAAACCTATATGTACATTGCACTGTTGGAGGGGCCTGGAGATGGGTGGCCAGGGGATCATCGCCGGGTGAGGCCAGGAGAGCTGGGATAGAGGGTTGAATTTTCAGCTCTAAGTGTCCAAGACAACCATTATTCTCCTAAAATGAATATATTTGACTAAAATTTCAAAATGATTTGATTAGCAACATAATAAGTGCATAAAAGTTGGTGGACGAGTGGGTAACACCCTCGATTCCCGACAGTCATGAACCGGGATTTAATCCCGCGTTAACCTTTTGTTTAATATGTGAATAACTCACATATCATTCATTGTTTCAATTTTCATAAACTAGGTTGCTCTTGTTTAGCGGTACCTAAAAAAGGGATTTTGAACTGGATTTGATTAGCAAGCTTTTGCAAGTTTTTCTCTGGTTCCAATACAAACACAACATACTACCTAAATACTCGTTCTCAAGGTTTGGGATCCCTCTTTGTTTAAGAAAAACCTAAAATATTTATCACTTTTTATATTTTAATTATGCTTAATTTTTTAATATAATCGTGACAAAATGCCAATGAAAGGGTTTAAATTTACAAAATAGTTGTTTTTAAACCCAGGTTCCTGGAAGTCAAAATAGTTGTCCATATGCTCGTTTAAATTTTTTTCCGCAATATTTGAAAATTCTTAAGTTTCATCAAAGTTTTAGCAAACTAACTGACAGCCCTTTCTACGAATTAATAAATACAACCTGTTCTAATTTTTATTAAATTTTTATCTTAAATTTTATCAGATCCTTTTATATATTAATATCATTAGTGTTACATTAGAACCTCCCTGTAAAAGACCTAATTGTAGAGCCAAAGTGTCCTTTAAAGAGAAGTGTCTTCTTACCGGAGAATTGCTAAATAGGAAAATTGATCATTTTGCAAATAAAAACTGTCCTTTGTAGAGATGTGTCCTCTAAGATGAGTGTCCTCTCATGGAAATTTTACTGTAATAATATATTTTTTTTAATAATACAAATGGATGTGTGTCCAATAATGGGGAAATTGGGTATATACAGTTGATATAACTGCATATAGTGTTTCGGATCTTCTGAGAAAAAAGCTTAAAAACTTTTGAACAACGAAACGCTTCTGGTATATATATTTATATATAGATTTTAAAATAAAAACGTTTTTTTTTCATATGAAGGAGAAATAAAGATAATATTGATGCATATAGAGCTACATGTAATTTGGGGGTCGGTGGAAGGCTGGTAAACCGTTTGGTTTTCGACCACTAGGACCCGGGTTCGATTCCCGCATTGGACACTTTTTTCTGTTGAAAAAAATGCTCCAATGGCCCCCGATTCTTGCAAAAGTCCAACCCCACCAGCGAGTGCAAGTAACCAAACGGGGCTCTGGCATTTGTAAGTGCAAAGTTGAACTGCTTTTCACATGTGTAGACATGTGGTGCTCTTACAGTAGAAGTACCACGTGTACTAGGGATAACAAAAAAAAAAAGTATCTTCGGAAAAGAAAGCCAAAAAATATTTGCGATTGAATACTGTTGGAATACTATATAGTTGAACCTCCACGAAAAGACAATATTTCTAATGAACATAGTTTTGTTATCGCCAAAGTAACATTTTTTACAATTAGCCACTCACCAGTAAGAGGACACCTCTCCCTAAAGAACACTTTGGTTCTGCAACTAGTTGTTGCCCTTACAGGGAGGTAATTCTACTGTATATAGAGATTATAAAATAAGATAAATCTTAGGATAGTCTTACTTACGATACACTACTAGAATTGTGTATTTCAGGCTTTGAGACTGTAAAACCTATGTATTAACTGGAGATGTGTCTTCATGATAAGAATCGAAGATAATCTTTTTGAGAATAAAAGTGTGTGTGTTATTATTATTTTTTTAAACTTTAAAAAATACCCACCCCTTTTATTTTTGTATTAATAAACATTTTTTTATATAAAATGTGTCTAATTATCTTAGGATTAAATCAATTTTTCAAAGTTCTTTACACATTTCACATTCTATAAATACATTTAAATCTTTCTCTATTGTACTTTGCATTTCTCCCTTGTATAGAATTATAAATATACGCGATATATATAAATAGTTCACATTTCAAAATACAGATAGCGTGCTAATTCCTACTAAATCTATTTACTGTACATATTTATTTTTACTTGATGACTATATGTACTCACTTTGTTAGTTTAAGGGTATCAACAACCGTCAAATATATCGGTTATATCAATCTATCCTGTGAAACAACATTGTATTTTTCATCCGCCAATTTTACCGACGATCAACACATAACTCAAAATCTTTTTAAATTAGAAATATAAAAGAAAAATATCGGATATGCAATGGATGTTGAATTGTCAGAAGATATTTACACTCATGGACAAAAATTAAAGTGGGAAAATGTTTCTGTTTCAAAATAACTTTATAAGGTACCGCTCATGAAGAGCAGCCTAGCTTATGTTATTAAAAATGAATAATATTTACAGGTTCTTTACAAATATAAAAAAATGTACAATATGGGATTCGATCCCAGTTCATGGATGTCGGAAATAGACGGTTTATACCGCTGAGTTCTTTTTGTATGTGAAATGTCTTTGATTTGTCCGGTAGTTTATTTTTTAAAGGAGACAGGAACTTTTGTTGACACTGGTTATCTAGTGTATTTTCAATAAAGGTCACTGTGTATCAAATATCTTTCAGATTTATTGTCTGAATCCCGATATAGCATGAGAGACCATTATGTAAAAACATAGCTAAGCTGGGTCTCTCTTTGAGATCGTCTCTTATTGGAGATTCTTTGTTTCGATTTAAAGACTCCTCATGACTTAGCTTGACATGACAGAATCTCTTATAAGAGACCACCTCTAGGAGCGTCCAGGTTTTGTCATGTTTTAGCCTATGGTCTCTCATGAGAGACTCTACTGTATATATGTAAATATATGTATAGCATTAAGAGTAGTTGGCATTCTGCGCTCTCCAGAATTATGTATATCTCTCTAGATAGAGAAGGGTTAGTGTAAATGATACGGAGAATATTTCAAATGTTATTAGAAACTGGTGTATAAACAGTTATCTCTCCAAAACGACTGATTCAAAGCCTTAGTTTTGATTGATCAGACTAACGATCTGAAAGGTCTCATTTTCCTCTCAGTTAGGAATAAAATCTTCATAAACATCTCAGGATAAACTAATTTCTGCGATTTACTGAGAATTGGTAGTTTGACATGTCGTTGACCTAGTTGTCGGGAAAGGAATATGTTAATCTTCTGGATAGATTTGAAACTATGTAAATTTGATCCTTTTTTTTTCATGTAAATACTTGTGTGTAAATATGTGTATTCGTCACTAGAAATAAAATCAGTTGTTGTAATTCACTGGTTAAACTCTCCTGTTGTTACTTGGCCGATCATTGCCAGATACCTGCCCTAGAGACAACGGAATTCCGCAGTTTTCTTCTTGGAGTCGCTCTTCCCCTACATAGAGATAGGTTGGTGTTCTCCTCCCGGGATCTGAAATAGAGACTTAGGGCATCTGGGCAAAATAGAGCCTGGGCACTGGGCCGCTGAATGAGACATAGTATTAGATTCGTCGGTCTTTACAAATGGTTCCCAGTTCCAAAGTAACACACACTTTATTAGGTGCCGCTCGAAAAGAGAAACCTAGTTGTGGTATTTGCATTGACTAAAAAATATGTACAGGTTTTTACGGTTCAAAATCACTTTATTAGGTACCGCTCAACAAGAGCAACCTATTATTATTTTAAGAAAAAGGCATCTCCTTATCGTGCAACTGAAAGTTGCTGATGGCTGGCGCCATCTATCGGAATAAATATCAACTATTCTCGTTGATTTTTAATTATTCCAGAATTGGCCAAATACCCATTCTTGATTAATCAAGAATGGGTATTTGGCCAATTCTGGAATAATTAAAAATCAACGAGAATAGTTGATATTTATTCCGATAGATGGCGCCAGCCATCAGCAACTTTCAGTTGCACGATAAGGAGATGCCTTTTTCTTAATTTATGCACCTTATCCCAGTACAATGTTACATTTGTACTATTTTTTCACAAGAGCAACCTAGTTTATGATAATTGAAACAGTGAATAATATGTGAAGATTATTCATGTGGTATTCGAAAAAAAAAGTTATTCACTGTAACGTTGGGACAATACCTTTTTGGAGATGGGGTGATTTGTTGCTTGATTGGATTGATTGGTGATGGTGGTGGGCGCAGTCGTTGTTGCTGAGTGGCAAGGTATTCATACAGGGGAAAGTAATGGAAACACAGAGTTTGGATTGAAAAAAAGGCTAGCGATCTAGGGAGAAAGGAGTTGAAGCTATTTGCCGAGTTGGCTCTTAACTAAGGCTGTTCACATTATTGATGGTGGGACGTATCTATTCGTTCAGAGGGAAGTGGTTGGCTTCTACCGACTCCTTGTTCGGTCCACCTGCCAACTCGTTGCTGCCCAGCTCCCAACTGCCGACCGACTCCGTAACGAACTTTCTAACGGACTTTTTAACGGCCGTCTGCTATGTTGCAACATCCAACCGTCTACCTTGGCCTTGACCCAACTTCTTTCTCCCAGATTTTCTAAGCCTTGATTTTATTAAATCCTTTTAAAACATACATTGCATACATATTGTGGTGGGGTCACATCCAGTTATGTACGAATTATGACAGATGCGCCCCCTACATGTGAAGAATTCACGAAGGGTTAGCCTGAGTGAGTTCTGTAAAGAGAAAAATAATTTTTGTGGAAAATTAGTTGTGGTTATAGAGAGGCTATTTACAATCATTGGTAGTGATATAATAAATAAAAGAGAATAGTGTTGAGGATATATATAGATTGCGTATAATTGATAGAAATCAAAAATTTTTAATTTTAAGAAATCAAAATGAATGCTCTGGTACATAGTGGGATAAAAAGAAAAGAAAATGCAATGCGCCTAAACGATATTCTACTCGAGATGGGGAACAAAATCGAGGGAATTCTACTAGTGCTTTTGAGAAATCAAAAATAATATAAGTTGGAAGAAATCAAAGTGAATATTTGGTGCATGGTGAAAAAAGAAAAGAAAATGCTTTGTTGCATGGTAAAAAAAAGAGAATTACCTAATCATATTCTACTCGAGATTGGGAATGAAATCGAGGGAGTTCGATTAGGGCTTTTGAGAAATCAAAAGTAATATAAGTTGGAAGAAATCAAAGTGAATGTTTTTGTTGCATGGTGAGGAAAAAAAAGCTTTTGTAAATAAAAAGTAAAATAACTAATTTTAAAAGAAAACCAGTGAGTCTTCGTTGATAAAAAGTTGTTTAGTTGTTGAATTATAAAAAATAAAATAAAAGAAGTGGTTATATAAATGGTAAATAATTGATTAAAATAAATGATAAGTATTTGAATTAGGGTACAATGGTAAATTTGATGAAGAATTTCGATTTTAAACATAAGAGAATAATGTAAATGAATGGGATAACAAAAATGTATAGCGAGGTTCGCAAACTCGCTTTGTATTCAGAATTACATGACACAATCTATGTCACGCCGCTCAATTAATTATATGCCTCGTAGATTTTTTGTCTTTCCCGTGCGACTCATGGGTAGAAACATGATCTTTCCCAATTGTGCTTTATATTGTGTATACAGAAGACATGGGAATCTAATTAACTTTACGTGTGTATTTTGTCTTTATGTTTGTGTTGTTTTTCGAGATCTCAAGGCCGAATGTATTGTGTTAATGTGTCCCGAGCCTTAATGCGTTCTAGGGATTTTTATGCAATTCCCTAGGGCACTTAAGATGTGCTCGCCCGATATCCACTTTTTATCGGGCGTCAATACCGGAGTCAAAATCTCTGAATACAGGGTTCGAAGAGAATCCTCGACCCTTCCAAAATGGTTGTTTATTCCCTTCGGAAGAAACGTAAGCTCGAGAGCTTTCTACTAAATTTTTCCTATCTTTTTAAGTAGTAGTGTGCGTGCTTTTGTTCATATTTAACCTTGAGACCTGCGTGTTGTTAAAGTTGTGTCTGTGTGTCTAATGTGGGTAAATGTAACGTTTTTTGGAAGTCTTTAAAAGAAAAATAAGAATAGAAATGTAAAAACTCATTGGGAAGTGTTTGTAACGTATTAAGTCTTTTGTGAGAATGTAATTAAATTGTGGTTTTTGTAAAAGTCGATATGTAGCTCGAACTGGAATCCCAAAATGGGTGACGCCAAAATGAATCCATATCGGGGGAGGGCGCGCTGGTGACCTCCATTTAGCTGTCGGCCAAGAGAGGCCCACGGTTGTCAATTACTTCCTCTCTCGTAATCTGAGGCCGGAAACATGGCGGCGTCTTTGTTTCCGCGCAAGGAAAAATTATCGACACCCGTCCTCCTAATTGATTTTTTCTAATGGTTCTGGTTGGGGTCCTCTTAAATGTCCCACGGTTTCTTCTAGCATCTCCCAAACGAGGTATAGAAATTCTAAAATCGCCTGGCCTATATGGAAGACTGTTTCCTGCAGTTGGAACAATCGTCTGGTTGGCAGGGTATATGTTAGTGTGTGAATTATAAAATTTAATGGGACGAGGCTATAAGGTAGAATCAGTAGACAAATAACAAAGATTAGGTGAAAATGGGATATTGGCACATCTTCCATGTTGTTGCCATGAAATGTGGCTCTGGGATATCTGGTTGGACTTCTATTGTTTGTGGTGATTTTGAAACGGGGTGTTCTTGGGGAAGGGCTACATCGCATTTCTTGGTACTGTGGGTGAATTGCGTAAATCGTTTTTTGGAAAAATGGTAGGATCTAAATGCTTGAAAGGCTCGCTGTTTGTTGGTTTGAATTTCAATGGCTCTGCTGGAAACAATTCGGGTGTGAGGTGTTTAAACGGGAACGTGTAATTGTGTTTGTGTCTTACATGGTGTATCTTAATGGTGGGTGGTGTTATATATTGGATGTTTTCTGTAAATAGTTTAAGTTTGTTGACGTGGATCGTTTCAGTATCTCTTTGGAGAGGTTGGTTGGGTCTATCGATACGGACCACGTTTGGTGAGACGACCTCTAAAATGGTGTATGGTCCTGTGAAATATGGGGCGAGTTTTCCTGTGTTAGGGTGATGATATAATTTAACTAACATCAGGTCACCTATTTGGAAGTGTGGCTGTTTGTGTCGTTGGTCATAAGTGTTCTTATCTTGTATGTGTTTGTTTTGGGTTCTTGAGTGTGCGATCTTTCTAGCTCTGTCGATGTCTGGATAAGGTGTGGTGTGGTCAGAGAGTTCTGGGGGGAGGACGCCAAACATCAGGTAGATGGGCGGAAAACCGGTGACAGAGTGTGGGGTATTGTTATATATAGCTGTAACTCGTTTGACCAACTTGGTCCATGCGACCTTAGGATTCTCCAAATGTAATAGCCTAAGTTTTCCTGTGAGGGTGGCGTTTAGGCGTTCACATAGGCCGTTGGCTTGTGGATTATTGCTAGTTGTGAGTAATGGGTGGATACTCCTGTTAAGCAGGAAGCTACTAAATTTTGGCGAAGTGAATGCAGGGGCTCTATCCGTAAAAAGGCGTTTCGGAGAGCCATCCTGTAATACTCGCTTGAGTACCTGTTGATAGGTGGTAATGCTGGTGGATTTGGATGGGAACGTCCATGTGTAGCGCGAAAAATGGTCGACTACAACATGGAGGTATATTTTGGTGTTGCCATATTTGGAAAATCCTGCTATGGTGTCGAGGGAGAGTAGGTCAAAAGGTCCATTGGCTTCCGGTGGCTGACCTAATTCCCCGTAAGTGGGTCCCAAAGGACGTTTTGTTAACTGGCAGGTTGGGCAGATTTTAACCTTTTGTGTAATGTCCTTTGACATGCCCTGCCAGTAATACTGAGCGGAGATGAGTCTTGTCATCTGTGATATACCTGGGTGGTTGTATTGTGTGTGTACTGTTTGTAGTAGTTGGTGGATGAGTGTTTTTGGAATTATAATTTTAGTTACACCTTTTCGGGAAACGGTATGCAGTCCATTGTGATCAATGGTCAGGCTAGATTCTCCCGATGGAGAAGGCTGATGGGTCTTAATAAGGGATGCTTCTAAGAACCCACAGATCGGGTTACGGGACAAGAGATCTGCCTCATACTGCTGTTTTTTATTTATGTAGCGGACCTCATACTCGTAACTCGACAGCCGTAAACTCCACCGAAACAATCTGCCTGACGGGTTTTTGATTGTCTTCAGCCACTGCAATGCGTGATCGTCAGAAAATATAGTAAATTTTCTGCCTATCAAATAGATGCGAAACTTCTCCACACTCTCAACGATTGCTAAGCACTCAAGTTCAGAGATGGAATAGTTTCGTTCGTGTGAACGCAGACTGCGGCTGAAATACTGGACTGGATATAATTTCCCATCAGGGTGAACCTGTTTGAGGATGCCTGCTATACCGAGGGTGGAGGCGTCACAAAACACCTGGCATGGCAGGCCCTCTTTGTAAAGGTGTAAGATGGGGTGTTGTGTGAGGCTCTCTTTCAGGCTAATGAACGCCTTTTGGCAACTCTCATCCCAGACCCACATGACATCCTTTTTGAGAAGGTTGTTAAGTGGTGTCCGCAAGCGGGCGTACTCCGGGATGAATTTGTTATAGACGTTCACAGCGCCTAGAAAGGATTGTAGTGTTTTGCGGTTGTGTGGTTGTTTGATGGCGTGGATGATGTCTGTGTTGCGTGTGAGTGGTGTGGTAGTACCAGCTGTGATGGTGTAGCCTAGGAAATTGATGGACTGTTTAAAAAATTCGCATTTTGCGAAGTTAAATTGTAACTTCTCTACCTCGCAAAAGGCGAAAAATTGTCGCAGGTGGTTTTGATGTTCCTCTAGTGTGTTGGAAAAAATGATGAAGTCATCAAAATAATGTGCCACACAGTCAAGTCCGTGTCTCTGTAGGACCTGACTCATGGCTCTTTCGTAGATCTGAGGGCTGGTTTTTAACCCGAAAGGCAATCGAGTGGGTTGGTATAACCCTTCGAGCGTGGCAAAGGCCAACAGTGGTCGAGAATCGGGGTGTATTGGGACCTGCCAATACGCGGAGGATATGTCGGCCGTGGAGAAATACTTGGCCTGTGCGAGGCGGTCGAGTATATCCTCGATCCTCGGGAGGGGACGGACATCAGAGCTAATTAGCTCGTTCACCTTTCTATAGTCAATACAAAACCTTTTGGTCTTGTCGCGCTTGGTGACGAGCGTGACTGGGCTAGATAAAGGTGAAAAAGACTGCTCTATAATGCCATTCTCCAGCATTTGTTGGACCTGGTTGCGGATTTCTTGTTGGTCACATATCGGAAGACGATATGGACGTATGGTAATTATTTTGTCGGAGTTCGTGGGTATTTTTACTTGTGGAATCCTTAAACATGGTACGCTGAATTTGTTTTGGGTGAAAATGTGGTTGTATCTTTGTAAAAGTGTGTTGAAATGGGGTGGATAGTGGCGGTTGTTTGTCGTGTTGTAGCATGTGTATGAAGAATTTTGTTGTGTTTTAGCGTGAGTGTCGCGTTTGTTGCGATGTACACGCACTGTTTCGTGACGATGTGTGGTCACTTATGAGCTTTATGTGGGAGTTGTGCGAGCTGTCCTGTGGGATGGACGCGCCTTGTGCATTGTTGTTGCAAGTTGAAGCCGTTGTGGCCTTGTTATTTGGCCTTAGTGAAAAAATTGTGTCGTGCGCGCGCGTGACTAGATTGGCATGTGGGTGATCGGGTTTTAACCAATGAATGCGCGCATTGGGTGCCATGTGCGGAAGATTTGGGTGCATGGTGTGTCCTTTGTGACATCGTCTGGCATTTCCAATACGTGCATTCATTGGGTACATGGTTGAAATGGTAGGTAGGGGTAGGCAATGGAGCGCCAAGTTGGAATATAGTGCCTTGGTTGAAATCTATTGTTAATTTAAAATTATGGAGGGTATTTATGCTGAGAATTCCAAATGGTAGAGGTGCTTCCACCACATGGAAATTCTCTTTTCTAGTTATTTTACCTATTGTCAGAGGAAGTACTATCTTACCTATTGTTGTTACAAGCCCATTTATAGCCTGTAGGTCTATAGGCTGTTCTTTTAATTTTAAATTAGGACGTTTAGTTTTTAACATTTTATACAGGTTATGTGGCACTATATTCAAACTTGCGCCTGTATCAATTAGGAATGGGGAAGGCAGTTCAGGGGTTAAAAACAGTCTCATCGTCAACTGGGTGACGGTAAAGGGTTGAGGCCTTACCTCAGTTCCGAAAGGCCTCCGCTGCTTGGGAGTCTTCGGCGTGGGGCGGGGACGTGGGACGCTGGGCGTACTGCTGCGTTGGGGCCGTCTGCACTGCCCGTGCACTCGTCTGTGGATTTTGGGCCATTTGCACTGCCCATGCACTCGTGTGTGGATTTTGGGCCATTTGCACTGCCCGTGCACTCGTGTGTGGATTTTGGGCCATTTGCACTGCCCGTGTGTTTGCGTGTTGTGTTGGGGCGGGCCTATGCCGGCATTCGCTGTGCCAATGACGAGCGCCGCAGAACTTACAGTTTGACGGCGGAGTAGGTGCAGTCCATGCACCTGTTCGTCGGGGTGTGCTGGGGTATGGACCCGACATGGTGGGGGGTTGTTCCTCGCGGTGTCGTGCCGTTGGTATGCTGGGCCCGTGGATCCGCTGTGCCAGTCGGAACCACTCTCCTAGGCTCCCAGGAGGTACCACGCGGACCAGGCGCTGGTCGGAGAACGGCATCCCCTCCGTCAGCGTCTCGAGGATCACCTCCTGTGGGAGTCCCAGTTGTAAACCCATGGCGGTTTTCTCCCGGTAATATGTCTCCAGGTCCGCTTGTCCCGCAAGCTTCATGGCGAAGTATTTCGCGAAGAACGCTTCGCTGGATTCCGGATAGAGATCCAAGAGGATTTGCCTCACCTGGAAATGGCTCTGGGCGGACAATCGGAGTTTCCTGAAGAGTTCCAGGGGTTGGCGCGTCAGGTAGTTTGGCAGCCGGAGTAGCTTGTCGGGGTTTCCTACGTGGGCGTAATCCATCTTTCGGTCGTAGGTCTGGAAGAATTGGCGGGCGCTGTAGGATCCATCGAAGGGCGGGAGTGCCGCCCCTGGGAGGTCGGACGTCCTCGCCTGGGCCAGCGCGGCAGCTAACTGTGTGATGATGTCCGCCAGGGGGCCAGTTTCCCTCCCTCCGGACGCCTCCTCTCTCGATAGGTCACCGCTATTTTTGACTTCTGTTTCCTGGTCACTTTCCATTTTATCCTGTCGACTCTATGTGGTATTCGAAAAAAAAAGTTATTCACTGTAACGTTGGGACAATACCTTTTTGGAGATGGGGTGATTTGTTGCTTGATTGGATTGATTGGTGATGGTGGTGGGCGCAGTCGTTGTTGCTGAGTGGCAAGGTATTCATACAGGGGAAAATAATGGAAACACAGAGTTTGGATTGAAAAAAAGGCTAGCGATCTAGGGAGAAAGGAGTTGAAGCTATTTGCCGAGTTGGCTCTTAACTAAGGCTGTTCACATTATTGATGGTGGGACGTATATATTCGTTCAGAGGGAAGTGGTTGGCTTCTACCGACTCCTTGTTCGGTCCACCTGCCAACTCGTTGCTGCCCAGCTCCCAAATGCCGACCGACTCCGTAACAAACTTACTAACGGACTTTTTAACGGCCGTCTGCTATGTTACAACATCCAACCGTCTACCTTGGCCTTGACCCAACTTCTTTCTCCCAGATTTTCTAAGCCTTGTTTTTATTAAATCCTTTTAAAACATACATTGCATACATATTGTGGTGGGGTCACATCCAGTTATGTACAAATTATGACATTCACATATTAAACAAAATTTTAACGCGGGTTCCCGGTTCATGGCTGTCGGGAATCGAGGGTGTTACCCACTCGTCCACCGACTTTTATTGTACAGGTTTTCTTCACATTTACAGTGTATTCACATATTTATAAGGTTAGAGTCTTTTGCGAGGTCTTAGATTCGGAGTGTTCTCTCTTCTAAGGTGGGCTGTTATCCTTATTTATTTTTTCTAGGTACGTGTTTTTTTTCTTTTAGAAAACGTTTGCAACAAGGACAAATGTGTGCCCTCCTCTATTTTATATTATGTACTTTGAATACACTTTGCTAATAAAATGACATTTGAAAATTATATCGCAAGTGTTTCTTTTCAACGAAAAATCAAAATTTATTTTTAAAGGAGAAATAACATTATTTCTAACCTTAGGAATGAGGTATGAAAGGATGAATTGCGAAGAGCAATGATAAACGGAAAAACAAAAGTGTCCAGGGATGGGAATCGAACCCACAGTGTTCCGCTTACCGGGCAGATGCCATGTCCACTAGGCTATCCTGGACATATTTTTCCGTTCGTAAATAATACATGAAGTAATTTATAATACACAATATAATATAATGCGACATGTGATTGTAAAACGAAATTTGAAAATTATATCTCGGTTTTGGTATTCAAAAGGGCTGCATCACTTTTCTCACCCGATGTACCATTTAACACCACGGTTTGGTGATGACAGCGAATATATATATAAAGCATAATTAATACATTCAATATAGGTTTTACTCCTCCTCCATCATTAGACTGCATTTTTTTTATATACCCTGCATTTGTTATATATAGAACACAGTAAAAAGATGTTTTGAGCAAACTATGGACATATGCTTCTAGGGCTGTAAATACACTCATGGACAAAACTTAAGGAAGTGGAAAGTCTTTGTCGCTGGTCGTCTATTATTTATTTTATTTATTTTTTGAAGGAGACAGAGACACTTCTTTTTCACACTTGGTTATATCGTGTCTTCAATAAAGGTAACTGTGATATCTCTCAGCGTTATTGGCTGTATCCCGATATACATGCTAAAAGGTAAAACTTTCTTAATTTTTGACCATGAGTGTAAATATACCTAATTTAAAGATGCTATTTGAGAGATACTTCCATCCACCATGATTATCACAAACTGCACCACATATATTTGAGATATCAATTGATTCAAATCTCCTGGATATTATTCAAACAAATTCTACAGGTTTCTGGAGAAGAGTTTTTTTTTATCTTTATTAAACGTATTATCAAGTTTTTTTTCGGATATCTCTGGCTCTTCTACAGGAGTACATGAAAATATTTATGTATGTTCTATATTTTTTGTACTCCTGTACAAGGGCACTGATGCTCGAAAACTCGAGAATACATTTAATAAAGATAAAGAAACTCATCTCAAGAAACCTAAGGTATTTGTTTGATACTTGAGATATGTAAAATAAGAGCACATATACACCGTATCATGTTAATTATATTAACAAGCAATCCAGGGTTTTTTCTTGCGTCATTTTTATTTCTCTAGTTTTCGGGCTAACATGTCCTTCAACAGGAGCATCTAGATATATACCTTTCAGATTACTAAACATCTATATATAGTTAGTATAGTTAGCTGGAAGTTTTTATATTTCTATATGCTCCTGTTAAAGGGCATGTTAGCTCGAATGCTAGATAAATAAAAATGGTACAAGAACCCTGGATTGCTGGTTAATATTGTTCGATTATAAGTGAGTGAGGTGAACGTTTATTTATCTCTTTTTTGAGCTATTTTCTGAGCGAGCTTTCAAAATCAATTCTGAATGATCTAGTTGTTTACAATGTTCGCTATAAAGATTTTGGGGTCCAAATTGACTTGGAAGTACAATACATGTATAAATACAGATGAAAAATGGGTTTGTTTTTTCAACGTTTCCATCATATAATCGACTAATCAAGATGAAGATTTGACACCATATAGAGGTCTGGAAGACGTCACTGTCATAGTTTCAAACCTGAAATATGCAAAATAGTCCTAAAAGAGGATAATTTGCATATTAAGTTTGTTCCGTATATACCTTTTTACACAAAATTCGACCAATCCGGATAAAAAGTGATATAGAGTTATGTATATAAGGCATCACTGTGTGGCATAGTTTTATAACCCGAAATATGTAAAATAGTACTATAAGAGGATGATTTGCATATTAAGTTTTTCCGTGTACCTTTACATACTATTTGACCAATCCGGATGAAAAGTGTTATAGAGTGCGGTATATTATAAAAATCACTGTCATAGTTTTATAACCAGAAATATGAAAATTAGTTCATTAGCAGGTTAATTTAAATATTATTTGTTCTACGCACATTCACAAAACTTGACCTAACAAATTTCGAATATCAAATAAAGTTTTTTTAAGGCAATAGCTCCTTATCATATTTTCATAAAACAGCTCGGAATATGCAAATTAAGCGAATAATAGATTATTTGAATATTTTTATACGCATAACCGAGCGAAGCCAGGTCTCGTTTGTCAAATTCTCAATATACAAAAAGCAATAAAATTTTGAACTTAAATCGACATGGTCAAAAATGCAAACTAAGCATGATAGAGCTTTTATATAGCTCGTAATTTCGGGAAAGAAAAAAATTAACGTAATAAGCGGGATAACGTTATAATGGAGTGTTACTGTACATACTATCCATAACATGCTTTTTATTTATTTAACAGTTGGGAGAGACACGTGTATATCTGAAATTATATACAATTAACACAATTGAACATTGGGAAGCATGGAAATTACACGTTCGATGTCAAATTTTGCATAGAGTAATTAGAAATAGTAGCTTGAAATATGTACAGTCAACACTTTCGCCTTAAAACATACAGCCTGCAGAATCTATTAAACTTGATGTATTGGTCTTTATTGTGTAAGCAACTTGTTTTGTATTAGTCAGGTAATGTTGGTTTTCTTCCCTTAGATCAGAAGTTAATGAACATTTTATCAGAAGGTGTTCCGGGGTTTGTTTTTCGTTTCCACAAGTGCATGCAGGTGAACCAATTTTGCCAGTTCTAAACAAATATGTGTTGAAGTCACCATGTCCAGTAAAAAATTGAACGTTATAGAAGTTGGGTTGAACATAGGAATTCTTGATCCATAACATGTTTGCTCTATGAGAAACTAAATTGGAGTATTATAAGTATTCTCTAAGAATCCGGGTTACCTCAAGAGAGAGAGAAGTATTTTAATACTGTAACATGTCATTTATTACGACATTTCAGTAGTATGACACGTTGACACCCTTAGCTTGATTGCGCCTTCACTTCACGAGTCCGGGTTATATACAGTTAGAAGTTCTCTGCATACAAGAATTCCAATACAGTAGAACTTGGATAATTCGAAAACCTCTTTAATTCGAATATTTATATTGGTCCCTAGAATTTCCTATATATATATAACTAGCGGACGTACCCGGCTTCGCCCGGGTTTTACCCGAGTAAAGGTTTGTCTAACGAATCTCTCGATGAAGTGAACATTTTTTCCCGGTCCCTTGAAAAATACTCAATAAGTTGAATAAAATCAATAGTAATTGGTTCCCTCGGTAATTGGAAGTTAAAGGATTAGTATCTTGCCTTTGAATTGTATCATTATTCTTGTCTCAAATAAATTGCCGTGTCATCCTGAATTTTGTCTTTCCTAATTTTCTACATTACAAAATCATCGTATCATCATGATAATATTTAGAGCAGATTGTTGAATTATAACAGATAAATTAGAATATTTATCTTGATTATTTTTAGGCGAAAAGTTATTTCAAAAATTTTATTTGCTAGAAACCTTCCCAGTACTATACTAAATAATTTCCCAAAGTTTCATGGCGATCCAATGAGTGGTTTGGTCAGGCATAAAGGACAAACAAACAGACACACACACACATACATTCATTTTTATATATAGAGATTTCCGTTTTTAGTTCGAATTTTTGGATAATTCGAATTTTTTTATGGTCCCTTGGGGTTCGAATTATCCAAGTTCGACTGTACCTATATTAACCCCCGGGCAATATGGTTATATCTATATTCTGTAGAGAAAAACTTTTTGATTGCCATTAATATATTGCGATAATATAAAATAACAAAAAGGGAGCTTTTTTTGTAGAACACCTTTATTCCGTTAACTTTCGGAAGACATCGTTCTTCAACGGGCGTGTTCTTCTGTTAAGAACGATGTCGTTCGAAAGTTAATGGAATAAACGTATTCTACAAAAGAAGCTATTTTTTGTTCTTTTATATTATCGCAATATATCTATATTCTGTACATAATATTCACAAGTCTCCCGAGTAGTGAGATACTCTTGATTACTTTAATTCTATTGTTGCCAACCTTTATACTCTAGTGAAACACTTCAAAGTTTGAAATTTCTCGCGATGTATATTAATTTTAAAGAGCAAATCACATATTATATAGGTATCTCACTTACCATCACATACAGCCATTTTCGATATCGATCCTGAAATGCCATTTCACTCTAAATTAAAAAATTATATGTATATATCTTTTTTTACCTTTTATATCTCTCTAATTCCAGCCCATTCTAATAGATTATCAATATAATATACCTTCATTTTTCATGTTTTGTCTTGCAAAAACTTTCATTTACTTTTGATAATTTCATCTAGAAGGATTTACTATTCTTTAAATCTTTTCAGAAATCTTTGTCACTTTATTTCTATTTCATCTTTCGTATTCTTTATGCATATCAGAAAAATATCGAAAATATTCAATTTACCTTTATTTTTCTTTGAATATATACGAACTTCACATCCATTTACAGGTACACTAATCGAACGAAAAAATTCCAGGATTCCAGGAGATAAGTACAAAAGTGACCAACTATCTGAGTTGATCTTTGGACTTCATGTGTCAATGCTAGTTTCTCTTGATGATACTAGTATTCCAGTAGATACGTACAAAAGTAGCCAACTATCTGGTTTGATCTCTAGACTTCAAGTGTTTTGTACTAGTTTCTCTTGATGATACCAGTATTCCAGGGGCTACGTATAAAAGTAATCAACTATCTGGGTTGATATCTAGACTTCATGTGTTTGTACTAGTTTCTCTTGATGATACCAGTATTACAGGAGATGCGTACAAAAGTAGCCAACTATCTGGGTTGATCTTCGGACTTTGTGAGTTTTTATTTACTAGAGACTTGGAAAACCCTATTATATGTCGTTCGCGCTCCAGAAATTCGGGTATCTCTCTATAGTATCACTGAATAACGCCAACTCACATAACCTCTAAAAACTGAGAGACTTTTTAATCAATTTGATAAGAACAATACGCAAGTGAATCAAATGCTTACAAGTCATGTTCCAACAAAAACTTTATTAGGTACCGCTCAAAAAAGAAAGCTAGCTTATGTTTTTTATTATTATTATCTCTAGTACATATGGTACAGACCATGATAATCATGGTGAATAGAAGTTGGCGACTGCTTTTACTGTAAGTGCACCACGTGTCATATACATGTGAAAAACAGTTCGACTTTTGAACTTACAAATGTGCCAGAATCCCTTTTGGTTACTTGCATTCGCTGGTGGGGTTAGACTTTTGCAAGAATTGATCGCCATTGGAGCATTTATTTCTATTAGAAAAAAGTGTCGAATGAGGGATTCGATCCCGGGTCGTAAGAGTAAAAAACAAACGGTATAGATCATCCTTCCACTGAACCTCTTACCTTATGTTATTTACAATGGATAATATGTATGGGTTCTTTACGTAAATAGAAAAAAAGTGTCCAATGCGGGATTCAATCCTGGTTCATGGCTGTCGGGAATCAACAGTTTATACAATTTGACCACCAACTTCTTCACAAGGCATGTATAATTTGAGAGTGAAATCTACAGCTTTATTACAAATGTTGTTTTGTTGTGTATCCTGCAGTCGAGTCTTTTGTAAAACTTTGGGTCTTAATGGAGGCTTTTGTTGTTATGTTGTATATATGTATGTGAATGTATATATCATACTTACATAATCTTTATTTTTCTTCTACTGTATATTCCCCACTTTCACAGACCTATCTCTCCTGTAATCTCGGTAGAGAATCCTCTATAAGACCAATGTGTCTTAATAAAGGCTTTTGTGTGTGTGTGTTATTTTGGTTTGTATATGGAGAGATAAAACAATATTTTTGTTACTTTTTATTTGATGATACGCTTGAATAAAATTTGAGGCTTATTTCTTTGAATACATTAACTAAGGATCATACATTCACATCTAGTAATCTCGTAGTGTAAGAAAATATAATTCTAGCTAACTCTCTAAAAGGATTCTCCTTTCTTCTCCTTACATTTTTGTTATTTATTTAGTTAACCGATGTTATATTCTCTTCCAAAATAACTTTATTAGGTACCGCTCAAAAAGAGCAATCTAGCTTATGTTATTTACAATTAATATGGGGGTCGCTGGAAGGATGATCTAAACTATTGGTTTTTCTCCAATGGCCCCCTATTCGTGCAAATTCCCAACCCACCAGCGAGTGCAAGTAACTAAACAAGGCTCTGGCATATTTGTAAGAACAAAGTCGAACTGCTTTTCACATGTGTAGACATGTGGAGCACTTACAGTAAAACAGTTGTCAATTTCTACCTACCATGATTATTATGGTCTGCACCCATGTGTACTAGGGATAATAATAAAGAATCAATGAGGTGAAATGAAGAGTTTCTTCACATATAAAAAAAGTGTCCAATGCGGGATTCGATCCTGGTTTATTGCTGTCGGAAATCGAACCGCCTGCCATCTACTTCTTTTTCTGGTTGCCATAAACTGGAGCGTAAAAAAGTCGACAATTATTTCTACTTATAAAATTGATACTCTTACAAAATATCCTAAATCTTATCCTACAATGAGGTCATCAGTTATTTTTAATAAATCAAATATTGCTGAGTTGTGTGTTAGATTTTCATATATAGAAAAACAAATCGAAAATACCAATTTTTAAAGAATTAAAAGATTCTTTCTAAAAACAGTAGAACAACCTCCATGAAAGGATACCTCTCTATAAAGGACAGTTTTCATTTTCAAAATATTTTCAATAAATTTTGATATCTACTGAGGCCAGGAGTTACTAGGAGTCACGATTTCAATTTAAAATACAGTAGAACCTCGCTTTAGCGAACTTCTCTCCACAAAGGACAGTTTTCATTTTCAAAATATTTATATTAATATTTGATATCTACTAAGGCCAGGAATTACCAGGAGTTACTAGGAGTCAAGATTTCAATTGTATATACAGTAGAACCTCCCTTTAACGGACACCTCTCCACAAAGGACAGTTTTCATTTTAAAAATATTTTCATTAAATTTTGATATCAACTAAGGCCAGGAGTCACCAGGAGTTACTAGGGGAGTCAAGATTTCAATTGTAAATAGAGTAGAACCTCCCTTTAGCCGACACCTCTCCACAAAGGACAGTTTTCATTTTCAAAATATTTCTAATATATTTTGATATCTACTAAGGCCAGGAGTTACTAGGAGTCACGATTTCAATTTAATATACAGTAGAACCTCGCTTTAGCGAACTTCTCTCCACAAAGGACAGTTTTCATTTTCAAAATATTTATATTAAAATTTGATATCTACTAAGGCCAGGAGTCACCAGGAGTTACTGGAGAAGTCAAGATTTCAAATGTAAATACAGTAGATCCTCCCTTTGGCGAACACCTCTCCACAAAGACAGTTTTCATTTTCAAAATATTTTCATTATTTTTTTTTACTACTGAGGCCAGGAGTTACTAGGGGAGTCAAGTATTCAATTGTAAATACAGTAGAACCTCCCTTTTGCGAACATCTCTCCACAAAGGACAGTTTTCTTTTTCAAAATATTTTCATTATATTTTGATACCTACTAAGGCCAGGAATAACCTGGAGTTTCTAGAGAAGTCAAGATTTCAATTGTAATTACTATAGAACCTTCCTTTAGCGGCCACTCTCCACAAAGGACAGTTTTCATTTTCAAAATATTTTCATTATATTTTGATATCTACTAAGGCCAGGAGTCACCAGGGGTTACTAAGAAGAGTCAAGATTTCAATTATATATACAGTAGAACCTCGCTTTAGCGAACATCTCTCCACAAAGGACAGTTTTCATTTTCAAAATATTTTCATTATATTTTGATATCTACTAAGGCCAGGAATCACCTGGAGTTACTAGAAGTCAAGATTTCAATTGTAATTAGTATAGAACCTCCCTTTAGCGGCCACTCTCCACAAAGGACAGTTTTCATTTCAAAATATTTTCATTGAATTTTGATATCTACTAAGGCTAGGAGTCACCAGGAGTTACTAGGAGTCAATATTTCAATTGTAAATACAGTAGAACCTCCCTTTAGCGGACACCTCTCCACAAAGACAGTTTTCATTTTCAAAATATTTTCATTATTTTTTTTTACTACTGAGGCCAGGAGTTACTAGGGGAGTCAAGTATTCAATTGTAAATACAGTAGAACCTCCCTTTTGCGAACATCTCTCCACAAAGGACAGTTTTCTTTTTCAAAATATTTTCATTATATTTTGATATCTACTAAGGCCAGGAATAACCTGGTGTTTCTAGAGAAGTCAAGATTTCAATTGTAATTACTATAGAACCTCCCTTTAGCGGCCACTCTCCACAAAGGACAATTTTCATTTTCAAAATATTTTCATTATATTTTGATATTTACTAAGGCCAGGAGTCACCAGGGGTTACTAAGAAGAGTCAAGATTTCAATTATAAATACAGTAGAACCTCGCTTTAGCGAACATCTCTCCACAAAGGACAGTTTTCATTTTCAAAATATTTTCATTATATTTTGATATCTACTAAGGCCAGGAATCACCTGGAGTTACTAGAAGTCAAGATTTCAATTGTAATTAGTATAGAACCTCCCTTTAGCGGCCACTCTCCACAAAGGAGAGTTTTCATTTCAAAATATTTTCATTGAATTTTGATATCTACTAAGGCCAGGAGTCACCAGGAGTTACTAGGAGTCAATATTTCAATTGTAAATACAGTAGAACCTCCCTTTAGCGGACACCTCTCCACAAAAGACAGTTTTCATTTTCAAAATATTTTCGTTAATTCTTTTAACTACTAAGGCCAGGAGGCACCAGGAATTACTAGGGGAGTCAAGTATTCAATTGTAAATACAGTAGAACCTCCCTTTACCCAACTCCTCTCCACAAAGGACAGTTTTCATTTTCAAAATATTTTCATTATATTTTGATATCTACTAAGGCCATGAGTCACCAGGAGTTACTAGAGAGAAAAGTCAAGATTTCAATTGTAAATACAATAGAACCTCCCTTTAGCGGACACCTCTCCACAAAGGACAGTTTTTATTTGAAAAATTACCATATTTACAATTTAGCAACTCTACGGTAAGAGGAAACCTCTCCCTAAATACCACTTTAGCTCTGCAATTAGGTGTACTTCACAGGGAGATTCTACTATACATGTTTTCTTTTAATATTTATGTTGTGATGTTGTAAATATAATATATATATATATAATACTTGCCGAATGACCCGGGCAACGCCCGTGTTTTACCCGATAAATTGGTGCCTTAAATAAATGCATATCCTATTCCTAATCTATCAGTCATAGGCCGCATCTGTCACGGATGGCCGGCGCCCTCCTATTGGACGGCTACGATCACGTGTCATCGTTGGCGCGTAGGTGACCTTGAGTGACGTAATGCCCCCCCTGCCGGCGGCGCGCGCCCGTTGGCTGCTGGCGAGCACGTGACCTCCCTGTGCGCGCGCATCCGTGACAGAGGCGGCCGGCCAATGACTGACTGATCAGGAAAGACTCTCGTGACTATATATAGTAATAATAAAAAGACATATATATTGAATTGAATAAGAGATGTATTTGCCAATATTTGCCTTTTTTTTTATCTAATGATTTTAAATTTGGATTGTTCTATTTTCAAAATATAAATATATCTATATTAATATGTGAGAAATGATATAAGTATTTGTTCAAAATCTTAATTTATTAGTTAGGTATGAGTACATTTTGTGTAGAAATAGGATTAGTTGACTTTATAAGGTAAACTTATTCATTGGTTTGTATCCCTCGATAGCTCAGTTGGCAGAGCGGATGTCTGTAGATATAATTAAGAGGTGATCCTTAGGTCTCTGGTTCAAATCCGGCTCGAGGGATTTTTTTTTTTTTTGGTAGATACGCGCGCATCCGTGACAGAGATGGCCGATGAGAAAAGACGGTCGTGACTATATATATATATATATGTAAATAGACCATTAAATGCACTTTTATCTCGATAGCTCAGTTGGCAGAGCGGAGGTCTGTAGATATAATTAAGAGGTGATCCTTAGGTCTCTGGTTCAAATCCGGCTCGAGGGAGTTTTTTTTTTTTGGTAGATGCGCGCGCATCCGTGACAGAGGCGGCCGATGAGGAAAGACGGTCGTGACTATATATATGTAAATAGACCATTAAATGCACTTTTATCCAAATTCTAATGTATATATAAATATGCTCTGCACACGGCACACATTTTTATATATGACAAGCTATATTAATATTTTTTATACTCTTAAAATATTTTCGAGGTGTGATTTCATCAGAATGCATCTTTTTTCTTTATGAAAAATGTTTTATTCACTTTTTAATAGAACATTATTTGATATAAAAACAAAGTAAAGTGAGTATATATTTTTGTATAATGTAAACTTAAGAAATCTAAATATTCTAAGGATGTTTCGGAAATAACTTGTAACTGTTTTCGAAAATAAAATACTATTATATTATGTGCTGGCTCTCATTTATCAATTACACCTGGTACAGACCATATGTTAAATATGGTGGGTTATTAGTGAATGCTCTAACTATAGGTGCACCCTACGTCTACACATGAAAAAAGCAGTATTATTTCACAAATAAAAGTGTGCCAGAGCGCAAATTGGTTAATTGTATTCAATTGTGTTGTTGAAATTTTGCAAGAAACAGGAGTTATTTAAGTTATTTTTTCTTTAAAAAATTCCAAATGCGGGATTTGTTTCCATTTCATAACTGTTTAAAATTGATTGTTTATATCATTCTTTAATTACCCCTCTTATTATAATGTTGTTCCAAAAATTTGTGTTTTTCTTAAAACGTTGTTTTTATTACCTGGCGAATAATATTAAAATGGCGAATACATAATAATACATAAAACAATTACTTTATACATAATACAAATACATTATACATAACAGCGAATGATATTGATATTTAATTTTTTTCAAGTGTTTATGAACTTTTGGGACAACCTTGTATTATATGTATATTCCTATGTGGTGTATTACAACTCTCAATGTCATTCAATTCCGTCCTATGTCTCCTAGATATATTCTACACAATTTTATTATCTTTTACCTTCAACTATATACAGTAGAACTTACCAGTAAACCAACCCTAATTACAGAGCTAAAGTGTTCTTTAGGGAGGAGAGGTGTCCTCTTGCTCGAGATTTGCTAAATAGTAAAAATGGTGATTTTACAAATGAAAGCTGCCCTTTGTAGAAAGGTGATCTCGAGCGTGAGTATCCTCTCATGGAGGTTTTACTGTGATATATAGCATCTCCCAAAGTCTAGATCAAGCTCTTCAAAAAAGTGAGCGCGCTTCTCTTCAACATAAATATTGAAAAAATATATATATTATTTCTTATAGAGAGAGAGAGAGAGCTATATAAATTTTACAACTTTTTATTGAAACTATATTCTAAGGATAGAGACTTCCTGCCAGGCATTCATAGTTCTTAAAATTTTATATACTTCGGCCTGTAAATCTTATTATTATCTCGACGTTCGAAAATTCTTTTCTCCTCGTCAGGAGCGAACAAAATTTAAAACATTTGGCAAAGCGCTAAAAATTATTCTATTAATAAAAAAATAATAATTTTTCACGCTTTGCCAAATATTTTGATATTTGTTCGTTCCAGACGAGAACAAAAGATTTTTGTCAAAAAGTCGAGATAATAATGTTTTACTGGCCGAAGTATCTTTAATTTTAATAACTATGTGTTCAAAAGATTGTGAGTACAATATTTTAAATATAATTTTACACAAAATCGAATAAAGCTCTACCAGAAATTCTTTGCCTCAATATTTTGTTCTTCTTTTGAAAATTGCTAAGCTATAATAAAATTTTAATCAATTTTTTAAATATAATTCAAGCTGGAAGTCATTTCACCAAAATATTTTGGCCAAAAAAACCATCTCAGTGGGTAAACATAGGTTTGTCAATATTGTGGTAACATTTGATATATCAATTTAGGAGTTCATCTTAAACAAACAAATGTTTATATTTATTGAGATTAAACATTCAAAAAAAGCTCTCATTTACTAATGCAAAATATTCGAAGAAAAGCGCTGTAATTATTAAATATATAATAAATATCAAAGAATAATTCATTTTAAATCAATTTTTCAAAAATAAAATTTAACTATCCTGATTTGTTTTTCTGATTTATTACATGAATATCTCGTATATATTACTACACTTAGCTCCGAGTATTAAAATCGCTCTAAGAATCCAGGTTACCTCAAGAGAGACAGAGTAAATATACATTTTGTAGCACTATAAAATGATAGGGGAAAATATATTTCTTCTGCAATCTGCAATCGCATTTAATGATTCAAAAAGGGTTGAAGAACTTATTGAATCAGGCATTGATATCAATTGTCAAAACGATTGGGGAATGGCTCCATTACATTTTGCAGTTGAGTATGGTAAGACTGAAATATTAAGGAATCTGATAAGAAAAAATGCTGATATTAATATTCAGAATTCATTAAAAAAAACACCATTACATTTTGCTGTATTAAGACCAAATGATAAGTCTTATTTGCATCTAATTCAAGCAGGAGCGTCGCTTAATATCAAGGATAACCAAGGTGACACCCCATTACATCTTTCTATAAAAAATAAGTATTTAGAAATTTCAAGAGAATTAATCAAAAATGGAGCTGACATTCATGTTTTCAATATAGAATATATTTCAATTTTAATAACTGCTGTTACATCCTTTAAAAACCTAGATTTTATTAGAAATTTATTGGAATTGGGTGTTGAGGTTAATTTTAAAGGTCGTCTTGGAAAAACTGCTTTGCACCATGCATCTGCGGAATGGATTAATCCAAAAAAGGGAGAACTGATGAAACTTTTAATAGAATTCGGTGCTGATGTCAATTCAGGAAGTAATAATGGAACCACTCCATTGATGAATATTGCTAGAAATGGCAAAATATTTGAAGCTCAAATGTTGATAAAAGCTGGGGCAAGTATTAATGCAAAATGTATTTTTCAAAAGAATCTGTTACTTTATGCAATTGAAGGAGGTAATATTGAAACGACAAGATTACTGATAAATTTAGGCGCAAATGTAAACAGTGCAGATAAGTTTGGTATGACCCCTTTGCATTTAGCTGCTAAGTATTTAAATATCAATATCCTGAAGATATTAGTTGAGTCGAAAGCTGACATCTACTTGAAAGACAATAGAGGATTAATTCCTTTGGCATATACAGTACGATATAATTCCTTTGTAGCTTGGTCAGATGTGGTTTCTGGCTTGAAATATCTTTTACAAGCAACAAGAGATTTCGATCTAAACGAATGTGTTGGTTCAAATGTAGGTCATTCAAAATCTATCAAAATGATGGTGAAATATTTTGTCCTTTATCATCCCAGATCATCAATTCCTAGTGTCGTATCCTCAGAAGAGATGCTCTCAAGTTGGTGGGACAGTTGTCAACGAGAGATGGCCACAATTCTGTACCACAAATTAGGACAGATCACCTTACACAGCTACCTGGTGGAACCTGACCTAAACACAAGAGCTGGGTACTTATACAATGAGAATAATGGGATAAAAGAACACCTTGAATGGAATATGACCTGGTATAAAGACAACCTTAAAATTTATAGTAGCATGATAGAAGAATACTACAAGGAGGATATTAAAAGGGGTAAAATACTTTTTAAATGGGTGTGTACTGCAACGAAAAATCAGTATAAAGATGTGACCAAAATGAATTGTGCAAATATAGCTGAATACCTTACAAATGAAGCATTAGGTGAATTTCCTTATTAGGAAATAAATATTAAAAATCAATTCTGAAATTCAGCCATGTGAAAACATATAATATTTTATCCAAAAAGCATTTGAAATATGAAAAATAGTTCCAGAAGAAGATAAGTGAGAGAGAGAGAGTTTATGTATATAAATATTTTAGACTATTAATAAAATATTTTATTTTATTATTTGATCCAACATAAGCCCATTCAATGATGTAGTTAATATGTAAATAGTAACTACTCACTTCAGACTTATGTAATATATATATATGATCAAAGTATCTTCTATGTACCCTCAAACATTATAAATGTTTTTAAATATTCTATATGTCATTTTAAACATTTTATACATGCTGGTAATGCACCTTATCCCAAATATATATCCGTACTCTGAAATAACTTCATTTGTCCCATATGTTTCAAATCTGTTTATCAAATATTGATTAGTATTGTATTGAAATTAATCTAGTCCTCACTTTGTTTAAATATTTTTACGAAATGGAGTACCTGGCTTTATTCATTTTTTTTCCCAAGTGAATGTTTGCCTAACGAAAATTGTCTGGTTATTTTAAAATTTGTATAGGGATATTGATTTTAATTAATATTTTACTATAGAAATTATAAATTTATTGCATAGTATGAAAATTATATTCCAATTGGGTATTTGTCTCATACTTTGTATAGCATGAATGACACGCTTTTTATCCACTTCTTTACTTCTATCAAATATTTAATTGATATTCTATTTTAAAAACGAATACACGCGTTCTTTGATTTTATTATAAAATATGTATTACCTAGATTATCGAATATTATTTTTTAAATTTAGCCAGAACTAATAGAGATATATTCTGCTAATTCCTATTATAAATGTTTTCATTTAAATGTCTTTCACGGGTGTCTATATCTTTTGTCTACCCTTTATTAACATACTTCCAAACCACTCAGACTTTTCAAAAATTCTTAAATATATTGAATTGATATGAAAATGAAAATACTGACTTGTATATAATTGGTGTGAGGTATATTGAGTTGAAATTATATAGATTACATTGTGTCAGAATAAGTGAAAGTAGAAATAAATACTTTGGAAAAGTTAAAGAAAAGTGAATAGATGTAATTTTTAAAATATTTCCAATTAATGCTTTCAGTAAAAACTCAATAAAAAGAAATTAATTCTAATTGCAGTTCAAAATATAGGCTACTAGCCAAATGACCCAGGCAACGCCCGGGGTTTACCCGATTAAATGCTTTTATTCAAATACGATTTGTTACAATTATAAATTGGCGCCTTGGATGTAATTCTTGCATAACATATAAATGAGTTTTAAAAATTGTAAAAAAAAAATGCATCGGCCGGGAATCGAACCCAGGCCGCCCGCGTGGCAGGCGAGCATTCTACCACTGAACCACCGATGGTTATGAGAAATGGCCATATTTGGATAATTACTCCATTCACAAAAGCAAACGGTGACAGAATTTATTAAGAAAGGGCAATGCCCTGGTTTTACTCGATTAAATGCTTTTATTCAAATACTATTCGTTACAATTATAAATTGGCGCCGTGGATGTCATTCTTGTGAAACGTTCCGCTCCAAACTTTGTGTCTGAGAAGCTATATTTTTATAAAGAGATGATCTGGCTTTGTGTCTTCTGTTCGAATGAATGTTTTTCTGTTAGAATTTTGTTCCTGCATACTAAAAATGAACTGGCTTTACCCGTGGTCTCTGCTTTTTAGAATTTTTCCGGATATAATTTTGTATCTGATAATCAAATATGATACAGCAATATTGTCATCATCATTTTCTGAATAAAAACAACTACTTTTTTTCCAAGAACCTGTCAATTTATTTTTCTTGACTAAAAATCCGAAAAATATATTTTCCAGATTTTTCTCAATGTCCTGTTAAAACACGTTTTACATGTCCATTAGGTCAGCTGATATTACCTCCCATCTTCACCGCTAGAGGCGCTGCTTGCGAGCGAAAGGGCAAATTTGCAACGCAATTTGCAAATAACTTGTATACATACTTGTATATTTGTGTACATAGACCATAAATCTGTATATAGACAGGAAAAGCACATATATTTTAATGATATAAATGAGTTTTAAAAATTGTAAAAAAAAAAATGCATCAACCGGGAATCGAACCCGGGGCGCCCTAGTGGCAGGCGAGCATTCTACCACTGAACCTAAAGCAAACAGTGACAGAATTAAGAAAGAATTGTGCATGACGCTGATAACTGTATATATTAATAATCCAAATTGTGTCTTCTTATCATTAGATTTGGTCTTATTACCTTGTGTTTATAACCTATAATCCAAATTGTGTCTTATCATTAGATTTGGTCTTATTACCTTGTGTTTATAACCTATAATCCAAATTGTGTCCTATCATTAGATTTGGTCTTATTACCTTGTGTTTATAATCTATAATCCAAATTGTGCCTTATCATTAGATTTTGTCTTATTACCTTGTGTTTATAATCTATAATCCAAATTGTGTCTTATCATTAGATTTGGTTTTATTACCTTGTGTTTATAATCTATAATACAAATTGTACCTTATCATTAGATTTGGTCTTATTACCTTGTGTTTATAACCTATAATCCAAATTGTGTCTTATCATAAGATTTGGTCTTATTACCTTGTGTTTATAACCTATAATCAAAAGCAAACGGTGACAGAATTAAGAAAGAATGCATGACGCTGATAACTGTATATATTAATTAAAAGCTTAGCTTATCAGTGGTGAACCCTGCCAGCGGTTTCACCAGTTTTATCTTCTCTCTCTCCTTACCGCTGTTATATTGCATTTTTCAATGTGTATGTTATAGTGATACTGAAGCTAGACTCTTGGAATGGGTATTTTAGATGAACTAAGGTCATAAGCTTTGAGGACAGCAGAATTACATACAATTTTAAATATATAATATGCTTCGAGCAAGCGCTCTTCCGCAAATATCAATTTGTTGTCTTTTATTATAACAATTTAATTATTAAGATTTTTTGAATAAACAATTTTTACTGCCCTTAATGCAATGTAAAAATTAATGGGAGGGCCTGGCACAAAGTAGTTTCGAATTTTAATCACTAATATAACTCTTTTTTGTGAAATAAACCTGATAGTTAGATCTGGAAGGAATTCAAACCCATAATTTGAAAATAGCCTAATAACAGACTAACTTGCCTTTTTAGGGTCATAAAGCTTTATAAAATGAAAAGAATTAAAAGCACGAATGTTTCTTTTATATACAATACAAATTTCTACTGCCGTTACTGCAATGAAAAAATATATTGGGAGGGCTTGGCTCATCAGTGGCGAACCCTCCCAGCGGCTTCGCCAATTTAATCCACCAGACCGCTTCTCAGAGCTCTAATACTGTATTGGACGATTCTACTTATATATGCAGCACTGAAGGATGGAATCTCAGAAATGGTTTTCAAGAAAACTATGGACATAAGCTTATAGGACAGTAGAATTACATTCAAATATTTGCATCGAGCAATACTCTTCCGCAAACAATAAAGACAAGGTCAGTTAGACATAAATTAACACAGAGCAATAACGCGCCATCTATACATATAAAATGAAAGGAATTAAAAGCACGAATGTTTCTTTTATATACAATACAAATTTCTACTGCCCTTACTGCAATGAAAAAATATATTGGGAGGGTTTGGCTCATCAGTGGTGAACCCTCCCAGCGGTTTCGCCAATTTAATCCACAAGACCGCTTCTCAGAGCCCTAATACTGTATTGGACGATTCTACTTATATATGCAGCACTGAAGGATGCAATCTCAGAAATAATTATGCTATTTATGCTAATTCACTTAATTATTTTATTGATAATGCATTCTAATAATAATACTAGAAAATGGGCCTTGTAAAATATGTCTAGACCACTAGACTACAAATCATTTCATCTTAATAAAAAATAAGGTATATAATGTGAATATATATTTCAAAATGGATTTATAACTTAATATTGCTCTCAATAATGAAAACACAGATTGTCTGGATTTAATATTTCTGATTATTTTACTCAATATTGATACCAGGGTTATTTTATTGAATAATGTTCACATAATTCTTACATATGTTTTCCTCAATATTTTAGATGACATCTGCTACTCTATACCCTCATTTTTATTTAAGTTATATAAAGGTAATTTAGGAATTTTTTGAATTTCTTCTTTCTTATCTCCACCTTGGGTGAAGTAGAATGCGTCTGCCTTTGTCATTAAGACTGGGAGCACTATTCAGTGGCAGGCCGACTTAGCTCCAAAATAAATGGCCGTCTCTGACATGAGGAACAAACGCCATGTGCAGCCGCCCATAACTTGGAGTAAAAACGCTGCTCATCCTGTATACGTGGATTAGGAGCCCTTACAGGGTACTATCAGCCGGGCCAGCTGAGCCCAGGTTTTTTAGTGAGCTTGTTACTGCTTACCCTCCTCCTTTTTCATCCGAGCTTGGGACCGGCAAAGGCGGAGTTTTCAAATTTCTGGTTTTCAACTTTCTCAATCATATTTCTTTTTTAAAAATGTAAAACTTTATTGGCCGAAGTGTCCTTTTCTACAGAACTATGAATTCTGGCCAGGCAACCTCTACCTTCAAGATTGCTCATTCATGGTCATAATTCAATTATTTGGTATATTTTAAAAAAGATATGTCTTATTTTAAATAACTGAACTATGACACATTTGATCAAAATATGCATTACTAGCTAAATGAATAAGCGAAGCCAAGAATTTACCTAAGTGGATTTTTATCTTAGCATGAATTTATAAGATAGCATGCCATTTTAAGTTGATTAATTTTATTTACAATATATATATATATATAAGTAACGCGAAAAAAGTGATTAACAAATAACATTTATTAAGATTCAATATTAATCTCTATATACAGTATATATACTGTAAGTAATGAAGATAAACCCAGACATGACTAGATCCTACAGGGAATCGTCCAATACAGTAGTAGAGCTCTGAGAAGCGCTCTGGTGGATTAAATTGGCGATACCGCTGGGAGGCTTCACCACTGATGAGCCAAGCCCTCACAATATATTTTTTTCATCGCAGTAAGAGCAGTATAAGTTTGTATTATGTAAAAAATAAACATTCATGCTTTTAAATCATTTCATTTTATATGTATAGATGGCGCGTTATTGCTTTGTGTTAATTTATGCCAAACTAGCCTTGTCTTTATTGTTTGCGGAGAGGCATTGCTCGATGCAAATATTTGAATGTAATTCTACAGTCCTATAAGCTTATGTACATAGATTTCTTGAAAACCATTTCTGAGATTCCATCCTTCAATGCTGCGTATATGATCAGAATCGTCCAATACAGTAGGAGATCTCTGAGAAGCGGTCTGGTGGATTAAATTGGAGAAACCGCTGGGAGGGTTCACCACTGATGATCCAAGCCCTCTCAATATATGTTTTCAAGCAGTAAGGACAGTAGAAGTTTGTATTATGTATAAAAGAAACATTCGTGCTTTTAAATCCTTTCATTTTGAATGTATAGATGGCGCGTTATTGCTTTGTGTTAATTACTACAATAACTGTTACAACACCCAACTCACTTCGGACCATATATACAGTTTCCCGGCAATTCTTAAAGCCCTCTATATGGCAGACATCAATCCATAAAGGACATCCATGCAAACAAGGGCTTATTGTTGGCTGATATTGTGATCAGTGTGCATGGACCGATCTGATCTCCTCCATGGACAAGACACCACTACAGTATATATACTTGATTTCCATATATATTTATATCTTTGTCGGCTATGCAGGTCCTCAATACGTTATAATCTGGCTGAAATTATAACACTATATAGAGTTGAATCTTGAAAAACTTTAGTCAAGTTTTCAGGTCTCTATATCTCGAAAATCTTTTGAATTTTTACAAATTAGTCCACTTCACTCGCAACCAACGTCCCACTTGGGTAACTGAGAGGAAATAGGTTTCGATTTTGTCAGGAGGCCTGCTGAGCCTTCAGGACAACCAAATTTTGTAAAACAATTTTAAAATATTGTTGTGTAAAACCTTTTTCATTTTTATTTTAGGCAACATTTTAAGGTTTACCTATATTACTTTTTATTGTTCATGGTTTAAAGGTTAACAATGAGAATAAAGGGATACAAAAACATATAGGATGGAGTATGACCTGGTATAAAGACAACCTTCAAATTTACAGTAGTATGATAGAAGAATACTACAAGGAGGATCTTGAAAGAGGTCACTTACTTTTCAAATAGATGTGTACTGTGAAGAAAAATCAGCTAAAAAATATGAATCTATTAAGTTGTGCTAATCTAGCTGAATATCTTACAAATGAAACATTAAGTTAATTTATTAATTAGGGAATCACACTATTATTGGAATAAATCTTAAATATTGTCTGATTCCTTTTTTACTTATTATGAATATCTTATATATTTTTTTTCTATTTGATTTGCCAAGTTATATACAGTAGTACCTCCCTTTAGCGGACACCCCGCTGGCGAACACCTCTCTACAAAGGACAGTTTTCATTTTCACAATATTTTCATTAAATATTGATATGTACTAAGGCCAGGAGTCACCAGGAGTTACTTGGGGGGAGTCAAGATTTCAATTGTAAATACAGTAGAACCTCCTTTTAGCGGACAGCTCTCCAAAAGGGCAGTTTTCATTTTCAAAATATTTTCATTAAATTTCGATATCTACTATGGGCAGAAGTCACCAGGAGTTACTAGGAGTAAAGAAATCAATTGTAATAACAGTAACACCTCCTTTTAGCGGACACCTCTCCACAAAGTACAGTTTTCATTTTCAAAATATTTGCATTATATTTTGATATCTACTTATATCAGGAGTTACTAGGAGTCAAGATTTCAATTGGAAATACAGTAGAACAACCCTTTAGTGGACTCTCCTCTAAAGGACACCTCTCCACAAAGGACAGTTTTCATTTGAAAAATTACCATATTTACAATTAGCAACTCTCCGATAAGAGGACACCTCTCCCTAAAGAACACTTTGGCCCTGCAATTAGGTGTCCTTTCCTGGGAGATTATACTATACATGTTTTCTTTTAATATTTATATTGTGATGTTGTAAATATAATACATATATAATATTTAAACAGACCATTAAATGCCCCTTTATACAAATTCTAATATATATATAATTATGCTCTGTATACGGCACACATTTTATACATAACAACCTATATTAATATTTTTTAAACTCAAAATATTTTCGCGGTTTGATTTCTTCGGAATGCATCTTTTTCTTTCTGGAAAATGTTTATTTACTTTTTAATAGAAAATTATCTGATATAAAAAAACAAAGGGTGAGTGAGTATATGTTTTTGTCTAATGTAAACTTAAGAAATCTAAACATTATAAGGATGTTTCGGAAATAACTTGTAACTGTTTTTGAAAATAAAATATTATTATATTATGTTCTGGCTCTCATTTATCAATTACACGTGGTACAGACCATTTGTTAAATATGATGGGTTATTAGTGAATGCTCTAACTGTATGTGCACCTCATGTCTACACATGTAAAAATCAGTTTAATATCGCAATTAAAAGTGTGCCAGAGCTCCATTTGGTTAATTTTATTCACTGGTTTAAGGAAATTTGCAAAAAAACAGGAGTTTTTTGAGTTATTTTTTTCTTCCACAAAAAAAAAGGTTCCAAATGCGGGATTTGTTCCCATTTCATAGCTGTGTAAAATTGACTTTTTACATCACTCTTCAATTATCCCTCTTATTATTATAAGGTTGTCCCAAAAATTCATGTTTTTTTTTAAACGTTGTTTTTATTGCTTGGTGAATAATATTATTACAGAGAATACATATTAATACATAATATAATTTTATTTACAAAATAAGTAACGAAAAAAGTGATTCAACAAATAATATTTATTAAGATTGAATCTTAATCTCTATATACAGTATATATACTGTAAGTAATGAAGATAAACTCAGACATGATTAGATCCTACAGGGACTGCAATAACTGTTACAACACCCAACTCACTTTGGGCCATATATACAGTTTCCAGGCAATCCTTGCAGCCCTCTATATGGCAGACATCAATCCAGAAGAAGACATCCATACGAACAAGGCACCTTTGTTGGCTGGTATCGTGATCAGGATGCTTGGACCGATCTGATCTGCTCCTTTGACAAGACACTGCCACAGTATATATACTTGATTTCCATATATATTTATATTTTTGTCGGCTATGCAGGTCCTCAAAACGTTATGATCTGGCTATATTATAACAGTTTATAGAGTTGTATCTGGAAAACTTATAGTCAAATTTTCAGGTCTCTTTATCTCGAAAATCCTTTGAATTTTTTACAAATTTGTCCATTTCACTCGCAACCAACATCCCACTTAGGTAACTGAGAAGAGATAGGTTTCGATTTTGTCAGGAGGTCTGCAGAGCCTTCAAGACAACCGAAATCTATATTAATAAAATGCAAATTTCATAAGAGGACATCACTAAAAACTTTCGTTACAATGCATAAATTTCAACCAAATTTTCAACATTTATGTAAAACGAGATGGAGCAGGTTTTGCTTAACATCAAAATATTTTTCCCTAACATTAACATGCGTAACTTAGCTGTTATCGATTAAATACAAAAAAATCAACAGAGTTAATTTTATTTATATATAAATACAAAAAAAAAATTCAGCAATTCATTCAACTCAATCTAAAAAAATATTCAAAACAAGCAATTTTAAGATAACACCATATGTAAAACAGTCGGCCAAGAAAACAACAACGATATTACATCTTTCTCACATATTCACACACAATCTTGATTAATAATTAAAACTAATCTTTAACATTGTTTATTATACTTCATAATATATAATATTCGTTAGGCAAACTTTCACTCGGATAAATGTAATATAAAAAGCCAACAATGAAGAATGAATGTAAGATAAAAATCCAACAATGAAGAGTAAATATAATATAAAAAGCCAACAATGAAGAATGAATGTAAGATAAAAAGCCAACAATGAAGAGTAAATATAATATAAAAAGCCAACAATGAAGAATGAATGTAAGATAAAAAGCCAACAATGAAGAGTGAATGTAAGATAAAAAGCCAACAATGAATAGTAAATGTAATATAAAAAGCCAACAATGAAGAATGAATGTAAGATAAAAAGCCAACAATGAATAGTAAATATAATATAAAAAGCCAACAATGAAGAGTAAATGTAATATAAAAAGCCAACAGAGTGAATGTAAGATAAAAAGCCAACAATGAAGAGTGAATGTAATATAAAAAGCCAACAATGAAGAATGAATGTAAGATAAAAAGCCAACAATGAAGAGTGAATGTAATATAAAAATCCAACAATGAAGAATGAATGTAAGATAAAAAGCCAACAATGAAGAGTGAATCTATCTATATATATAAAATTGAATGTCTGTCTGTCTGTTTGTCTGCACTCTATAGATTCAAAAACCATACATCCAATCGCCGTGAAATTTTGGGATATTATTAGGTATATCACCGGGAAGGTTTTTGAAAAATAATTTCCTGAATATCTTGAATATCCTTAGAGTTATTTGCAGATTTGTAGATTTAACTCGCAAGCAGCGCCCCCATTGTGACGATGATAACAATATATCGAGAGATTCAAATTTACGAGTTTCAAATTATCAAAATATATATTTTTTTTTTAAATGAGTTTTTAGAGAATTGATTTAACAAATGTTCGCAGGACAAGCCTTTACTCGGGTAAAACCCGGGCGAAGCCGAGTACGTTTTAAAGTTTATAGAGAATTGTTTTAACAAATGTTCGTTAGACAAACATTCACTCGGATAAAACCCGGGCGAAGCCGGGCACATCCGCTAGTTGGTAATACAATTTTTAAATATTGTTGTGTAAAACTCTTCACATTTTTATTTTAAGGTAACATTTTAAAGTTTACTAATATTATTTTATATTGTACATGGTTTAAAAGTTAACAATGATAATAATGGGATCCAAGAACATATAGGATGGAGTATGACCTGGTTTAAAGACAACCTTCAAATTTAGAGTAGTATGATAGAAGAATACTACAAGGAGGATTTTGAAAGAGGTCACTTACTTTTCAAATAGATGCAGTGCTATAGTGGAGGGTATACGGGGGTATACGCCGTATACCCTATGCTTTTAAAATTTAGATAGCGTATACCTAATGGTTTTACTTAAAAATAGCGTATACCCTATGATTTTGTTCAATTTTTTTATTAAAAATTTATTATTTTCTTTCTTTGTAATAGTAAAAAAAAATGATGTTAAAAATTGTACTGAAAATTTGCAAAAAATTTTCAAATTAACAATTCACACAAAATATTTCATTCATTTAGTAAAAATTTCTTGGGAAAAATATATCAACTATATTCAAATTAATAATCAAACAAGCCTCCTTTAACGAAAAACGGAAAACGAATATAACCGAACCTTTAATTTTTGAAAATGGTAATTTTGTTTAAAACCACAATGAAATGAAAACTTTAAACTTTCCTAATATTTAAAAGTTATTATGTTTTTGTGTGTGTGCTTAATAGAAAATATGTTAAAAATTAAAGTTTAAATAAAAATAAAGTTATATTTTCTGATGTTAAAATCATTTACAAAAAAAAGTAAAAACGACTTCTTCAAGATAGATGTTCTCTTATTACCAATGCTGAATGACCAGGATTCCAAATTTGAAGTTTGGAATGATTCCCAATATATTCAATTTAAGGAAAAGTATCCATGGCTTTCAATTTCCAAAGGTAGACTCGGATGTAACATTTGCGCAAGTGTTAAAACTTTAGGGGCTGCAAAAAGTGAAAGAATTCATATTTCACCAGAATGGAGTAACTACCTAATAGAAGCAGCAGGAAAAGATCGAGCAAGCAAATTATCAAACATTCGAATGAAAATTAAAAAGCATTGTGAGTCTGAAGCTCATAAAATAGCTGAGAATATTGAGAAAGACAGAAAAAAAAATTAGAAGAATATGCAAACAATATGAACATTGAAGTAGAAAATGAAAATATTAAGCTTTTTAGAACTGTTTATAATATCGCTAAAACAAATAGACCATATTCTGATTATGAAAATCATATCACGTTACAAACATTAAATTAGGATCGACTCTTCACTCCAGATATTCTGCTACACAAATAATAAACCATATAGCCTGCGAAATGCGGAAAATGCTTGTTGCGAAGATTTTGTCAACAAATTCAAAAATTACTATACTAATTGATGAATCAACAACCTTAAGTAATAAATCAACTTTGGTCATTTTCTTGAAAGCATATTTAGGAGGAGAAAGTATTGATTATATTTTCTTTGATTTGTGTGAATTACAATGCCAAGACTCAGAAAATATTGAAAAAAAGCTTTTGAATACTTTGTATAAACATGGGTTGAACGAAGAATATTTAAAAGAAAATTGGATAGCAATTGCGACTGATGGGGCAAGTGTCATGGTAGGAAGACATTCGGGAGTCGTAACTCGACTTAAGCAAAAGTTTCCAAAACTTTTTGCATGGCACTGCCTCAACCATAGATTAGAGCTTTCTGTTGGCGATACTATCAAAGAAGTCCGCGGAATCAACCATTTTAAAGCTTTTATGGACAAACTGTATTCATTATATAGCCAATCTCCCAAAAATTGTCGTGCTCTGGAGGAAGCTTGCCATGAATTAGGAACAAGTTTTGCTAAAGTGGGTCGAATTTTAGGAGTACGATGGATTTCAAGTAGTTTTAGAACAATAAAAACCGTCTGGGAGTTATACGAGTCATTGCACCATCATTTCAAATCATCAACATATCTCGATTCCACATATCAAGGGTTATTAAGAAGATTGGAGAGTCCAGAATTTATATTAGATTTAGGTTTAAGGTACGACACGCTTCAGGAAATGTCAATGTTGTCTTTAGAGCTGCAGTCTAGAACAACTACTTTACAAAAGCCGGAACATATAATAAAGAGAACAATTAGAGTCATAGAAAGCTTCAAAACATCACCAGGAGAAAAAAGCTTGCTAGCTCTTGAAGCGGCAGAAAACTTAGTTTTTAGGAGCGTAACATTAGATCCCAATGCCAAAATTATTCCGATTGATAGAAAAAAAATTCTTCTAAGTATAATAGAAGAGTTAACGGCTTGAGAGATTTTGTTGATGATAAAAACAATGTTCCCGAAACACTTCAACCATTTTTCAGGGCAATTTCAACATTGCCCTGTTCAACAGCTGAATGTGAGCGAGGTTTCAGTCTGATGAATGATATAATAACAAACTTGCGGACTTCTTTGCTAATATCAAATGTTTCGAACTTAATGTTCATAAATTCAAATGGACCACCAATCGAAATGTTTCAGCCGAAAAAATACGTTCAATCATGGCTTTTACATCATAGATCATCTACTGACACTAGATCAAGAGTTTGTGCCAGAAAAAAATACAGATGCATCTCGGCAGTCATTATGGGACATTTTTATGTAAAAGTTGTATGTAATATTTTACGTCTTTTTTTCAAATAAAAATATAATTAAAAATAACCTTGTTTATTTTTACCAAAAATTTAAATTCTCAAGCGTATACCCTATGCTAATTTTACGACTACAGCACTGAATAGATTTGTACTGTGAAGAAAAATCAGCTCAAAAATATGAATCTACTAAGTTGTGCTAATCTAGCTAAATATCTTACAAATGAAACATTAAGTTAATTTATTAATTAGGGAATCATTATTATTAAAATAAATCTTAAATATTGTCTGATTCCTATTGTACTTTTTATAAATATTCAATTTTTTTTTCTATTTTATTTGTTAAGTTATATACAGTAGAACCTCCCTTTAGCGGACACCCCGCTATCGGACACCTCTCTACAAAGGACAGTTTTCATTTGCAAATTACCATATTTACAATTTAGCAAATCTCCGGTAAGACGACACCTCTCTCTAAAGGACACTTTGACTCTGCAATTAGGTGTCCTTCACAGGGAGATTCTACTGCATGTATATATAAGAAATTTACGAAAAATCAACGTTTTGGCGTTTATTTAGATAGAAGGCGCAAGTAAATTTGGAAAGGCAGTCTAGAAGATCTTTGAAGATATGCCGCTCTGTACTGAACCTCATTCAAGTTGTACTTTTTACATCTTCCTTGTACATACTGGCATTATAATTAATTCTCAATTTTACATGCACTTTATACTCAAAATATATGAACCTCTTGTGCATATTGGTATATCCATTTCACATATTCATTATATTTTTCTCCGTCTAGAATGAATATTGCTCTCAATATACACTTTGGTTTGACTATGCTAATAAGTTTGATGATAAGATAATTCGGATAAGCTTTGAATAGCTTTTATATCTAACACTATCCTCCTCCACACACATATTTTATATTTAAAAAAATCGTTTTGCACATAGTACAAATAATTGTAAATATAAAATAGGCGTTATTGTTAATATTCAAAATATTCATTTTCCCTTTTTGCAGAATTTTTTTTTTTTTTGTTAATAATATATAGTATAAATTATTGTAAAGGTCACCTAATTGCAGAGCCAAAGTGTTCTTTAGGGAGAGGTGTCCTCTTAACCGAGAATTGTAAAAATGGTAATTTTGCAAATGAAAAATGTTCTTTGTGGAGAGAAGTCCTCTAAAAGGAGGTTCTACTGCATATTAAATTTTTCTTCCCATTTAATATAAGAAAACTATTTTTTCAACCTAATTCCATTGACGTTATGTGGCGCTGAGTTTGTTGTTGACACATATTAATAGGTTATAATACCTTGAAAAAGGTTGGCGTTCAGTCAACTGAAATAAAAAGATCCAATATATTTTATCTTCTTATATATATAAAGTCAATGTCTGTTTCGCGATAAACTCAAAAACTACTGAACCAATTGGTACCAAATTTTGCATGTCGCTTTTATAAACCTGAGGAAAATTTTCAGACTACATTTTGATTAGTGTTTTTTGCTATTTATTTTTTTTCATTCGAATAAATTTTTTTTACGCGGAGTGAAGACGAGGCGAAATAACAACACTAGGCCAATAAAGCGACCAATGAGCGTTCTGCTTTATTTTTTTTTTTTAAGTTGCTTGCGTACTTTTACGAAATATCTTTTTATGCGAGTGTTACTTTTTTTTACAAAAGTATTGAGTATTGAGAGATAAATTTATATTACTAAGTTAGAGTAAGTGCATACAATTCAATTTAAAATAAAAACTTCAGTAAATTAGCGTTACTGTATGTAAATTATGGCTTTCGTATTTTTTGTTCTGGCCTTTGTTTTTTTATCTCTTTTTTTTTTTTTGTTGTTTAAAATGCAGTCGCATTCATTAGCAAACACATATGTTTGCCTAATTTCCATATGCTCTTTTATTTTTCACAGAAAAATATTTACATGCCAGTATTTTGGACTATTATTATTTTTTTATAAACCTATTTTTTTAAATTCTTACTGAGAAGATGGGCATCGCAGTCAAGATCCATCGCAGTTGCTCACTCAACTCAGGCAATTTCAAGGGTTAATGCGCTGGGGCGGGTACTTCGGGGGTTTGGTAGAAAAGCTGCCATCTATTTAAACTATATTAATTTTGAAACAACTAAATGAATTTCAAAAAAATAATTAAATCAAATACACACACACACACCTAAACACTAATATAATATAATTTTTTCCATCACACACACTTTTTGCCTGTGGTTTATGTGTTACTTCTGTATTGCTATTCTATGGTTTTACTACTATTTATTATCAATGTACTTTCAGTATAAAGGAAATTGTACTCGAGGAAATTCTCAGGCAAAGACGGGTTTTTCTTCTAGTATTTAATGATTTCAATTAAATATATATTTATAGAATGCTATGGTAGATGAGATATAGCCACGTTTGAAGTGTAAAAGGGAGATCAAGAGGAACGTGGTGAGTTCCTTTATTGAGAGGTACACAAGCTTTCGGACGTCATCCGTCCTTCATCAGGTGTTGACATGAATAATAAGGAGATGCTATATTTATAAGCGACAGTTTAAAAGTATTAAAAATATTAAAAACAATCTGATGCACGCCCGCGAGAGCACATGCTAATAACAAATATTTTCAATTTTACTTTGAGTTTGTATAAAGAGGTGAAGACAAAAGCAAGAAAAAATAAAAATAGAAAATCAGTGGAATAAAGATAAAGTTAAAAGTTACGAAGAAGGTGTATCTGAGGTAGAATAAAAAACAGAATATTGGGGCGGGAGGTCAATCTTTCTGTTGAGGCTGGGGGTAGTATTAGAAACAAGGGCCTCAAGAACTAAGCGTTGGTATTTGTTTGCTATATCGCTATAAACGGGGGTTGTATTGTTGAGATTGAAGGAATGTCCGGACTCGGCGATATGTTGGTATATGAGCGATATTTTGTCTTTCGAGCGGATGTTACGGGCGTGTTCACTGGCTCTGATGGCGATTGTTCGGCCTGTTTCTCCAATGTAGTGTAAATCGCAATCGTTACAGGGAATTTTGTAAACGGCGTTGGAAAGGGATTGGGGGTTACGTTTGGCGGAGCTTTTTGTGATAGGATGTCTTAAGAAGGTGTGAAGGGAAGGTGTGCACTTGTAAAAAGTGCGAATGCCGTATTTACGTAAAAAGGAACCAATACCGGAATTCGTGGTGGAGTATGGGAGGACGCAGGTGCTTTTAAATACAGGAGGTGTGGTTCTTTTTTGGTTGGGTGTGAAAAAATTTTAACTTTATCTTTATTCCACTGATTTTCTATTTTTATTTTTTCTTGCTTTTGTCTTCACCTCTTTATACAAACTCAAAGTAAAATTGAAAATATTTGTTATTAGCATGTGCTCTCGCGGGCGTGCATCAGATTGTTTTTAATATTTTTAATACTTTTAAACTGTCGCTTATAAATATAGCATCTCCTTATTATTCATGTCAACACCTGATGAAGGACGGATGACGTCCGAAAGCTTGTGTACCTCTCAATAAAGAAACTCACCACGTTCCTCTTGATCTCCCTTTTATAGATTGCTATATTTTCAAAAAACATATACAACTGAAAAATAGTACAAATGTAATAGTGTACTGGGATAAGGTGCATAAATTAAGAAAAAGGCATCTCCTTATCGTGCAACTTAAAGTGGATGATGGCTTGCGCCATCTATCGGAATAAATATCAACTATTCTCGTTGATTTTTAATTATTAAAAATATCCCGAAACGCATCTGTTGTTAGTTTTTCTTGATTAATCAAGAATGGTAATTTGTCCAATTCTGGAATATTTAAAAATCAACGATAATAGTTGATATTTATTCCGATAGATGGCGCAAGCCATCAGCAACTTTCAGTTGCATGATGAGGAGATGCCTTTTTCTTAACATATATAATTGTCATGAATTCCTTAAAGTTTAAATTCAGAAAAGCAAATATCTATTCGTTTATATATATTTTTCGAGAAGTATGAGCAATGTGTGTGTTGTTAGAAATTTACTAATATAATCTTACCTATATATATAGCCTATATATATATATATATATATATATATATATATATATATATATATAGCCTATGTGCTTTATCTGTCTATGTGCTGTTGGCTTCCGTAGGCGTCTCTTACTGGGAAAAAGAAAGAGAGGATTCCATTTAGTTATTAACTAATATATGCATTTATTTAAGGAGCGACCCGCTCCAACACAATAGTTACAAAAACGAAAAAGCGAGTGGGGGGGGGGGGGGGGCAAAGGTGGCGTGATCGTAGCCAACCAATAGGAGGGCGCCATTCCAAAAAAAAAAGCAAACGGTGACAGACATAAAAAATGAATTACGGATTAAGAACGCATGACGCTCGTAACTGTATATAGATTGTTATTTTTGGTTCTCCGAAATATGCAATTTTATCTCATACAGTTAAACCTGTCTATAGCGCCTCCCTCTCTAAGCGCCCGATTTTAAATATGTAGTATGATGCGATTTTTGCATTAAAAGTGACCTGTCTATAGCACCCCCTCTCTATAGCACCCTATTTTGGCGAGTCCCAAGAGGGGGCGCTATAGACAAGTTTAACTGTATTACCAGCTTGAAAATTAAAGGTTTGAAATTAGAATTTTTCCATACATCGATAAATATTTAGAGCATGTTTTCAAGTTTTTACAGTAGAACCTCCCTTTAGCAGACACCTCTCTACAAAGGACAGTTTTCATTTGCAAAAAATACCATTTTTACAATTTAGCAACTCTCCGGTAAGAGGACAACCCTTTCTGAAGGACACTGTGGCTCTCCAGTTATCACTATCAAGTAAATAGAAATATATCACTAAAAATAAAAGCGATTATGTAGATTGAGTAAAAATAGAAAACGGGGGTGAGATGTTATTGAATACAAAAACTTTATAAATCATTTTAATATAAAAGATTAATAAACCTCAGAACAACCTAAGAAAATAAAAAATGGAAGCCATGGAGCGAATGATGGAATGATGTAGGTAGTTGAATTATGAAGGTGGAACGCCAAAGATAACCAATGGCTACAGAGATCATCCAGGGGAACGACCTAGATTAGATAGTAGTTGGATCAAGGCTAGGGGACCGTTATATCGAGGAAAGATCAAAGAACGACTGCTGGACAGCTTTGAAATCATGAAGCCATATATACTAATGCCAGGAGTCACCAGGAGTTACTAGGAGTCAAGATATCAATTGTAAATACAGTAGAACCTCCCTTTAGCGGACACCTCTCCAAAAAGGACAATTTTCATTTTCAAAATATTTTCCTTAAATTTTGATATCTACTAAGGCCAGGAGTCACCAGCAGTTACTAGGAGTCAAGATATCAATTGTAAATACAATAGAACCTCCCTTTAGCGGAAACCTCTCCACAAAGGACAGTTTTCATTTTCAAAATATGTTCATTATATTTTTATATCTACTAAGGCCAGGAGACACCAGCAGCTACTAGGAGTCAAGATATCAATTGTAAATACAATAGAACCTCCCTTTAGCGGAAACCTCTCCACAAAGGACAGTTTTCATTTTCAAAATATGTGTGTTCATTATATTTTTATATCTACTAAGGCCAGGAGTCACCTGGACTTACTAGAAGTCAAGATTTCAAATTTAAATACTGTAGAACCTCTCTTTAGCGGTCACTCTCCGCAAAGGACAGTTTTCTTTTTCAAAATATTTTCATTAAATTTTGATATCTACTAAAGCCAGGAATCACCAGGATTTACTAGGAGTCAATATTTCAATTGTAAATACAGTAGAACCTCGATTTAGCGATCACCCCTCCACAAAGGACAGTTTTTATTTTTTAAATATTTTCATTATATTTTGATATCTACTAAGGCCAGGAGTCGCCAGGAGTTACCAGGAGTCAATATTTCAATTATAAATACAGTAGAACCTCGCTTTAGCGAACACCTCTTCACAAAGGACAGTTTTCATTTTCAAAATATTTTAATTAATTTTTTCATCTACTAAGGCCAGGAGTTACTAGGAGTCAAGATTGCAATTGTAAATACAGTAGATCCTCCCATTAGCTAACACCTCTCAACAAAAGACCGTTTTCATTTTCAAAATATTTTCATTATATTTTGATATCTATTAATGCCAGGAGTCACCAGGAGTTACTAAGAGTCAAGATTTCAATTGTAAATACAGTAGAACCTCCCTTTAGAGGACACGCCGCTAACGGACACCTCTCCACAAAGGACAGTTTTCATTTGAAAAATTACCATATTTACAATTTAACAACTCTCCGGTAAGAGGAAACCTCTCCCTAAATACCACTTTGGCTCTGCAATTAGGTGTCCTTCACAAGGAGATTCTACTATACATGTTTTCTTTTAATATTTATATTGTGTGTTGTAAATATAAAAATATAAAAATAATTGTATATATAATATGTAAATAGACCATTAAATGCACTTTTATTAATTTTTTTTTAACTCTTAAAATATTTCGAGGTGTGATTTCATCGGAATGCATCTTTTTCTTTATGAAAAATGTTTATTTACATTTAATAGAAAATTATTTGATATAAAAAACAAAGGGTAAGTGAGTATATGTTTTTGTCTAATATAAACTTAAGAAATCTGAACATTCTAAGGATGTTTCGGAAATAACTTGTAACTGTTATGTTCTGGCTCTCATTTATCAATTACACGTGGTACAGACCATATGATGGGTTATTAGTGAATGTTCTAACTGTAGATGCACCTCATGACTACACATGTAAAAAGCAGTTTGATTTCGCAATTAAAAGTGTGCCAGAACTCTCTCTATTTGGTTAATTTTATTTACTGGTGTAAGAAAATTTGCAAAAAAACAGGAGTTATTCGAGTTATTTTTTATTCCTCAAAAAAAAAAAAAAGGTTCCAAATGCGGGATTTATTTCCATTTCATAGCTGTTTAAAATTGACTTTTTATATCACTCTTAAATTATCCCTCTTTTTATAAGGTTGTCCCAAAGATTCCTGTTTTTTTAAACGTTTTTATTACTTGGAGAATAATATTATTACAGAGAATACATAATAATACATAATACAATAACTTTATACATAATACAAAGACATTATACATAACGGCGAATTATAATGGTATTTAATTTTTTTTCAAGTGTTTATGAACTTTTGGGACAACCTTGTATTATATGTGTATTCCTATGTTGCTTATTACAAATCTCAATGTCATTTAATTCCTTCTTTGTCCCCCAAATATATTCTACCCAATTTTTATTATCTTTTACCTTCAACTATATACAATAGAACTTACCAGTAAACCAACCCTAATTACAGAGCTAAAGTGTCCTTTAGGGAGGAGAGGTGTCCTCTTACTCGAGATTTGATAAATAGTAAAAATGGTGATTTTAAAATGAAAGTTGCCCTTCGTAGAAAAGTGACCTCGAGCGTGAGTATCTTCTCATGGAGGTTTTACTGTAATATATAGCATCTCTTAAAGACTAGATCAAACTCTTCAAAAAAGTGAGCGCGCTGCTCTTCAACATAAATATTGAAAAAATATAAATATTATTTCTTATAGCTATATAGATTTTACAACTTTTTATTGAAACTATGTTCTAAGGATAGAGACTTCCTGCCAGGCATTCATAGTACTTAAAATGTTATATACTTCGACGTGTAAATCTTATTATTATCTTGACGTTTCGAAAAATTATTTTGTCCTCGTCAGGAGCGAACAAAATTTAAAACATTTGGCAAAGCGCTAAAAATTATTCTATTAATAATAAAAATAATAATTTTTACCGCTTTGCCAAATATTTTGATTTTTGTTCGTTCCAGACGAGAACAAAAGATTTTTGTCAAAACGTCGTGATAATAATAAGTTTTACTGGCCGAAGTATCTTTAATTTTAAGAACTATGTTCAAAGGATTGTGAGTACAATATTTTAAATATAATCTCCCACAAAAATCGAATAAAGCTCTATCAGGAATTCTTTGCCTCACTATTTTGTTCTTCTTTTGAAATTGCTTAGCTATAAATAATTTTTAGAATATATTTCAAGCTGAAAGTGATTTCACCAAAATAATTTGGCCAAAAATCATCTCAATGGGTCAAAAATGTTTGTCAAAATTGTGGTAACATTTGGTATATTAGTTTAGGAGTTCATCTCGAACAAATAGATGTTTAAATTTAAATTTATTGAAATTGATCATTCAAAAAAGCTCTCATTTATTAATGCAAAATATTCGAAGAAAGGTGCTGTAATTATTGAATATATAATAAATATCATAGATAAATTTATTATTAATCAATATTTTAAAAATTACAATTAACTACCCTGATTTGTTTTTCTTATTTATTACATGAATATCTCATATATATTACTCTTATTAGCTCCGAGTATTAAAAACGCTCTAGGAATCCAGGTTACCTCAAGAGAGAAAGAGTAAATATACATTTTGTAGCACTATAAAATGATAGGGGAAAATATATTTCTTCTGCAATCTGCAATCGCATTTAATGATCCAAAAAAGGTTGAAGAACTTATTGAATCAGGCATTGATATCAATTGTCAAAACAAATGGGCAATGTCTCCATTACATTTTGCAGTTGAGCTAGGTAGGACTGAAATATTACAGAATCTGATAAGAAAAAATGCTGATATTAATATTCAGAATTCATTAAAAAAAACACCATTACATTTTGCTGTATTGAGACCAAATGATAAGTCTTATTTGCATCTAATTCAAGCAGGAGCATCGCTTAATATCAAGGATAACCGAGGTGACACCCCATTACATCTTTCTATAAAAAATAAATACTTAGAAATTTCAAGAGAATTAATCAAAAATGGAGCTGACATTCATGTTTTCAATATAAAATATATTTCAATTTTAATATCTGCTGTTACATCCTTTAAAAACCTAGATTTTATTAGAAATTTATTGGAATTGGGTGTTGAGGTTAATTTTAAAGGTCGTCTTGGAAAAACTGCTTTGCACCATGCATCTGCGGAATGGATTAATCCAAAAAGGGGAGAACTGATGAAACTTTTAATAGAATTCGGTGCTGATGTCAATTAAAGAAGTGATAATGGAACCACTCCATTGATGAATATTGCTAGAAATGGCAAAATATTTGAAGCTCAAATGTTGATAAAAGCTGGTGCGAGTATTAATGCTAAAGGTATTTTTCAAAAGAATGTGTTACTTCATGCAATTGAAGGAGGTAATATTGAAACGACAAGATTACTGATAAATTTAGGCGCAAATGTAAACAGTGCAGATATGTTTGGTATGACCCCTTTGCATTTAGCTGCTAAGTATTTAAATATCAATATCCTGAAGATATTAGTTGAGTCGAAAGCTGACATCTACTTGAAAGACAATAGCGGATTAATTCCTTTGGCATATACAGTACGAGATAATTCCTTTTTAGCTTGGTCAGAAGTGGTTTCTGGCTTGAAATATCTTTTACAAGCAACAAGAGATTTCGATCTAAAAGAATGTGTTGATTCAAATGTAGGTCTTTCAAAATCTATCAAAATGATGGTGAAATATTTTGTCCTTTATCATCCCAGATCGTCATTACCAAGTGCCGTATCCTCAGAAGAGATGCTCTCAAGTTGGTGGGACAGTTGTCAACGAGAGATGGCCACAATTCTAGACCACAAACTAGGACAGATCACCTTACACAGCTACCTGGTGGAACCTGACCTAAACACAAGAGCTGGGTACTTATACAATGAGAATAGTGGGATACAAGAACATCTAGAATGGAATATGACCTGGTATAAAGACAACCTTCAAATTTACAGTAGCATGATAGAAGAATACTACAAGGAGGATATTAAAAGAGGTAAATTACTTCCAAAATGGGTGTGTACTGCAAAGAAAAATCAGTATAAAGATGTGACCCAGTTGAACTGTGCTAATATAACTGAATACCTTACAAATGAAGCATTTGACGAATTTCCTCATTAGGAAATAAATATTATTTCTGAGAGAGAGAGAGAGAAATTCAGCCATTTAACAACATTATGTATTTTAACCAAAAAGCATTTGAAATATGAAAAATAGTTCCAGAAGAAGTTATTTATGTATATAAATATTAGACTATTAATAAAATATATATATTTTTAATTTTTGATCCAACATAAGCTCATTCAATGATGTAGATTTTATGTAAATAGTAACTACTCACTTCAGACTTATGTAATATATATATATGATCAAAGTATCTTCTATGTACCCTCAAACATTATACATTTTTTAAAATATTCTAATGTGATTTTAAACATTTTATACATGCTGGTAATGCACTTTATTCTTAAAACATACCTGTACTATGAATTAACTTTATTTCTCCCCTATTTTTAGAATTTGGTTATCAAATATTGATTAGTATTGTATTGAAATTAATCTAGTCCTCACTTTTTTGATAAATTTGTATGAGCTAAAGTCCCGACCTTATTTATGTTTTTCTCCCCAGTGAATGTTTGCCTAACAAATATTGTCTACTAGCGGACGTACCCGGCTTCGCCCGAGGTTTTACCCGAGTAAAGGTTTGTCTAGCGAACATTTGTTAAAACAATTCTCTAAAAACTTATAAAAATAAAAAAAAAAGATATATTTTGATAATTTGAAACTCGTAAATTTGAATCTCTCGATAAAGTGAACATTTTTTCTCGGTCTCTGTGTGCCGTGTCATCCTGAATTTTGTCTTTCCTAATTTTCTACATTAGAAAATCATAGTTTTATCTAGTGAACATTTTTTCCCGTGTCACATTGCCGTGTCATCCTGAGATAATCTTACTTTTGATAAATAATATTTAAGATAACAAACTTAGTGATAAGAAAAATTGTTATCATCGTCACAATGGGGGCGCTGCTTGCGAGTTAAATCTACAAATCTACAAATAACTCTAAGGATATTCAAGATATTCATGAAATTATTTTTCAAAAACCTTCCCGGTGATATACCTAATAATATCCCAAAATTTCACGGCGATTGGATGTATGGTTTTTGAATCTATAGAGTACAGACAAACAGACAGACAGACATTCAATTTTATATATATAGATTCAGTGGTTATTTTAAAATTAGTATTGCGATATAAATTTTCAATAATATTTTATTATCGAAATTATAAATTTATTGCGTAGTATGTAAATAAGATTCCAATTGGGTAACTATCTTAGTCTTTGTATAGCATGAATGACAAGCTTTTTATCCACTTCTCTCCTTCTGTCAAAAATTTAATTGAAATTCTATTTTAAAAAGGAATACACGTTCATTTAAATTGTTATAAAACATGTATTATCTAGATCATCAATTATTATTTTTTTCAAATTTAGCCAGAAATAATAGAGGAGATATACTCCTAATTCCTATTATAAATGCTTTCATTTAAATGTCTTTCATGGGTGTCCATATCTATTGTCTACCCTTTTATAACATACTTCCAAACTACTCAGAATTCTTAAAAATTCTTAAATATATTGAATTCATATGAAAATGAAAATACTGACTTGTATATAATTGGTGAGGTATATTGTGTTGAATAAAGTCTGAAGATTCTATTTTCTTATATATATTGTTGCACCAGGTTGCGGCTTGGCAGACTCTTCAGCCTTGATTCTCTCCTGTGCTGGGTCTTGCATCTTACCAGAGCGTGTTTCAACCATCCTACAAATTTATATAAGGGAATAATGAGATAAGTCTACTTTAAGTAACCTCCAGAATGATTTATTTATTTTCTCACATCAAAGAGAGCAGTGAAGTCACAGTGTACCTAAATACAAATGATGATAATCTAATCTGTGTTTTAAATAAATATCATAGAATATTTTATATAAAAATAAATAAATATATAATTTAAATTTCAAATATATTAAAAATAATATAAGAAATACGCCATTAATCATGATGTAACACTTCCCCCTCTCCAGAGGTCGTCACGTCCTCGTGATTGACCTCATCAATTCTTTCAAAATAGGGTTTGATTCTTGAGACATGGACAATCAATGGGTCTTGGCCAGGATTATCTTTTGGTTCAATTAAGTAATTTACGTTGGACAGCTTCTTTAATATTTTATATGGGCCAAAATATTTTCTCAGTAGTTTCTCACACTTTCCTATTTTCCTAATTGGTGTCCAAACTGCTACTAATTCTCCTGGTTCGTAGCTTCTTTCCATGTGTTTCTTGTCATAGTTCTTTTTCATTCTTTCTTGAGTCTTTATTGTGTTGTTAATAACTAATTTTCTTGTTCTGTTTATTTTGTCTAAGTGATGTTTTATGTATTCATCATAATCATCCTTGTCAATGTCCACCGAGATATTCCTGTCGTCCAAAAGAGACGTGGGTTCTCTTCCAAACATCAGGAAAAAGGGAGAATATCCTGTGGTTTCCTGAATTGTAGTATTGTAAGCGTGAGTGATGAATGGGAGTATTTCGTCCCAATTCTTCTGATCAGTGTTCACATACATACTGAGCATATTGATCAATGTTCTATTTAACCGCTCTGTCAATCCATTAGTCTGGGGATGATAGCTCGTTGTGAAGCAATGTTTAATCTTGCACGTTTTCATCACCTCTTTCATTAAATTACTGGTAAATTGAGAGCCTCTGTCACTAATAAGATATTGTGGGGCTCCGTGCCGGAGAAAAATATCCTCTACTAGAAATTTTGAAACTTCTTTCACTGTTGCTTCCGAGACTGCTTTTGTTTCTGCATATCTAGTGTAGTAGTCCGTCAGCACGATTATCCATTTTTTCCTGTTTTTCGTAGATGGCAATGGACCAACAAAGTCAATTCCAATTCTTTCGAAAGGAAAGTTGGCTGGGGGAATGGGCTGTAGTAGTCCAGAAGGTAATTGGTTTGAGCCTTTTCTACTTTGGCAAAGATGACACGTCTTAACGAACTCTGAGACATCCTTTAGCATGGATGGCCAAAAGTATTTACTCTTTATTCGGTACATGGTTCTGGCGACACCCAGATGGCCATTCGACATATGATTGTGATATTCTTTCATAATTTCTCTCTTTTTATTCTCTGGAACCACAAGCAACCACGCCCTGCCTTCAGGGTTCGGGTTTTTCTTAAAGAGGCATCCATCTTCTACTTTAAAGTTTTGCGCAATTGATCGCCTGCTTCCATTAAGGTTTTTCTTAACACTTTCGATAAACTTATCCTCTTCGTCTGTTATTTGATTTAAAAATAGCCTTTCAAAATCCTCATCCCAATCAGTTTCTGGTAAGGGTCCCCTAGATAAGCCATCGGCGTCCAGATGTTTCTTTCCTGATTTATGTATTATATCGAAGTCATATTCTTGAATTTTCAATGCCCATCTTGCCAATCGACCTGTTGGATCCTTCAAGTTTTTGAGCCAGCATAAGGCGTGGTGGTCTGTTACTATTTTAAAGTGTCTTCCATAAAGGTAGGGTCGTAATTTTGACATTGACCAGACAACGGCCAGACATTCTTTTTCAGTGGTTGAATAATTTTGCTCCGCTTTACTTAGGGTACGACTCAAATATGAGATCACCTTCTCTTCACCACCGATGTCTTGGACAAGTGTTGCACCTATGCCGATGTTGGACGCATCAGTATGAACATAAGTAGGTTCATTTGGATTGAAGTGACCTAAAATTGGTGGACTTAATAGTGCTGTTTTTAGGGTTTGAAACGCTTCCTCTTGTCTTTCTGTCCAGATAAATGATACACTTTTTTTTATAAGGTTGGTCAAAGGGTCAGCAATTTTTGAGAAGTCTTTGATAAATTTTCTATAATATGAACACATTCCCAAAAAGGATTGTACTTCTTTGACCTTTTTGGGCCGAGGGAAATTTCTGACAGCTTTGATGTTATGTTCCGCGGGTTTTATACCATGTTTGCTCGTTATATAGCCGAGAATCTCCAATTCTTCAAAAGCAAATCGGCATTTTTTGTCGTTTAACCTTAAATTAGATTCACGAAAACATCTAAAAACAGCTTCAAGTCTTTTGAGGTGCGTTGGAAAATCCGGGCTATATATGATAACATCATCCAGATAACACAAACAAATTTGCCATCTCAGATTTCCAAGCATATTCTCCATATTTCTCTCAAAGGTAGCAGGCGCGTTACAAAGTCCAAAAGGCATCACGTTGAATTCATATAATCCATGTGCTGTAGTGAAAGCTGTTTTCTCTTTGTCTCTTTCTTCGACTTCAACTTGCCAATATCCAGATCTGAGGTCTATTGCTGAGAAGTGTGTAGATCCTTGGAGAGTATCCATAACTTCGTCTATTCTAGGGATCGGATAGACATCTTTTACTGTCACATTATTCAGTTTTCTGTAGTCCACACAAAATCTGTATTTACCATCTCGCTTCTTGACCAATATTACTGGAAAAGACCAGGGGCTAGAAGATGGCCTAATTATGCCTTCTGTAAGCATCTCGTCAATTTGCTCTTTTATAATATCTCGTTCTTTAGCACTTACCCGGTAAGGCTTGTGTTTAATTGGCTTCGCGTCTTCTGTGTCTATCCGATGTTTTGCCAAATTGGTTCTCCCTAATCTCGACGAAAAAAGATCTCCATACCTTTCTAAAACTTGTTTTAACTCCTTCTGTTCCTTTGGTGAAAGATTTTCGTTTATTTGGAATCTAGGTTCTTTGTTCTCTTCTACCTCTCTTTCTCGACTCACATTTATTTTCGCTGGACTACTTCCAAAAGCCAATGTTTGGTTTTTCATTATTTTTAACGGTCGAGGATACGGATTAGTTATCCATATGTGTGTTTCCCTATTTATAACATTGATCAAGCTTCTTGCTAGACGAAGTCCATTTGTTTGAAACATTTTGCTGCTCTCCTCGATAATATATTCTCCATCCTCTGTTTCTACCAATGCCTTGATCAATTTCATGGAACATTCCGGTACAATGGAATCCTTGGCACTCTTTATTTTCAACATTTCAAAATTGATTTCGTCATGATTATTCGTCAAATCGTATTTGATAGTTTCTTGCTTACAATCTATTTTTGCGTTCATTTTCTTAAGGAAATCTCTCCCAAGAATTAATGTCCGTAAATGCGTTTTCAATATCACAAAGTTGTGTGATAATGTTTCGTCATCAATTTTTATATTTAAAAATATACTTCCTACCATGTCCAATTTTTTTCCATCGGGTCCTGCACAAATTTTTGCGAGTTTACTTATACCATGGCCTGTATCGAGGGCCGTTCTGAGGTCGACCACTGAGAGGTCAGCACCTGTATCAACCAAAGCTTCAAAAGTCCCTATCTTGTCCACGTTAATTTTTAATTTGTATTTAGGGTCCAACTTCTTGATTCCGTTTATGGTCGACTTGCTTTGATTGACAGATTCAGGCGCGACGCTTAGTTTAAATCTTCCAACACGGAATATCTATTCTGGGTAGGAATATTTGTCTGTGTGTTATGACATACATCGGCATAAAGCCGAGGTCCTGATTTCTCTGATATTTCATTCATTTGGCGTTTCTCTTCGACCTTCTCTTGGGTATCTGCTGGATCCTCTTCTAAGATTCTTATAAACTTGACCCTACAATAACGGGCCACGTGCCCTGGCTTGTTACATTTAAAGCAGATTGGTCTCCCGTCTTCTGTCCTATTCCTAATTGAATTTGGATTCTTATTGTATGTTTTACTTGGGTAGACCGGTTTTGGCTCAGGATTAGGAGTGTAAGATCGTCTAGGGGCAGATACCTGGGGCAGAGGTTTGTCCTGGTAGTACCTCGGAGTGGGGGCCTGGGGCTTGGAGGTGTTCTGGTAGTACCTCGGAGCGGGGGCCTGGGGCTTGGAGGTGTTCTGATATGGTCTTCTGAACGACGTAGCATTCTTCCATTGCTCTTGATGATGGGGACGAGGAGAGCGTGGTCCATTATATAGAGCTTTTGATTTTTCTGCACGTTCTTGGTAATTCTTTTCGAACAAATCCAGCTTCTTACAAATTTCTAGGAGTTCATTGGTATTTTTAGGAGGGTTTAGGTGAAGGGCAAAAGAGTATTCTTTCTTTAACCCTCCAATAACCCAGTTTATTTTAGTCTTTTCTTCCATTTGGGGGTCGACCTTGTTGCACAGTACAAGGATATCCTCTGCGAACCTGATTGCAGGTTCATTCCACTGTTGCATCCTGTTTAGTTTCATCTTAATTTCTTCTTTGTTGGCGTCTGAGGCAAAATCCTCAATTAGGCGGCTCTTGAAATTTTCCCAGCTGGTGAAACTTATCTTGTGTAGGTTCAGCCAGGTTTTGGCGCTACCAATCATATTCATGGCAGCATAACGAGAGATAATGTAGTCTGCCCAATGGTACAGGAAGCCAATTTCTTCAAGAGATTCAATCCATGGGCGAGGGTCTTCCGTTCCATCATACTTGGGGATGTCGATGTTGGGATTCAGGACAACTGGGTCGGAACTAGCATCTCTACCAATTGTTGCACCAGGTTGCGGCTTGGCAGACTCTTCAGCCTTGATTCTCTCCTGTGCTGGGTCTTGCATCTTACCAGAGCGTGTTTCAACCATCCTACAAATTTATATAAGGGAATAATGAGATAAGTCTACTTTAAGTAACCTCCAGAATGATTTATTTATTTTCTCACATCAAAGAGAGCAGTGAAGTCACAGTGTACCTAAATACAAATGATGATAATCTAATCTGTGTTTTAAATAAATATCATAGAATATTTTATATAAAAATAAATAAATATATAATTTAAATTTCAAATATATTAAAAATAATATAAGAAATACGCCATTAATCATGATGTAACAATATATATATATATATATATATATATATATATATATATATATATATATATATATATTACATTGTGTCAAAATAAGTGAAAGTAGAAATAAAAACTTTGGGAAAGTTAAAGAAAAGTAATGAGATGTAATTTTTAAAATATTTTAAATTAATGCTTTTAGTGAAAAAGCAATAAAAGGAAATTAATTCTAATTGCAGTTCAAAATATAGGCTATTAAAAAATCAGTAAATACTGTTATCAAAATTCGAAACTATTATAAAGGCTTATGATTCTTTTTTGAAATAAACAATTTCTACTGCCCATACTGCAGTGGAAAAAATTAATGGGAGGGCTTAGCTTATCAGTGGTGAACCCTCCCAGCGGTTTCACCAGTTTTATCTTCTCTCTCTCCTTACCGCTGTTATATTGCATTTTTCAATGTGTATGTTATAGTGATACTGAAGCTATACTCTTGGAATGGGTATTTTAGATGATCTAAGGACATAAGCTTTGAGGACAGCAGAATTACATACAATTTTAAATATATAATATGCTTCGAGAAATCCCTCTTCCGCAAATATCAATTTGTGTCTTTTATTATAACAATTTAATTATTAAGATGCATTAGCGCGCCTTATGTTATAAAAATTCGAAATTAATTTAAACGCGTTTGAATTATTTAAAAAAAACAATATCTACTACCTTACTGCAATGGAAAAATTAATGGGAGGGCCCGGCACAAAGTAGTTTCGAATTTTAATCATTAATATAACTCTTTTTTTTTTGTGAAAGAATCCTGATAGTTAGAACTGGAAGGAATTCAAAACCATAATTTGAAAATAGCCTAATGACAAACTAACTTGCATTTTTAGGGTCATAAAACTTCATGCTAATTTACTTAATTATTTTGTTGATAATGCATTCTAAAAATAATACTAGAAAAAGGGCCTTCTAAAATATGTCTAGACCACTAGACTACAAAGTATTTTATCTTAATAAACTAAAAAATAAGGTATATAATGTGAATATATATTTCAAAATGGAATTATAACTTAATATTGCTTTCAATAATGAAAACACTGACTGTCTGCATTTAATATTTCTGATATTTTTGCTCAATGTTGATACAAGGGTTATTTTATTGAATAATGTTTCACATATATATAATTCTTTCATATGTTTTCCCTCAATATATTAGATGACATCTGCTACTCTATACCCTCATTTTTATTTAAGTTATATAAAGGTTATTTAGGAATTTTTGAAATTTATTTTCTTCTCTCTCTCTTCTTTCTTATCTCCACACGGGGTGAAGCCGAATGCGTCTGCCTTTGTCATTAAGACTGGGTGCACTATTCAGTGGCAGGCCGACTTAGCTCCAAAATAAATGGCCTTCTCTGACATGAGGAACAGACGCCATGTGCAGCCGCCCCTAACCTGGAGTACAAACGCTGCTCATCATGTATACCTGAATTAGGAGCCCTTACAGGGTACTATCAGCCGGGCCAGCAGAGCCCAGGTTCTTAAGTGAGCTTGTTACTGCTCCCCCTCCTCCTTTTTAATCTGAGTTTTAGACCGCCAAGGGCGGAGTTTTTAAATTTCTGAATTTTTTCAACTTTCTCATTCATATTTCTTTTTTTTTTAATGTAAAACTTTAACTGGCCGAAGTCAAACTTACTCTGGACCATATATATAGTTGCCCGGCAATCCTTGCAGCCCTCTATATGGCAGCCATCAATCCAGAAAAGGACATCCATACGAAAAAGGCACCTTTGTTGGCTGGTATTGTGATCAGGGTGCTTGGACCGATCTGACCTGCTCCATGGACAAGACTCTACAATAGTATATATACTTAATTTCCATATATATTTATATTTTTGTTGGCTATGCAGGTCCTCAATACGTTATAATATTGCTGAAATTATAACAGTATATAGGGTTGTATCTGGAAAAACTTATAGTCAAATTTTCAGGTCTCTATATCTCGAAATTCCTTCGATTTTTTTTTAACAAATTTGTCCATTTCACTCACAACCATCATCCCACTTGGGTAACTGAGAGGAGATAGGTTTCGATTTTGTCAGGAGGTCTGCAGAGCCTTCAAAACAACCGAATTTAGTAATACAATTTTTAAATATTGTTGGGTGAAACTCCACATTTTTATTTTAAGGTAACATTTTAAAGTTTACTAATATCTATATAGATAATACCGTAACAGAGTTTTCCATTGTAAAGTCCTAAGCTATCTCCTCCGAAGATTCTGAACTACACATAACGATCTATATACCAAAATTTTCGTTATTTTTTTCTTCGTATGATAGGTCTGTTTTTATTTTCCTAATGTTAACAGTTATTTTTATTTTTTAATTTAATCTATTTTACAATCGTAGATTTTTTGCATTTATCATCATCAATTCATTTGTTTTGAAATGCGTTCTTTAGTCTTATTACCTTTTACTAATTTATAATATATATAATTCGTATTTCTGATTCATTTGATTATAATTATAATTTGTAAGTACTTTGTTATAGTTTTTCATTTAAATATAGCTCAACTTATATTATTTTTCGAATTGTATATTTTGTAAGTGTTTGTTATAGTTGTTCCTTTGAATTTAGCACAATTTTTGTATATGGTTATATTTTTTGGCATCTTTTCATCTCTCTTTGGCATCTTTTTTTTTCTCATTAATAAGACCTGATCAGACAAAAGAATAAATGAACTAAAGAATAAAATCTCATTTTGTTAAAAATAGATAATTTATAATTGTATGCTTTATAGATTTTCCTCTATTATTATTATGTATATATATTTTTATTTTATTTTTGTTGCCTCTTTCTCTTAATGGGTGGAAAGGAATAAAGAATGGAAAGAGCAAGATTTGTAAACAAACAAGACATCGCCCCCCCATCCCACGCGCGAGCACCTATGCGCGGTGACGGGGAGAAAAAAGAAGAAAAGGACAACCGGCAGCGCTGGTGTATAGGCTCGGGGAAATATGAGCTCCCGGGAAATATGAGCTCCCGCCAAATATGAGCTCCCGCCTCAGAAGGAATGAGTAACCACGTGTGAATGAAACAAAGAAGATAACGAGAAGACAGTTGATATAGAATTGCGCACCAATTAAGTGGGTTGCGATATAATTTCCTGTTAAGGAACAGAAGAATTAATCTGGAAAATTATCTCAAGTGAAGAATTATTTCAAGTGAACTCAAGATCAAATTTATCAACAGAATCGAAAACAAGATTTGTTTTTTATAAACAGAAGCTTAGATAAGTATTTTTAAACTTTGATTGAAAAAGATTTTGCCTTTCCAACCCAAGTTATTTTGCTCTCTACATTATTTGTTTGTATGTATATTTAACTTGTATCACTCGTTTTGTTTATTCTAATTTTAAATATATCTAACCTTTTGGCCAATTTGATTATCACCCTTTTTATCTGTTTATTTATTTTTATTGCCTAGTCATTTTTGATAAGCAAAATAAAATATATATTTAGGCCATTTTTGTTAAATTTTATTTCTACAACTTGTGCAAACACAACTGGTGAATCTCTATTTTCAATCTGGGTAAGATTGACCTTCCCCATATTTATTTTTTTTTTCAAATTCAACATTTTTGGTGAGCCGGACGTGATTTCACCTTGTGGTGTTTATACAATTTGTGGAGATGGATAAGCTTAAAAGAGAAAGAACTCCCTTAAGGAATACTATCACTCGTACCACAAATGAAATAAAATCAGGTCTAAGTCTAGAGGAAGTGGATATAATTTTAATAAGGGCCAAATTTGAAAGGTTAATTATTCTTAATGATAGACTGATATTGATTGATGATAAAATAAAAGAGATCTTATTGGATGATCCGAGGTCCACAGAAGCTCAAATCAATGATGAGATGGAACTATGTGAGACTTATAGCCTACAAGTAGGAATTGTCGCACAGAAGGTGAAAGAATATGAGTCTAAATTGGCAGCACCCTGTGATGATAAAATGTCACAATCTAGCACTTCAGATGTTAAAAGACAAATTAAACTTCCAAAATTCGAACTAAAAAAGTATACAGGTGAGCTAGAGGAATGGCTATCATGGTGGAGTCATTTTGAAAAAATACATTTAGATGAGTCACTGTCTGATGTTGATAAATTTGAATACTTAATACAATCCATGGTTGTTGGGTCAAAGGCCCACAGACTTGTGACTAGCTTCCCTCTTACCCAAAAGAATTACAACAAAGTCATTGGAGACTTAAAAGATAGGTTTGGAGACAGAGATATGCTGACTGAGTTGTATGTGCGCAAGCTTTTAAAGTTAGTCATTGCCAGTGCCAGGTCTGAAAAAAGAACCTTGGCTCAACTTTATGATGATTTGGTTGCACATCTCCATTCTTTGGGATCTCTGGGAGTGGATACTAAGTCTGGGGGTGGTGCTTTCTTGTACCCGTTGGTGGAGTCAAGTTTGCCACTTGAACTTATCAAAATATGGCAACGTTCCCGTACACCTTTCAAAGAAAGAGATTACTCTAAGATTGAAGAGGGAATTGAACATAGTGGGGCTAAAGCTTTTGATAAATTAGAGGGTCTGATAGAATTTTTAAAGCAGGAAGTTAAAAATGCAGAACGCATTTCCTTTGTTGCTGAAGGATTTGAACCTTCCCTTCCTCTAAAACAGGGAAAGAGAGAAAATAATCCCCCTAAGATCCACACAGCGTCTGCATTATTTGTTGGAAAGACCAACTTACCGTGTTTATTTTGTGACAAAGATAACCATCTTAGCCAAAACTGTTTTAAGGCAGCCAAGATGTTGGAATCAGACAGATTAAAGAGGGTACAGGATGCGAAAGTTTGCTTTAAATGCTTGAGAAAGAATCATTTGAAGAAGGATTGTAGATCTTTTGTAAGATGCAAGCGTTGCCAAGGACCTCATTTTGAGATAATGTGCAGAGGAACCTCACATAGTCAGGAAAATTCAAATTGGAGGTCAGATAACAGATCTCACAATAGTTTAGCAGAGCAGAATGAGGGGATCAGTGAGCCTGTAACAGCAATGGCGAATCAAGTATGCACAAATAATATCTCTTTAATGACTCTCATTGTAAAACTTAAAGGGCCGAAACGTTCGAAAATGGTAAGAGTGCTTTTAGACTCTGGTAGTCAAAAATCTTACATCAGAAGGTCTCTAGCTAAGGAGTTAGACTTACCCAAGGTGGGAGAAGTCAAATTGAATAAATTTTTGTTTGGAGGGCAAACCACAGGAGAAAAGGCTCATTCAATATTTTATTTCCAGTTGGACAATGTTGATGAGGGAAAGGCTTTCAAAATGGAAGCGTTAGAGGAAACAACAATTTGTGGCAATATTTCACCCGTTGAAACAGGACCCATACAATGGGAATTGGATAAGAAAGGAATTACTTTGACCAAGGTAGACAATAATAAAACCGAGATAGACATCCTAATCGGTGGAGACTATTATGGGCAACTTCTCACAGGAAAAATTGAACAGCTGGCAGGAGGATTGACCGCAATTCAAACAGTTCTTGGTTGGACTTTAATAGGTAATACCTCATCAGAGAGACCAGAGACAAGTGCTCAAATGGTTATCACCTTACTTACAACCCAACAGAGAGTAACATCCTTATGGGAATTAGAAACAATAGGGATACGAGATCCTACAGAGGTCATCTCTGTGAAAGAGAAAAATGTTCTCATGCAAGAAAAGTTTCGTGAGAAAATCTGTCGAGGCCATGATGGACGTTATCTTGTATCTCTTCCATGGAAGGAAGGAATTGGGACGATACCTAATAACTTGGAAATAGCCAAAAGGCGCTTGGAGGCTATGACTCAAAAGTTGACACAAAAGGGTCAGTTTGTTCCTTATGATGAAGTCTTCCGATCCTGGTTCAGAGAAAACCTTATAGAAGAAGTTGACAGGGAAGACATCAAACCTATTGGACATTATCTACCACATCGCCCGATATATAAGGTTCAGAGTGAGACTACTCCTATTCGACCCGTTTACGATGCATCATGTAAAGCAAGTAAGAGAAGTTTGTCTCTAAATGAATGTTTAGAGACTGGACCTAATCTGATTAAACTTTTACCTGAAATCCTGATAAGATTAAGGGAAAAGAAAATAGGAGCCATCGCTGACATCCGCAAAGCTTTTCAAACCGTAGGTATAGATGAGAAGGAAAGATTCCACAAGGAATACCTCGCCATGCTCGTACAAAAGAGGAATGAAACAGAGGGTAGAAGGTTTCTTCCAGGCGAAGTTGTGCTGATTGGTCGAGATGATCAAAAAATAATATTCTGGCCACTAGGCAGAATCTTGGAACTGTACCCCGGGAAGGATGGCAGAGAACGTGTAGCTAGAGTTAGGACTGCTACGGGTGAATTTGTAAGACCGTTAAAGAGACTTTTCTCTTTGGAACTTGGTTCTGATATTTCCAGGGAGGTGAGATTACCTAAGACAGAAGGGATCAAAGCCCAGGAGATTCCAACAGATGGAGAACAGTCAATTTTTACTAGGTCTGGAAGAGAAGTGAAAAAACCTACGAGATTGGGGGTGTACACCAATAATCTTTCCTAATTAAGATTTTTTTTTGTATTCCCATACAAAAAGGTGAGAGTATGTTAAAAATAGATAATTTATAATTGTATGCTTTATAGATTTTCCTCTATTATTATTATGTATATATATTTTTATTTTATTTTTGTTGCCTCTTTCTCTTAATGGGTGGAAAGGAATAAAGAATGGAAAGAGCAAGATTTGTAAACAAACAAGACATCGCCCCCCCATCCCATGCGCGAGCACCTATGCGCGGTGACGGGGAGAAAAAAGAAGAAAAGGACAACCGGCAGCGCTGGTGTATAGGCTCGGGGAAATATGAGCTCCCGGGAAATATGAGCTCCCGCCAAATATGAGCTCCCGCCTCAGAAGGAATGAGTAACCACGTGTGAATGAAACAAAGAAGATAACGAGAAGACAGTTGATATAGAATTGCGCACCAATTAAGTGGGTTGCGATATAATTTCCTGTTAAGGAACAGAAGAATTAATCTGGAAAATTATCTCAAGTGAAGAATTATTTCAAGTGAACTCAAGATCAAATTTATCAACAGAATCGAAAACAAGATTTGTTTTTTATAAACAGAAGCTTAGATAAGTATTTTTAAACTTTGATTGAAAAAGATTTTGCCTTTCCAACCCAAGTTATTTTGCTCTCTACATTATTTGTTTGTATGTATATTTAACTTGTATCACTCGTTTTGTTTATTCTAATTTTAAATATATCTAACCTTTTGGCCAATTTGATTATCACCCTTTTTATCTGTTTATTTATTTTTATTGCCTAGTCATTTTTGATAAGCAAAATAAAATATATATTTAGGCCATTTTTGTTAAATTTTATTTCTACAACTTGTGCAAACACAACTGGTGAATCTCTATTTTCAATCTGGGTAAGATTGACCTTCCCCATATTTATTTTTTTTTTCAAATTCAACACATTTATTCTTTTGTCTGATGATGGTGACATTGCTGTTGACAAAACATCACACACTATTAAATTATTTGGATTAGATCTTATTTTCTTGTATTAATTTGTTATAGTATTTCATTTGAATTTAGCTCCATTTTTGTGTCTGATTTACTTTTTTGCAGTATTTTTTTGGAATCCTTTTTTTTTCATCAATTGTTTCCTCACAAGCTTGGAATTTTCTTTTTATGCCTGTCCTGGCTTTCAGTTTTATAGTTTTCCTCAGCTCTTTTTTTTTTCTCATTAATTAGACCTGATCAGACAAAAGAATAAATGAACTAAAGAATAAAATCTCATTTATTCTTTTGTCTGATGATGGTGACATTGCTGTTGACAAAACATCACACACTATTAAATTATTTGGATTAGATCTTATTTTCTTGTATTAATTTGTTATAGTATTTCATTTGAATTTAGCTCCATTTTTGTGTCTGATTTACTTTTTTGCAGTATTTTTTTGGAATCCTTTTTTTTTTCATCAATTGTTTCCTCACAAGCTTGGAATTTTCTTTTTATGCCTGTCCTGGCTTTCATGCATCAGCAATGGTGACATTGCTGTTGACAAAACATCACACACTATTAAATTATTTGGATTAGATCTTATTTTCTTGTATTAATTTGTTATAGTATTTCATTTGAATTTAGCTCCATTTTTGTGTCTGATTTACTTTTGTGCAGTATTTTTTAGGAATCCTTTTTTTTTTCATCAATTGTTTCCTCACATGCTTGGAATTTTCTTTTTATGCCTGTCCTGGCTTTCAGTTTTATAGTTTTCCTCTGCTTGGTTCTTATTTTACCTTTTTTTTTTCCGCGTCTTCTGTCATGCCTCGAAAAGGCCGTGGAAGACTCACTCCCCTAACCGCTAGGCGTGCTAATATGACTCGCCGCAGGAGCACAACCCCACTTGCTATTTCTCTTGTTTAGTTTTTTACCAATGCCTATAATTTTTCACCTGAAAGATTTTTTTTATTTGTTATTCAATAAACTATTATCAATTATTTTTGGTCTTCTTTTTATTTACTTATTTTACTGGGGGTTGGTGGAAGGATTGTCTAAGCCGTTGGTTTTCAACCGCTACAACCCGGGTTCGATTCCCGCATTGGGCACTTTTTTCTGCAAAAAACCGCTAGGCGTGCTAATATGACTCGCCGCAGGAGCACAACCCCAATTGCTATTTCTCTTGTTTAGTTTTTTACCAATGCCTATAATTTTTCACCTGAAAGATTTTTTTTATTTGTTATTCAATAAACTATTATCAATTATTTTTGGTCTTCTTTTTATTTACTTATTTTACTGGGGGTTGGTGGAAGGATGGTCTAAGCCGTTGGTTTTCAACCGCTACAACCCGGGTTCGATTCCCGCATTGGGCACCTTTTTCTGCAAAAAAATAAAAAAAATGCTCCAATGGCTTCCGATTCTTGCAAAGGTCCAACCCCACCAGCAAGCGCAAGTAATCAAACGGGGCTCTGACACATTTGTAAATGCAAAGTCGAACTGCTTTTCACATGTTTAGACATGTGGTGTACTTACAGTAAAAGCAGTCGCCTACTCTACCCACCATGATTATCAAGGCCTGTACCACGTGTACTAGGGATAAGCAAAAAAAAAAAATATTTTACTCTTTGAACTATACATACAATTTATAAAACTATTTTAGTGGCGTATTATTCTTTTTAAAATAAAACAATTTCTACTGTCCTTACTGCGATGAAAAATTAAAGGGAGGGCCTGGCTCATCAGTGGTGAACCCTCCCAGCGGTTTCGCCAGTTTAATCTACCATACCGCTGTTATATTGCATTTTTGGAACTTCCTTTTATAGGTGACCGTTGTAAGAATCTTGGAATGGGTATTTTAGAAGAACTATGGACATAAGCTTTTAGGACAGCAGAATTAAATATAATTATAAATATATAATATGCTTCGAGCAATCGCTCTTCCGCAAATATCAAATTGTGTCTTTTATTAGAACAATAATGTTATGATGTACTAGAGCGCCATCTGTTATCAAATTATAAAACTATTTTAGTGGCGTATTATTCTTTTTAAAATAAAACAATTTCTACTGTCCTTACTGCGATGAAAAATTAAAGGGAGGGCCTGGCCACTAAAATAGTTTTATAATTTGATAACAGATGGCGCTCTAGTACATCATAACATTATTGTTCTAATAAAAGACACAATTTGATATTTGCGGAAGAGCGATTGCTCGAAGCATATTATATATTTATAATTATATTTAATTCTGCTGTCCTAAAAGCTTATGTCCATAGTTCTTCTAAAATACCCATTCCAAGATTCTTACAACGGTCACCTATAAAAGGAAGTTCCAAAAATGCAATATAACAGCGGTAGGTAGATTAAACTGGCGAAACCGCTGGGAGGGTTCACCACTGATGAGCCAGGCCCTCCCTTTAATTTTTCATCGCAGTAAGGACAGTAGAAATTGTTTTATTTTAAAAAGAATAATACGCCACTAAAATAGTTTTATAATTTGATAACAGATGGCGCTCTAGTACATCATATACATACAATTATTTGCATACAATTATATACATACAATTTTCTACATTTTTGCACTCTGCAGTCTAATATGTTGTTAATAATAGGGGTTTTAGACAAATATCAACTGTTGAAATTTGAATTTCAAAATAGTTGAATTATCGAAAGTGTCGAATTAGTTTGTCATATGATAGGCCGTAGGTCGAGACATCAAAAATGGTCGAATTATCGTGTGTTGCATTAATTAGATTCTATTGTATATATAAAAATATAGAATTGTTGTTTTTAATGAGGTCTTTTAAATGCATTTATTCCTTTAATATGTTGTCATATCTGCAATATAGTTGTGTTGTTTGCAATTTGCTTTTTTTTCCCTTTCAAATATATTTGTCTCCTCTGAAATATAGTTTGTAAATTTATTTTCTTATATATATTTATATATTTTTTTCATTTCCAAAATATTTATTTACACTTTCACCAATGCCTATAGGATCTTTGCGATGGAACAGGTATGGTGTTCTAGCGCATGTGCTCTCATGTCCTTGAAGCACATATACTGACAGTGCCCAAAGTTGAACACACTGTATAATGTCTGAAATATCTTTGTCCCCTTCGGATACCAACTTTCGCTGCATTCTAGAGAGGCTTTATGTTTCACTAAGGTTGGCTTTTGCTATGACTTTAAAGAGGGCTCAAGGCCAAACCTTTGCTACAAGAGCCTGTGTTTACGCACAGACGACTTTATGCGACTTTTTCAAGTGCGCGAACTTAGGATAGCATACATGTAAAGTTGAACCCAATTATATATAAAATGTAGTTTTTAATGAGGTCATTTAAATGAATTCCTATTATCAATCGTCTCCTCTGAAATATAGTTTGTAAATTTATATTCTGATTTATTTTATCCTTTTTTTTTTCATTTCCAAAATATATATTTACACTTTTCACCAATGCCTAAGGTTTCTCACCTGAAAGAAAAAAAACTCCGCCTTTGCCGGTCCCAAGCCAGGATGAAAAAGGAGGAGGGGGAGCAGTAACAAGCTCACTAAAAAAACCTGGGCTCAGCTGGCCCGGCTGATAGTACCTTGTAAGGGCTCCTAATCCAGGGATACATTCTTTTGGAGCTAAGTCAGTGGCCTGCCACTGAGTAGTGCTCCCAGTCTTGATGACAAAGGCAGACGCATTCTACTTCACCCAATCATGATGGTTGTTAATTTCAAGCTTTACAAGCTTGACACTCTAATATGATTGAGTGAAGATAAGAAAGGAGAAGAAAATATTTTTTGTATTTTTTTTTTGGCAATAATCCATTTATTATCAATTAATTTGATTTTGGTCTTTATTTATTATTCCCCTGCTCTATACATACATTTTGTACATTTACAATGTCAGCCGTTTTCTCTGTAATACCTTTTTAGCAGTGAAGTTATCAACAATCAATTGTTGAAATTTAAAATGATCGAATTATCCATAGTGTTGAATTACAGTTTGTTATATGATAGGCTGTAGGTCAGGACAACAAAACATGGTCGGATTATCGAGGTTATATTGTATATATAAAACTACAAATGTAGTTTTAATGAGGTCCTTTAAATAATTTCATTCCTTTTATATGTTGTCTTATCTGCGATATAGTAGCATTGTTTGCAATTTTATTTGCTGATTTGTGTCATTTTTCACTCTAAATATATTTATTTAAACTCTTCAATTAATGCATATAGTTTCTTTCCTGAAATTGCTAACCAAACATGAGTTGGTTGTATTGTTATGCTTCTGAGAAATTTTAATCCTAAGCAGGGTCTTTGCAAATGGTACACGTATGGTGACACAGTGCATGTGTTCTCATGTTCTTGAAGTAGTGTAGATGTGTTGTTTGCAATTTTATTTTCTGCTTTGTTAGTATTTTTCTTCTTTTTACATTTTGAATAATTTTTTAGGCATAGGATCCAATGCCTATAGTTTCTCACCTGCGGGCCCTTCGAGTAAACCCGGGGCGTTGCCCGGGTCACTCGGCTAGTTATTTTATATTGTACATGGCTTAAAAGATAACAATGCCAATAATGGGATACAAGAACATATAGGATGGAGTATGTCCTGGTATAAAGACAACCTTCAAATTTACAGTATTATGATAGAAGGATACTACAAGGAGGATCTTGAAAGAGGTCACTTACTTTTCTAATGGATGTGTACTGTAAAGAAGAACCAGCTCAAAAATATGAATCTACTGAGTGGTGCTAATCTAGTTGAATATCTTACAAATCTTAATTAGGGAATCATTATTATTAAAATAAATCTTAAATATTGTCAGATTCCTATTGTACTTTTTAAAAATATTTTATATATATTTTTTCTATTTTATTTGTTAAGTTATATACAGTAGAACCTCCCTTTAGCGGACACCCCGCTATCGGACCCCTCTCTACAAAGAACAATTTTCATTTGCAAAATTACCATATTTACAATTTAGCAAATCTCCGGTAAGACGACACCTCTCTCTAAAGGACCCTTTGACTCTGCAATTGAATGTCCTTCACAGGGAGGTTCTACTGCATGCATATATAAGAAATTTATAAAAAATAAACGTTTTGGCGTTTATTTAGATAGGAGGCGCAAGCAAATTTGGAAAGGGAGTCTAGAAGAACTTTGAAGATATGCCGTTCTGTACTGAACCTCATTCAAGTTGTACTTTTTACATCTTCCTTGTACATACTGGCATTATAATTGATTCTCAATTTTACATGCACTTTATACGCAAAATATATGAACCTCTTGTGAATATTGGTATATCCATTTCACATATTCATTATATTTTTCTCCGTCTAGAATGAATATTGCTCTCAACATTCACTTTGGTTTGTTTATGCTAATAAGTTTGATGATAAGATAATTCGGATAGGCTTTGAATAGCTTTTATATCTAGCACTATCCTCTTCCACACACATATTTTATATTTAAAAAAATCGTTTTGCACATAGTACAAATAATTGGAAATATAAAATAGGCGTTATTGTTAATATTCAAAATATTCACATTCCTGTTTGCAGAATTTATTTTTTTAATAATATATATAGTATAAATTCCTGTAAAAGTCACCTAATTGCAGAGCCAAAGTGTTCTTTAGGGAGAGGTGTCCTCTTAACGGTGAATTGCTAAATTGTGAAAATGGTAATTTTCCAAATGAAAACTGTCCTTTGTGGAGAGGTGTCCTCTAAAGGTAGGTTCTACTGCATATTAAATTTTTACTCAATTGAATATAAGAAAATATTTTTTCAACCTAATTCTATTGGCGTTATGTGGCGCTGAATTTGTTGTTGATACATATTAATAGGTTATAATAACTTGAAAAAGGTTGGCGTTCACCAACTGAAACAATATATTTTATCTTCATATATATAAAGTCAATGTCTGTTTCGCGATAAACTCAAAAATACTCAACCAATTGGAACCAAATTTACCGTCTCGCTTTTTATGAACCTTAGGAAAATGTTTGACTACATTTGATTAATATTTTCGGCTATTTAATTTTTCATTTGAAGAAATATTTTTACGCGGAGTAAATACGAGGCGAAGTACCAACACCAGGCCAATTAAGCGAAAATGAGCGTTCTGAATTTTGTTTCAAGTTGCTTGCGTACTTTTTTTTAAAATATCTTTTTATTCGAGTGTTACTTTTTTCAAAAAGGGTTTGAGTATTGAGAGAGAAATTATATTACTAAGTTACGGTAAGTCCACACAATGCAATTAAAAAAAAAACTTTACAAAATTAGCGTTACTGTATGTAAATAATGACTTTCGTATTTTTTATTAATTTTTGTTCTGGCCTTTGTTTTTATATATCTTTTTTTTATCGTTTAAAATGCAATCGCAGTTATTGGCAAACAAATATGTTTGCCTATTTTCCATGTGATCTTTTATATTTTGGAAGAAAAATATTTACATGCCAGTATTTTAGATTATTTTTTTTATAAACCTATTTTTTCTTATTCTTACTGAGAAGATGGGCATCGCAGAAACTCACTCAACTCAGGCAATTTCAAGGGTTAATGTACTGGGGCGGTACCTCGGGGGTTGGGTGGAAAAGCTGCCATCTATTTAAACTATATTTATTTCGAAACAACTAAATGGATTTCAAAAAATGTAACATCAAAAAATGAGGAAAGATGCCCATTTGACCATATAAAGTATACTGGATCACACGGAAAATGAAGGTCGTTGCAACAGAGGTAGTCTTCAAAGTTTGCTCCACGGGTGTCCAGCTTCGAACCGATGCCCCAGGCGGAAGAGTGGGCATTGGCATCCATATCCAGGATCATAGGAAACGAGGTCCTGTTTATAAGTTATTCCAATTGATAATAGAAATCCTTCTCTGACCTGAGAAAACTGCTACTACTCGCTGATCCAGGTAGATAGAAATATAGGTGATGGCGGTGTCCCGAGTGACTAGAGATTTGGAATGAAGACTGCTCCGTGCAACAATGCCCGAAGGTTTGTAAGAGCTTGAGTCGGAGAAGACTTGAAAACCTGGGGTGGGCCAGTAGAAGTTTGCTGGGAGTTCTTATAGAAGAATGATGTCGGCTGTGTGGATATGGCCAAATTGGTAATCTCCAAATGTGGTTTCTCAGATAATATGAATTTGATATAATGTCGTCTGCATACGAAAAAAAGAGTACGATGTCTGAAGGTTTGTATCAATAACGATATTTATTATCATGATATTAGTATCATCATTATCATTTTCATCAGAATAATAGAAAAACAGAGGGGTCAACGTTAGTATAGTTATGTATTTTGTTTTTGTGTATACATACTGAGTTTGTGAATACGAAAATGTAATGCCTCGATAAAGGTTGGCGTTCAGCCAACCGAAATATTGGCAAATAAATATTTTATTCAATCTAATATATGCCTTTTTACTATCTAATAGTTATGTATAGTAACGTTAACCTTTCTTCCTATCTGTCAGTCACCCTGAAAGAGAAAATGTTAATTATGCTAAAACTTATAGAGTTATCATAAAATCATGATAAAACTTCAATTCATACATTTTTTTCTTATGCAGACGACATTATTCGAAATTCCTATTACAGTAGAACCTCTCTATAAAGGACAACACCTAATTTGCAGAATCAAAGTGTCCTTTAGGGAGAGGTGTACCCTTACCAGAAAGTAGCTCGATAGTAAAAATGGTAATTTTACAAATTAAACCTGTCCTTTGTAGATAGGTATCCTCTAGCGCGAGGGTCCTCTCATGGAAGTTCTACTGCATTTGGAAAATATGCGAAGTCAAACTTTGTAAGTTGGAAGTATTATTTAAGCAACAGTTAATTTTATGTTAATTAATTACTAGTCGTGTTATTGCACTTTACCTTTTGGGACACCCTGTATATTCCACAAAAAAATGTTTAAATGATAGAATAAATTACATTTATATCGGCAAAATGGTATTTTAGATAAAATATCTTGTTGGACTAATCCTGAGGCAAATAAAAAAGGCTGCTCAAAGTCATCGGCGTTGGCTAGAGATGATGGTAACGAGACATGAGAAGGATGATCAATGACAATATCATATGTTAACCATTACGGTCGGTGGACTAGTGGTTTAAACCGTTGGTTTTCGACCGCTACGACCCGGGATCGAATCCCGCATTGAGCACTATTTTTTTACTAATCTAATGGCCCCCCAATCTTTCAAAAGTCTAACGATACCAGCGATTGCAAGTAACCGAACCGGGATTCTGACAAACTTGTAAGTACAAATGTGGTACACTTAAATTAAAAGTAGTCGCTTACTACCCCCTCCATGATTATCATGGCCTGTACCACGTGTACTAGGGATAATATTTTTTAAATGTTAAATATAGGACAATAATTATTGATGTCCCTTCTATAGTCAAGAAATGAAATTTTAAAGGGCAAATATTTCTTTTCAAATAAAAAACTTACTGTCCTTAATTACAATGAAAAAAGCTTATGTCCATAGTTTGACTAAATAACTCATAACCAAGTTTCATCCAGCCTACAGTGTGTATCGTATATACATTCATACACTCATGGACAAAACTTAAGGAAGTTATACCTTTTAGCACGTATATCAGTATTCAGATAATAACTCTGAAAGATATTTGATACACAGTGACATTTATTGGAGACACACGAGATAACCAAGTGCGAACAAAATTGCCTCTATCTCCAAAAAAATGGACTACCGACGACATCAAAGATCTTCCATTTCCTTAAGTTTTGTCCATGAATGTATATAATCAGAATAATCGAATATAAGAGTAGAGCTTCAAAAAGTAGATTAAGCTGACAAAACAGTTGGTAGGGTTCATTACTGATGAACCAGGCCTTTCCAATATATTTTAATCGCAGTTTAAGGACAGTAGGAGAGTTATGGGTTTTATTTGAAGAGAATAATTCGTGCTATAATAGGTTCATTGGTAGATATAATACTCATCAATTCTATATAGCACATTTTTATTGATCAACGTTTCGGTCAATCATTGCCAGCATTTTCAAAGTAAATCAAACTGTTCCATTTCTTGAAGATTATAGATTAGATCCGAGGTGGATTCGATTTTGTTAGATCCACCCAGGGCGATGGGTTGTCTCTGCCTGCCATGTCTACGCGCTTGTCTGAGTGGCGAACTTTCCACCGAGGATCTCATCAAGAAGAAGAAAAAGAAGAAAGCAAAAGTCAAATCGCCATCAACCAGCACGACCTATACGACCGCTCGCTCTACAACCACATCAACCACAGCTGCCAGTAGTAGTAGTACAACTACAGTTTCTGGAACAACCACTGAATCGTCCACCAGTACCACAGCAAAAATATCAACTTCCTATGATACCTCTAAGTCATGATCATAATCTTCTAATTCATTGGGAGATCTGAAGTTGTTCAGAGATCGTCAAAGAAACCTTGTTGATTGAAAGATCTCTACGAGATAAATAAACCTGACGAAGAAACCTAAATATCTTGCTCAAGTTAATGATAACAAGATTTATGGATAGATTTATCATTCTAAAATCGCCGTTTTATAATAATTCAATTTAAAACACCATAATTAAAACCATTCCTTTTGTCATTTCGGTCAAACTGGCCAAAGTTTTCAACCCGAATGGCTTTTTGTTCACAGCACTAATACAATAAAATAAATCTTATTAAATATAAAAAGTGTTATTTGATCGTGTTATTTCAGTTTAAGAGTCAAATGGTCTCCCCATTAAAAAATAATATTTAAAATATAACTAGTTCTGTAGACTTTATCTCAACTTTCGTGGACTAATTAATTTAAAATTATATATCTTTAATTTGTATAATATAGCAGTTGTCCTCCTTTAATGCCTTCCTCTACTGAACCACATGGTCTCTCCATACTTCGCCGTCATCTTCTCGTGTCAACCAGTCCATTGTTTTAGATCGTCTGTGTATCCTTGTCGTCTCCTTCCCCTCGAGCTCTTCCCCTGGAGCTTTCCTTCAAACAATTTTTACTTGGGAATAAGCCGGGAAAAGCTAGGCCATTAAGAGTGATTATATGATAATTATTTCATAATTTCATAATTCCAAAATATGTAAAATGTTTTGTTTATTATAGAATTTTAGCCTTTTTGATTAGCTTATATGTGTGTTAATCTATATATTCAGCTATCAACATGCACAATTTTCCAAAGGTTTATTTAGTAGTTTTATGGAGAAGAAATAAACCTTAATTTATAAGAATATATTAAGCAGAGAGAGTGGATGCTTTCTCGAAAAATATTTTTATCCAATATTAGTTAAGCAAACTTTCACTCGGACCCGGGCGACACCGGGTATGTTCGCTAGTATGAATATAAAAGGTGGGCTATTTATTCAATTAAACTATATTGTTTTAATGATATATGAGTGCCTCTAGGAAAATTGTCTTTAATTGTTTTTAATGTCGTGGTAATTGGTTAGTGCAAGTTTGAATTCGAATGGATGTCCAATGGTGTTGGATCATAGAGTCGTTCATTCATAGGGGACATCCATCTATGCATCAAGCCTCAGACACTATCCAAGTACGGCCCCAAAGAATTATTTTGCTGCATCAGACATTTTCCAAGTACGGCCTCAAGAAGTGTTTTGCTGCATCAGACACTGTCCAAGTACGGACCCAAGAAGTTATTTTTGGGTCAGACACTGTCCAAGTACGGCCCCAATAAATATTTTGCTGCATCAGATTCTGTCCAGGTACGGCCCTAAGAAGTTATTTTTGCGTCAGACACTGTCAAGTACGGCCCCCCAGAAGTGTTTTGCTGCCTTAGACACTGTCCAAGTACGGCCCCAAGAAGTTATTTCTGCGTCAAACACTGTCCAAGTACGGCCCCTAGAAGTTATTTTAGCGTCAAACACTGTCCAAGTACAGCCTCAAAGAATGATTTTGCTGCCTCAGACACTGTCCAAGTGCGGCTCCAAAGAATTATTTTGCTGCCTCAGACATTGTCCAAGTACGGCCTCAAAAAGTTATTTCTGCGTCAAACACTGTCCAAGTATTGCCCCAAGAAGTTATTTCTGCGTCAAACACTGTTCAAGTACGGCCTCAAGAAGTTATTTCTGCGTCAAACACTGTCCAGGAACGGTCAAGAGTTTTTTCTGCGTCTAACACTGTCCAAGTACGGCCCCAAGAAGTTATTTCTGCGTCAAACACTGTTCAAGTACGGCCTCAAGAAGTTTTTTGCTTCATCAGACATTGTCCAATTACGGCCTCAAGGAGTGTTTTTGCTGCATCAGACACAATCCAAGTACGGCCTCAAGGAGTGTTTTTGCTGCATCAGACACTACATGTTCGGTGCCAAGATGTTTGTATATCAGGCTCTCCAATCACGGTTAAAAACAATGCTTTAAACATTGAATACTCTATGAAACCATGCTCATTTATCACAATGGCGGACACTATTCTAGGTTTCTTATCTAAAATTGGGAAGCCATGAATTATTTTTCTAATATTTTTCAAATTTTTAAACCTTTCGTAAATATACTGTTCAATTTCTATTTAAGAGCGGGCAAGGCTACTATAATTACATATTTAAATATGGTCCTATATCTATTCTTTTTTTTTTCAGCTCGGAAATATCTTTATTTACGGGGTTGCTAACCAGAATAGATGATTTTTGAGCCCCGATTGACGCATAAAGCGGAATATATATATAAAGCACTATAGGTTTTTAAAACTTCGAATTAAATTTTTTATTTTCAAAATATTTTTTTTTAATTAAAAAAAGTTTTTTATTTTAAAATATTTTGTTTTAAATTTAAATTAAAGATTTTTATTTCAAAAAAAAGTTCATGAAAACCTTTTTTTTTTTGCAATCGCAGTAAACGCAGAATAAAACTTTTATTTTCTTATTGTGTAATTATTATTTATTTTAAAATAAATATTTGAAATTCAAAATCCTCAAATAAATTTATGATAATGAACACCAATACATCACCTGAAGAAGTAACTGTTGAAGATAATACAGGAAGTCCGGTAAATAAACGTCATTATCGACGAATAATGCAGGTCACAGAAGATTCTGATGATAGCAATTTAGAAAATGAAGAGAACTTACCTATTCCTCGTTGCCGAAACCGCAGGGGAAATTATGTTAAAACTAGTGTCGCATACCTCGGGATATTTACATAGTATTTTTTGGTTTTCTATATTTTTACTTGTATATTTGCATGTCCGCGAGAAGCGCGATATCTATATAAAGGTCAAAGCATTAATAAAGTGAGTTTCTATTGTTATAGATCGTCTCATTATTCATTCTAACTCGTTCTTCTAATAGAGAACGTCACAACTAGTATTGACAAAAAGGAGATTTTGATAAAATTCTATGAAGAAGGTAAAGCTATTGCAGAGTCAGCAGAATTAGCTGGAATTAATAAAAAACACAGCCACTTCTATAATAAGAAGGTATAAGAAAGATGGATGTGAGATTGTTAGACGAAATTGTGGTGGAAAAAGAAATGTTAAACTAAGCGATGAGATATTAAACTATGTGGAGAAATTAATTGAAAAAAAATCCATCAATTACTTTTTAAAATATAACAAAATTTTTTTTTGAAAATAAAAACGTCAACATGACCACAACAACGGTATTCAATGCATTAAAAGCTTTAAAAATAACATTAAAAACCGCCACAATTAACCTGGACCGTTTAAACTCGAAATCAACAATTGAACAACGCAAAAATTTTATGCACAAAATTTTTTACAAAATGCTCCACAAACACATGAAAAAATAATTTTTATTGATGCATCCATTTTCAACTATCATCTTCGCAGAAATAATGCTCGAACGAGGACTTCAGCCCATGTAATTGTTCCAACAACAAGAGGAAGAAATGTTTCATTAATTTTAGCCATGAATTTAAATGGTATTATACATTTTCAAGTAATTTCTATCTCAACAGTAAATTCAAATGTTTTCATTACATTTCTTGATGGATTATTTAATAAACTTGCTGAAAGTAACATCGTAGAAGCATGGTTGGTTCTGGACAATGCCAGAATCCATAAAACTCGGGAAGTGCGCGAAAAGATTAGTGAGACTAATCATACATTAATTTTTCTATCACCATATTCCTCCATGTTAAATCCTATAGAAAAGGTATTTTCAAAAATAAAATTGTCTGCACGAAATTTGCTGGCCGATCCACAAAATAATCAAAATTTGGTACAGATTATTGAAGAGAATCGGTGACCACTGTTATTTCTACTGATCGCAACAATTATTACGTTGACATGCCTAGGAAACTACCGCTGGCTGTAGCAGAACAACTGTTGCATTAAATGCTTTGTCCAAATTGCTTTATTTAACTTTTTTGATTCTTATTCTTGTTAGTGGTCATTTTTATTGTAAACTAGACGAATGACCCAGGCAACACCCGGGTTTACACGATTAAATGTATTATACAAACACATAAAACATAGGAAAATAAAAAATAACAAATATAGCAAGAGCCGTTATTTTAAACGGCGAATTAGATCAGTTATATAAAATAAAAGGATTTAAAAGCGCGAATGTTTCTTTTATACATAAAACGAACTTCTACTGTCCTTACTGCGATGAAAAAATATATTGGGAGGGCTTGGCTCATCTGTGGTGAACCCTCCCAGCAGTTTCGCCAATTTAATCCACCAGACCGCTTCTCAGAACTCTAATACTGTATTGGATCATTCTGCTTTTATATGCTACACTGAAGGATGGAATCTTAGAAATGGTTTTCAAGTAAACTATGGACATAAGCTTATAGGACAGTAGAATTACATTCAAATATTTGCTCCGAGCAATGCTCTTCAGCAAACTATAAAGGCAAGGCCAGTTAGGCATAAATTAACACAAAGCAATAACGCGCCATCTATATATATAAAATAAAAGGATTTAAAAGCGCGAATGTTTCTTTTATACATAAAACGAACTTCTACTGTCCTTACTGCGATGAAAAAATATATTGGGAGGGCTTGGCTCATCAGTGGTGAACCCTCCCAGCAGTTTCGCCAATTTAATCCACCAGACCGCTTCTCAGAACTCTAATACTGTATTGGATCATTCGGCTTTTATATGCTACACTGAAGGATGGAATCTTAGAAATGGTTTTCAAGTAAACTATGGACATAAGCTTATAGGACAGTAGATTCACATTCAAATATTTGCTTCGAGCAATGCTCTTCAGCAAACTATAAAGGCAAGGCCAGTAAGGCATAAATTAACACAAAGCAATAACGCGCCATCTATATATATAAAATAAAAGGATTTAAAAGCGCGAATGTTTCTTTTATACATAAAACGAACTTCTACTGTCCTTACTGCGATGAAAAAATATATTGGGAGGGCTTGGCTCATCAGTGGTGAACCCTCCCAGCAGTTTCGCCAATAGAAGTTCGTTTTATGTATAAAAGAAACATTCGCGCTTTTAAATCCTTTAATTTTATATATATAGATGGCGCGTTATTGCTTTGTGTTAATTAGATCAGTTATAGCAAAAAATGAAAATATTTATGTAAATATGTTAAATAATTATAAATTAGAAAACCTGTAAATATAGTTAAGGCTTACATTCTAATTATGAAAAAGCTTCTCATCTAGAACGCTCAGGCGACCTGCCGGCGGTGCGCACCCGTTGGCTGCCGGCGAGCACGTGACTTCCCTGTGCGCGCGCATGGCTGTCGGCGAGGGCTGTTCCACACTTTTCAGTTAGCTCTCTACCTGTGCACATCGTTGCTCTCTTGCTCTTGCTCCTGCCATGGCTCCCTCTAGGAAGAAGAAGAAGAATGCCGAGAAGCCCCTCGTAACCCTCGCCCAACTGGAGTTGGAGAATAACGAGGCGAAGCCGGACTTCGAACATGCAATAGATGATCCTCACCCTACCTCCCGATTTTATCTGTCCCAAATCATGACGAGTCTCATCAATTTACGGACTGAGCAGATCAAGGCCCTCATTGCCGAGGTAGAGAACCTCTCTGGCACTCTCGCGTCCTTTAAGGAGCTGGACGAAATCAAGCCCCAGACTGCCTGCCACAGCACTCAAACCAGCCCTGCTCCTTCCTGCAAGGAAACCAGCTCCCAGACTGACCCTACCAAGCCCGCCACTCCTGCTCCTACCAAAAGGAAGCAGACCGAAGCTCCCAACCCTCCCGCAAAGAGGACCAACCTCAGAGGTGCCACAAAACCTGCGCCTTCCCGCCCCACCAAGCCTGCGGCCGCTCAAGTGGTCCTCCATGGGGGAAAAATCGGCGGCCCACACAGTGGTCATCTCTGATGACCCTCAGGCTGACCCAAGAGCAATGCTCAAAGCTGTCCGCGCTGCCCACACTCTACCCCAAGGCGTTTGGGCCTCCCTGCGAACCAAAAGGAAGCTTATCCTCCACTCCAGCAACCCCGATACCATCCCAGCTGTTACCACCTCCCTGGCCAACAAGCTGGATGGCATGAAGGTCCGCCAACAGAAGGTGATCCTGCCTCGCATCTGCCTCTTCAAAGTGGATGAGGAAACATCCAACTCCACCATTGAAGAGACGCTGCTGGCAACCCCTGCTGTCAGCCAACTCCCCGGGGACAAGGTGGTGCGCGTGGCGCATCGTTCTGCACCCAGAAACGGGACATGCACCGCCTTCATCGAGGTGGACCTCACAACCTTCAGAGCTCTGGGCATTCGCGGAAGGATCGTGGTGGATGAAGTGATCCTCAACTTCGAGGAGTCCATCCGCGCACGAGTCTGCTTCCGCTGTTGTGGCTTCGGCCACAACTCTGCCCAATGCACCAGAGATCCCAAGTGCTACCACTGCGGTGAAGGCGGCCATGAAGGCCGTGCCTGCCCCTCCGCTGCCGACCGGCGCACGTCCAAGTGCGCCAACTGCTGTGCCAAGGGCCTCTCAGACAAGCACGAGGCGAGAGCCTCAAGCTGCCCCACCTTGAAGCTTAGAGCCCTCAAGTTCTAGGCTTCCAGGACCTCCTGCCTCCTCAACTGGCCTCCATCCTGGCTTCTCACCCATCAAGGCGCTGTTTCCCTGACCTCTCCAGCCTCCTCCCCCCCTGCGATGACACCTCCACTGCCAGATCCTAGGATCCCTTGCCACCAGCTCGCGTTCTGCAGCCATAGTAGGGCTAGAAGACCTTATTTGTAGGCCAATTAGCCCAGATTCTCAAGACAAGCGAGGGCTGTTCCACGCGACCGCCCGCCACGCGCGCGCACAGGGAAGTCACGTGCTCGCTGGCAGCCAACGGGCGCGCGCCGCCGGCAGGTCGCCTGAGCGTTCTAGAGGGCGCTGCTCGTGAGCTAAGTAGAATAATTTGAATATATAGTTTTAATAATTGATTTATATATTTTTTAAAATAGCCTATCGTCATCCTCGTTATTTTTTACCTATGTATGGAAATTTTGTTTTGAATTAGTGAACTACTGCGAATTTGTATACCGGACATACAAACCAACAAACATTCATTTTTATATAGATACTAGCGGATGTGTACCTGGCTTCTCCCGGGTTTTATCCGAGTGAAAGTTTGCCTAACGAATATTATATATCGTCGCTACAACTGCAAACTATCGAATGTGAAAAATTCAATTTTCAATTTGCATTGGGAACGGCACGTCTTATGGCAAATTGTCGAATCTCTAGCTTCATTAGGAACGCTGGAAAAACCTTTGACGATGTATTGAATGTGAAGGATTTTTTACATTGGACAATGGGCTGATTTTGGGTTCACAACTATTGGAGTTTTATCTTCTCCTGAAACGTACCGATTTTCAGATTCGATAATTTGCAGTTGTAGCGACGATATTATGAAGTATAATAAACAATGTTAAAGATTAGTTTTAATTATTAATCAAGATTGTGTGTGAATATGTGAGAAAGATGTAATATCGTTGTTGTTTTCTTGGCCGACTGTTTTACATATGGTGTTATCTTAAAATTGCTTGTTTTGAATATTTTTTTAGATTGAGATTATTAGCTAGTATGTAAAAAAATTAACTCTGTTGATTTTTTTTGTATTTATATATAAATAAAATTAACTCTGTTGATTTTTTTTGTATTTAATCGATAACAGCGAAGTTACGCATGTTAATGTTAGGAAAAATATTTTGATGTTAAGCAAAACCTGCTCCATCTCGTTTTACATAAATGTTGAAAATTTGGTTGAAATTGATGCATTGTAACGAAAGTTTTTAGTGAACAACACTTATTAAATTTGCATTTTATTAATATAGATTTACTATTCATTGTTGGCTTTTTATCTTACATTCACTCTTCATTGTTTGCTTCTTATCTTACATTCATTCTTCATTGTTGGCTTTTTATATTACATTCACTCTTCATTGTTGGCTTTTTATCTTAAATTCATTCTTCATTGTTGGCTTTATATATTACATTTACTCTTCATTGTTGGCTTTTTATCTTACATTCACTCTTCATTGTTGGCTTTTTATATTATATTTACTCTTCATTGTTGGCTTTTTATCTTACATTTATTCTTCATTGTTGGCTTTTTGTATTACATTTACTCTTCATTGTTGGCTTTTTATCTTACATTCATTTTTCATTGTTGGCTTTTTATATCATATTTACTCTTCATTGTTGGCTTTTTATCTTACATTTATTCTTCATTGATGGCTTTTAATATTATATTAAAATACTAGCGGACCCGCCCGGCTTCGCCCGGGTTTTACCCGAGTGAATGTTTGTCTAACGAACATTTGTTAAAAAATTCTCTTTAAACTTATAAAACGTACTCGGCTTCGCCCGGGGTTTTACCCGAGTAAAGGTTTGTCTAGCGAACATTTGTTAAAACAATTCTCTAAAAACTTATTAAAAAATAAAAAAGATATATTTTGATTATTTGAAACTCGTAAATTTGAATCTCTCGATAAAGTGAACATTTTTTCCCGGTCCATGTGTGCCTTGTCATCCTGAATTTTGTCTTTCCTAATTTTCTACATTAGAAAATCATAGTTTTATCTAGTGAACATTTTTTCCCGGTCCCTTGAGAAATACTCGATAAGTTGAATAAAATCAATATTAATTGGTTCCCTCGGTAATTGGAAGTTAAAGGAATAGTATCTTCGCCTTGGAATTGTATCATTATTCTTGTCGCAAATAAATTGCCGTGTCATCCTGATATAATCTTACTTTTGATAAATAATATTAGAGATAACAAACTTAGTAATAAGAATATTATATATATATATATTAACAGTAATTAACCGTAACAGTAAGAAAATGTTGATTTTAAAATATTTTAATTTTTTCATATTTTAATTTTTTCATATTTTAAATATGTAAATAGAGTCTCTTAAGAAAGACCACCTAAAAACATGAATCAACTTGTTTCTCCTGTTGGTGGTCTCTCATTGAAGCTTCTAATTGCTATTAAAGAATCTCTAAAAGACCTTTAATAAGAGACTGCCTCTTAGAGAGACGGTGTAGCTACGAAATGGATATTCCTGGCTTCGCCCGGATTTTACCCGAGTAAAGGTTTGTCTAACGAATCTCTCGATAAAGTGAACATTTTTTCCCGGTCCCTTGAAAAATACTCGATAAGTTGAATAAAATCATTATTAATTGGTTCCCTCCGTAATTGGAAGTTAAAGGAATAGTATCTTGCCTTGGAATTGTATCATTATTCTTGTCTCAAATAAATTGCCGTGTCATCCTGAATTTTGTCTTTCCTAATTTTCTACATTACAAAATCATCGTATCATCATGATAATATTGAGAGCAGATTGTTGAATTATAACAGATAAATTAGAATATTTATCTTGATAAAATATTTTAATTTTTTCATATTTTAATATATGTAAATAGAGTCTCTTAAGAAAGACCACCTAAAAACATGAATCAACTTGTTTCTCCTGTTTGTGGTCTCTCATTGAAGATTCTAATTGCTATTAAAGAATCTCTAATAGACCTTTAATAAGAGACTGCCTCTTGGAGAGACGGGTTAAGCTACGAAATGGATATTCTCGGCTTCGCCCGGGTTTTACCCGAGTAAAGGTTTGTTTAACGAATCTCTCCATAAAGTGAATATTTTTTCCCGGTCCCTTGAAAAATTCTCGATAAGTTGAATAAAATCAATATTAATTGGTTCCCTCGGTAATTGGAAGTTAAAGGAATAGTATCTTGCCTTTGAATTGTATCATTATTCTTGTCTCAAATAAATTGCCGTGTCATCCTGAATTTTGTCTTTCCTAATTTTCTACATTACAAAATCATCGTATCATCATGATAATATTTAGAGCAGATTGTTGAATTATAACAGATAAATTAGAATATTTATCTTGATTATATCTAGGCGAAAAGTTATTTCAAAAATTTTATTTGCTAGAAACCTTCCCAGTACTATACTAAATAACTTCCCAAAGTTTCATGGCGATCCAATGAGTGGTTTGGTCAGGCATAAAGGACAAACAGACATACATTCATTTTTATATATATAGATTAAAATTGCTTGTTTTGAATATTTTTTTAGATTGAGATTATTAGCTAGTATGTAAAAAAAATCAACTCTGTTGATTTTTTTTGTATTTATATATAAATAAAATTAACTCTGTTGATTTTTTTTTTGTATTTAATCGATAACAGCGAAGTTACGCATGTTAATGTTAGGAAAAATATTTTGATGTTAAGCAAAACCTGCTCCATCTCGTTTTACATAAATGTTGAAAATTTGGTCGAAATTGATGCATTGTAACGAAAGTTTTTAGCGAACAACACTTATGAAATTTCCATTTTATTAATATAGATAGATAGATATAGATATTCAATATTACATTAATAAACTTTAATTTGAAATTAAAAATCTTTAATTTGAATTTTAAAAAATTCAATTTGAAATACATTGCACTGTTTGAGGGGCCTGGAGATGGGTGGCCAGGGGATTATCGCTGGGTGAGGCCAGAAGAGCCGGGATAGAGCGTTGAATTTTCAGCTCTAAGTGTCCAAGACAATCATTACTCTCCTAAAATGAATATATTTGACTAAAATTTTAAAAGATTAGATTAGCAACATAATAGGTGCACAAAAGTCGGTGGATGAGTGGGTAACACCCTCGATTCTCGACAGTCATGAACTGGGATTTAATCCCTCGTTAACCTTTTGTTTAATATGTGAATAACTCGCATATCATTCTTTGTTTCAATTTTCATAAACTAGGTTGCTCTTGTTGAGCGGTACCTAATAAAGTGATTTTGAACCGGATTTGATTAGCAAGCTTTTGCAAATTTTTCTCTAGCTCCAATACACACACATACATACCTAAATGCTCGTTCTCAAGGTTTGGGATCCTTCTTTGTTTAAGAAAAACCTCAAATATTTATCACTTTTTATATTTCTATTGTGCTTGATTTTTTAATATAATCGTGACTAAATGCCAATGAGAAAGGGTTTAAATTTACAAAATAGTTGTTTTTAAACCCTGGTTCCTGGAAGTCAAATTAGTTGTACATATGCTCGTTTGAAGTTTTTTCCACAATATTTGAAAATTCTTAAGTTTCATCAAAGTTTTACCAAACTAACTGACAGCCCTTTCTACGAATTAATAAATACAACCTGTTCTAATTTTTATTACATTTTTATCTTGAAATTCTATCAGATCCTTTTATATATTAATATCATTAGTGTTACATTAAAACCTACCTGTAAAAGACCTAATTGTTGAGCCAAAGTGCCCTTTAGAGAGAAGTGTCTTCTTACCGGAAAATTGCTAAATAGTAAAAATAATCATTTTGCAAATAAAAACTGTCCTTTGTAGAGATGTGTCCTCTAGCATGAGTGTCCTCTCATGGAAGTTTTACTGTAGTAATATTTTTAAAAAATAATACAGATGGATGTGTGTCCAATAAAGAGGAAATTGGGTATATACAGTTGATATAACTGCATATAGTTTCGGATCTTCTGAGAAAAAAGCTTAAAAACTATAGAACAACGAAACCTTTCTGGTATATATATATATATATATATATATATATATATATATATATATATATATATATATATATATATATATAGATTTTAAAATAAAAAAATAGCTTTTTCTCAAATGAAGGAGAAATAAGGATAGTATTGATACATACCATGTAGTTTAGTATCTTCAGAAAAGAAAGCCAAAAAACTTTGCGATTACAGACTGTTGGAATATTATATAGTTGAACCTCCACGAAAAGACAATATTTCTAATGAACACAGTTTTTTTTAATTCCAAAGTGACATTTTTTTCGAATTAGCCCCTCTCCAGTAAGAGGACACCTCTCCCTAAAGAACACTTTGGTTCTGCAACTAGTTGTTGCCCTTACAGGGAGGTAATTCTACTGTATATAGAGATTATATAATAAGAGAAATCTTAGGATAGTCTTACTTACGATACACTACTAGAATTGTGTATTTCAGGCTTTGAGACTGTAAAACCTATGTATTAACTGGAGATGTGTCTTCATGATAAGAATCGAAGAGGTGTGTGGACCCTTGTGGTGAAGCTACAATAAACCCAGGTATATGTACCCTATAGGGCTGTACCACTTTTCTCACCAAATGTACCATTTAATTAATGTTAAATGTTATTAATTTTTTTTTAACTTTAAAAATACCCACCCCTTTTATTTTTGTATGAATAAACATTTTTTTATATAAAACTAGCGGGTGTACCCGGCTCCGCCCGGGTTTTACTCGAGGGAAGTTGTTTTCTTGGCCGACTGTTTTTACATATGGTGTTATCTTAAAATTGCTTGTTTTGAATATTTTTTTTAGATTGAGATTATTAGCTAGTATGTAAAAAAATTAATTCTGTTGAAATTTAATTTTGTATCTACTTTATATTTGCCTTATTCTGTCTGTCTGTTTGTCTGTTTGAAGCTCATGGATGGGATTTTTCATAACCATCGGTGGTTCAGTGGTAGAATGCTCGCCTGCCACGCGGGCGGTCCGGGTTCGATTCCCGGCCGATGCATTTTTTTTTTTTACAATTTTTAAAACTCATTTATATATTAGTTCCAGTTCCAGTTCCAAATAACTTTATTAGGTGCCGCTCAAAAAGAGCAACCTAGATCATCATATTTACAATATACTGAGGGTGGTGGTTATGTACAGGGGTTCATTTACAATTATAATTTACAATGATGTCGTTGGGTCCGGATTCTCAGGTCCTTGGGGATATTTTTCTTGAGAAGGTTTTTTCGGGCTTGTTTGATATTCAAGGTGGGTTTGTTTTTCCTTTTTGGCTTCCTTCTGGCTTAATTGATGGAGAATTTGTCTAGGTTTCAAATTTCTTATTTTCCTTTTTCCGCATTTGTAGTTTGTGGCTTCCTTAAAGGTGGGATTTTCTAATTTTTCGGATTTTTCGTAAAATTTAAATGATTGTCTAATAATGTAGTCATTGATGTTTTCGATATTTAGATCGTTCCTGAGGATTTTGTTCAGAACGAACCAGGGTGGAGACATGATTTTTCTGATCATTTTATTTTCAAATACTTCTAGCTTTTTAAGGATGGTCTTATGTGCTGTCATAAAAATTGGGTGGCCGTATATGAGTATTGGTCTTATTATTGAAGTGTAAATGGTTCTTTTGCAATGAAGGGATAATTTGCTTTTTGGTCCTAGAAGTAGGGATAGTCGGTGTTGGGCAGCTTTCGCCAAATTAATTCTGTTTTCGATGTGTTTTTTGAAGGTTAGGTGCTCGTCTAGGGTCATCCCTAGGTATCGGATGTTCATTTATATATTATACAAGAATGACATCCACGGCGCCAATTTATAATTGTAACGAATTGTATTTGAACAAAAGCATTTAATCGGGTAAAACCCGGGCGTTGCCCGGGTCATTCGTATATAATAATTGTATAAACGAATGCAAGACAAAATCACCGCGAATGTTTCTTTTTTTTAAGGCAATTTCTTTTTAAGGCAATTATCGTTAATTTTTGTTTCGATTTTGTTGGAAAAAAAAACGATATGGTGCCTTTAAAAATGATCTTTATTACTATGCAGTTTTCTATTTAGTCAATATACCTAAGTTCATGTTGCAAATGTAATTATCTCTATCGATTTAGTAGGTGAAATGCAAAAAAAAAAATCGACATGATATAATCTTTATGAAAATTCACATTTTTATTTTTATATTTTCAAGACACACACAGTTTGGGGCGGGACGTTTCACAAGAGAGACATCCACGGCGCCAATTTATAATTGTAACGAATAGTATTTTAATTAAAACGTTTCAAAAACGCACAGTTTGGAACGCGACGTTTCACAAGAGTGACATCCATGGCGCCAATTTATAATTGCAACGAATAGTATTTGAATTAAAACGTTTTTAAAATATATACGCACTCGGGTAAAACCCGGGCGTTGCCCCGGCCATTCGTCTAGTTTTATATAAATAAAATTAACTCTGTTGATTTTTTTGTATTTAATCGATAACAGCGAAGTTACGCATGTTAATGTTAGGAAAAATATTTTGATGTTAAGCAAAACCTGCTATATCTCGTTTTACATAAATGTTGAAAATTTGGTCGAAATTGATGCATTGTAACGAAAGTTTTTAGCGAACATCACTTATGAAATTTGCATTTTATTAATATAGATGTCTAATTATCTTTGGATTAAATCAATTTTTCAAAGTTCTTTACACATTTCACATTCTATAAATATATACATTTAAATCTTTCTCTATTGTACTTTGTATTTCTCACACTTGTAGAATTATAAATATACGCGATATATATATAAATAGTTTACATTTCAAAATACAGATGGCGTGCTAATTCATCCTAAATCTATTTACTGTACATATTTATTTTTACTTGATGACTATATGTACTCACTTTGTTAGTTTAAGAGTATCAACAACCGTCAAATATATCGGTTATATCAATCTATCCTGTGAAACAACATTGTATTTTTCATCCGCCAATTTTACTGAAGATCAACACATAACTCAAAATCTTTTTAAATTAGAAATATAAAAGAAAATTTGGATATGCAATGGATGTTGAATTGTCAGAAGATATTTACACTCATGGAAAAAACTTGAAGTGGGAAAATGTTTCTGTTTCAAAATAACTTTATAAGGTACCGCTCAAAAAGAGAAGCCTAGCTTATGTTATTAAAAATGAATAACATGCACAGGTTCTTTACATATATAAAAAAATGTACAATATGAGATTCGATCCCGGTTAATGGATGTCGGAAATAGACGGTTTATACCGCCGAGTCTTTTTGTATTTGAAAGGTCTTTGATTTGGCCGGTAGTTTATTTTTTAAAGACGAAAAAGGAACTTTTGTTCACACTGGTTATCTCGTGTATCTTCAATAAAGGTCATTGTGTATCAAATATCTTTCAGATTTATTGTCTGAATCCCGATATACCATGAGAGACCATTATGTAAAAACATAGCTAAACCGGGACTCTCTTTTAGATAGTCTCTTATTGGAGATTCTTTGTTTCGATTTAAAGACTCCTCACGACTTGGCTTGACATGACAGAATCTCTTATAAGATACCACCTCCAGGAGCGTCCAGGTTTTGTCATGTTTAAGCCTATGGTCTCTCATGGGAGACTACTGTATATATGTAAATATATGTATAGCATTAAGAGTAGTTGGCGTTCTGCGCTCTCCAGAATTATTTATATCTTTCTAGATAGAGAAGGGTTAGTGTAAATGATACGGAGAATATTTCAAATGTTATTAGAAACTGGTTTATAAACAGTCATCTCTCCAAAACGAATGATTCAAAGTCTTAGCTTTGATTGATCAGACTAACGACCTGAAAAGTCTCAGTTTCCTTTCAGTTAAGAATACAATTTTCATTAACATCTCAGGATAAACTAATTTCTGCGATTCACTGAAGATTGGTGGTTTGACATGTCGTTGACCTAGTTGTCGGAAAAGGAATATGTTAATCTTCTGGATAGATTTGAAACTATGCAAATTTGATTCATTTTTTGTTTTGTTTTATGTAAATACTTGTGTGTATATATGTGTATTCGCGACTAGAAATAAAATCAGTTGTTATATTTCACTAGCTGGACTCTCGTGTTGTTATTTGGCCGATCATTCCCAGATACCTGCCCTAGAGACAACGGAATTCTGAAGTTTCTTTTTGGAGTCGCTCTTCCCCTACATAGAGAGAGGTTGGTGTTCTCCTCCCGGGACCTGAAATAGAGACTTAGGGCGTCTGGGCAAAATAGAGCCTGGGCACTGCGCCGCTGAATGCGACCTTGTATTAGATTCGTCGGTCTTTACAAATGGTTTCCATTTCCAAAGTAACACACACTTTATTAGGTGCCGCTCAAAAAAAGAAACCTAGTTGTGATATTTACGTTGAGTAAAAAATATGTACAGGTTTTCCCGGTTCAAAATCACTTTATTAGGTACCGCTCAACAAGAGCAACCTAGTTTATGATAATTGAAACAGTGAATAATATGCGAAGATTATTCACATAATAAACAAAATTTAACGCGGTATTCTATCCCGGTTCATGACTGTCGGGAATCGAGGGTGTTACCCACTCGTTCACCGACGATTGTGTGTACAGGTTTTCTTCACATTTACAGTGTATTCACATATTTATAAGGATAGAGTCTTGTGCGAGGTCTTAAATTCGGAGTGATCTCTCTTCTTAGGTGGGCTGTTATCGTTATTTATTTTTTCTAGGTACGTGTTTTTTTCTTTTAGAAAACGTTTGCAACTACAAGGACAAATGTGTGCCCTCCTCTATTTTATAGTATGTACTTTGAATACACTTTGATAATAAAATGACATTTGAAAATTATATCGCAAGTGTTTCATTTCAACGAAAAATATTTAAGGAGAAATAACATTATTTTTAACCTTAGGAATGAGGTATGAAAGGATGAATTGTGAAGAGCAATGATAAACGGAAAAACAAAAGTGTCCATGGATGGGAATCGAACCCACAGTATTCCACTTACCGGGCAGATGCCATGTCCACTAGGCTACCCTGGACATATTTTTCCGTTCGTAAATAATACATGAAGTAATTTATGATACAATATAATATAATGCGACACCTGATTGTAAAACGACATTTGAAAATTATATCGCAAGTGTTTTTTTCTTTTGAACAAGTCGCATTATATTATATTGTATTATAAAACACTTTGATAATACTAATTTATTTCTACTGAGTACTCTGAAGAGAGATCTAAATAATTCTGGAGCGCAGACGCCAACTATTCTTAATGCGCTGTATATATATTTACATATATACAGTAGTCTTCCATGAGAGACCATTATGTAAAAACATAGCTAAACCGGGTCTCTCTTTGAGATCGTCTCTTATTGGGGATTCTTTGTTTCGATTTAAAGACTCCTCATGACTTGGCTTGACATGACAGAATCTCTAATAAGAGGCCACCTCTAGGAGCATCCAGGTTTTGTCATGTTTTAGCCTATGGTCTCTCATGGGAGACTCTACTGTATATATGTACATCATTAAGAGTAGTTGGCGTTCTGCGCTCTCCAGAATTATTTACATCTCTCTAGATAGAGAGTATTGATTCCAGGAGAGAACTTTGCATAAAAACATGGATAAACCGGGTCTCTCCTGGAGGTGAACTCTCATCAGAGAATTTTTTGTTTCGATTTAAAGACTACTCGTGACTTGGCTTAAAATGGCAGGGTCTCTGATAAGAGCCACCTCCAGGGGCGTCCAGGTTTTACCATGTTTTAGGCTATGGTCTCTCATAGGAGACTCTAGTGTATTAAGGAATAATTCAGCTAAAACACGCTATTATTTCGCGTCACAAAAAAAGTGCTCAAATGATGCGTCACTTATTAATAATTTATCTAGCCTTAAAGAATAATTCACATGCTTTCAATTCAATAAAAGGTTTGATAGTCTGTAAACTGTAGAATGCGGTAAGAAAGACCTGGGTACGAACCCTCATGGAAAGATTTTTTTTTAAATAATAAATTGCATCACACACAAACACAGTGGCCTCAGAAAATGCTAAATTATGAAAATCGTAATTTTGCAAATGAAAATTATCCTTTGTAGAGAGGTGTCCGCTGAAGGGAGGTTCTAATGTACCACTCAAAGAGAACAACCTAGATTATAATATTTACAGTTGATAATATGAACAGGTTTTTTACATTTACAGTATATTTACATATTTACAAGGTTAGAACCTTTTTGTGAAGCTACAAGAAACCAAGTTATAGGTTTACGAACTCTATTCAATAGGCCGTGTCACTTTTCCCAACTTGAAGGCCAGATGTACCATTCAACATCATGGTTTGGTAGTGACAAAGAATATGAAGTATTATGAATACTTCCAAATATATTTATATTAAACTCCCGTGAGAACGCTCTTGCAACCTTAGAAAAAAAATTTAACGCCTTGTGCCAAATGATTTTTATTTGCTCCTGACGAGGGCAAATATTTTTGTCGAAACGTCGAGATATTAAAAAGATTTACTGGCCGCGCGAAGTATCTTTATTTTAAAAAACTATGAATGCCGGCCAGGCAGCCTCTATATTCAGGATACATCCAATATAATAGATGTTTTACTCCTCCTCTATAACTGCACTATGTTAGAGACTGCATTTTAATATACCTTGTATTTTCTATAGAACAGAATAAAAGGATAGTTTAATAAAACTATGTAAATATGCTTCTAGGAATGTAGGTACTCTTATGAACAAAACTTAGAGAAATGGTAGGTCTTTGTCGCCTGTCTTTTTTTTTTTCTTTTTAGGAGACGGGGCCATTTTTTTCATACTTGGTTATCTCATGTGTCTTCAATAAAGGTCACTGTAATATCTTTCAGAGTCATTGTCTGAATCCCGATGCTAAAAGATACAACTTCCTTAAGTTTTGTCCCTGAGTGTACATATTTATCGGGGTGTTTTACCTATTAAAATCCTCTCTGCTTGTAATATTCGGTCGAGGAAGCCATAGTAATAAATACCCCATACAGATACTTTAGATGTATCACCAAATCACATTTGATAACAAGATATTCCGTTCCCCCATAGTTCCAAATACAATTCTACAAATTTGGGGTATTAACGTTCAAATCGACGTTTCAAAGGTTTTGTAGGATTTTTAAAGAACTAAAAACGTTTATCAAATTGCATAGCTTCGTTAAAATGTGTTTTGAAATCTCTTACTATAGAAGTTGGTGGTGACCTCGTTGATGGATTACAGTGATGTAGGTAAGTGAGAAAAACTTTAATCCACCACATGATTATCACATACTGCGCCACGTATACTTAAGATATATATAAAAAGAACACATATACACTGTATCATAGTTGACATACCCATGAATATCTTCCTGTAAAAACATTTATCTCTTTTAAACAACAAGCAATCCAGGAAGATTGAGGCTGCCTGGCCGGCGTACATTTTCTTTAAAAAATAGACGATCAGTTAAAGTTATCTTTTGTTGAAACGTTGCGAAAATAAAACTTTAATTGGCCGAAGTGTCTAATTTTTTAAAGAAAAAGCAATCCGGGGTTAAGTTTCTTGCACATTTTTATTTCTTTAGCTTTCGGGCTATTACATGCCTCTCAACAAGAGCATCTAGATATATACCTTTCAGCTAACTCTAAACACCTATATATAGTTAGTATAGTTAGCTGGAAGTTTTATATCTCTATATGCTCCTGTTAAAGGGCATGTTAGCTCGAATGCTAGATAAATAAAAATGGTACAATAACCCTGGATTGCTTGTTAATATTGTTCGATTATAAGTGAGTGAGGTTGACGTTTAGTTATCTCTTTTTTTTTTAGCTATTTTATGAGCGAGCTGTAAAAAACAATGCTGAATGACCTAGTTGGTTAAAATGTATGCTATAAATCTTTAAGCATCCAAATTGACTTGGAAGTACAATACATGTATAAATACAGGATAAAAAGGTGCTTTGTTTTTTCAACGTTTCCATCATATAATCGACTAATCAGGATGAAGATTTGACACCATATAGAGGTCTGGAATATGTCACTGTCATAGTTTCAAACCTGAAATATGCCAAATAGTTCAAAAAGAGGATAATTTGCATATTAAGTTTGTTCCGTATACCTTTTTACACAAAATTCGACTAATCTGGATAAAAAGTGATATAGAGTTATGTAGATAAGGCATCACTGGCATAGTTTTTTAACCCCAAATATGTAAAAGAGTACTATAAGAGAATGATTTGCATATTAAGTTTTTTTCTGTATACCTTTACACACTATTTGACCAATCCGGATGAGAAGTGTTATAGAGTGCGGTATATTATAGACATCTCTCTCTCTCTCTCTCTCTCACTGTCATAGTTTTATAACCAGAAATATGAAAATTAGTTCATTAGCAGGTTAATTTAAATATTAAATGTTATCCGCACATTCACAAAACTTGACCTATCAAATTTCGAATATCAAATAAAGTTTTTTTAAGGCAATAGCTCCTTATCATATTTTCATAAAACAGCTCGGAATATGTTAATTAAATGAATAAAAGACTATTTGAATATTTTGATACGCATAACAGAGCGAAGCCAGGTCTCGCTTGTCAAATTCTCAATATACAAAAGAAATAAAATTTTGAATTTAAATCGAAGTGGTCAAAAATGCAAACTAAGCATGATAGAGCTTTTATATATCGCGTAATTTCGGGAAAGAAAAAAAATTAACGTAATAAGCGGGATAACGTTATAATGGAGTGTTACTGTACATACTATCCATAACATGCTTTTTATTTATTTAACGATTGGGAGAGACACGCCATATCCACAATAAGGATAATTGCGTGTATATCTGAAATTATATACAATTAACACAATTGAACATTGGGATGCATGGAATTTACACGTTCGATGTCAAATTTTGCAAATAGTAATTAGAAATAGTAGCTTGAAATATGTACATTCAACACTTTCGCCTTAAAACATACAGCCTGCATAATCTTAACCTTGATGTATTCGTCTTTATTATAAGCAACTTGTTTTGTATTAGTCAGGTAAAGTTGGTTTTCTTCCCTTAGATCAGAAGTTAATAAACAGTTTATCAGAAGGTGTTCAGGGGTTTGTTTTTCGTTTCCACAAGTGCATGCAGGTGAACCAATTTTGCCAGTCCTAAACAAATTTGTGTTGAAGTCACCATGTCCAGTAAAAATTTGAACGTTATAGAAGTTGGGTTGAACATAGTTAGGAATTATTGATCCATAACATGTTTGCTCTATAAGAAACTAAATTGGAGTATTTTAAGTATGTTCTAATAATTCGGGTTACCCCAAGAGAGAGAGAAGTATTTTAATACTATAACATGTCTTTTATTACGAAATTTCAGTAGTATGACACGTTGAAACCCTTAGCTTGATTGCGGCTTCACTTCACGAGTCCAGGTTATATACATTTAGAAGTTTTCGGCATACAAGAATTCCAATACCTACATTAACCCCCGGGCAATATGGTTATATCTATATTCTGTAGAGAAAAACTTATTGATGGCCATTAATATATAGCGATAATATAAAATAACAAAAAAGGAGCATCTTGTGTCGAACACGTTAATTCCGCTAGCTTTCGGAAGACATCGTTCTTCAACGGGCGTGTTCTTCTGTTAAAGAATGATGTCGTTTGAAAGTTAACAGAATAAACGTATTCTACAAAAGAAGCTATTTTTTGTTCTTTTATATTATCGCAATATATCTATATTCTGTACATAATATTCACAAGTCTCCCGAGTAGTGAGATACTCTTGATTACTTTAATTCTATTGTTGCCAACCTTTATACTCTAGTGAAACACTTCAAAGTTTGAAATTTCTCGCGATGTATATTAATTTTAAAGAGCAAATCACACATTATATAGGTAGCTCACACACCATCACATACAGCCATTTTCGATATCGATCCTGAAATGCCATTTCACTCTAAATGAAAAAATTATATGTATTTATCTTTTTTTACCTTTTATATCTCTCTAATTCCAGCCCATTCTAATAGATTATCAATATAATATACCTTCATTTTTCATGTTTTGTCTTGCAAAAACTTTCATTTACTTTTGATAATTTCATCTAGAAGGATTTACTATTCTTTAAATCTTTTCAGAAATCTTTGTTTGTCACTTTATTTCTATTTCATCTTTCGTATTCTTTATGCATATCAGAAAAATATCGAAAATATTCGATTTACCATTATTTTTCTTTGAATATATACGAACTTCACATCCATTTACAGGTACACTAATCGAACGAAAAAATTCCAGGATTCCAGGAGATAAGTACAAAAGTGACCAACTATCTGGGTTAATCTTTGGACTTCATGTGTCAATGCTAGTTTCTCTTGATGATACCAATATTCCAGTAGATACGTACAAAAGTAGCCAACTATCTGGTTTGATCTCTAGACTTCAAGTGTTTTGTACTAGTTTCTCTTGATGATACCAGTATTCCAGGGGCTACGTACAAAAGTAATCAACTATCTGGGTTGATATCTAGACTTCATGTGTTTGTACTAGTTTGTCTTGATGATACCAGTATTAAAGGAGATGCGTACAAAAGTAGCCAACTATCTGGGTTGATCTTCGGACTTTGTGAGTTTTTATTTACTAGAGACTTGGACAACCCTATTATATGTCGTTCGCGCTCCAGAAATTCGGGTATCTCTCTATAGTATCACTGAATAACGCCAACTCACATAACCTCTAAAAACTGAGAGACTTTTTAATCAATTTGATAAGAACAATACGCAAGTGAATCAAATGCTTACAAGTCATGTTCCAAAAAACCTTTATTAGGTACCGCTCAAAAAAGAAAGCTAGCTTATGTTTTTTAATATTATTATCTCTAGTACATATGGTACAGACCATGATAATCATGGTGAATAGAAGTTGGCGACTGCTTTTACTGTAAGTGCACCACGTGTCATATACATGTGATAATCAGTTCGACTTTTGCACTTACAAATGTGCCAGAGTCCCTTTTTGTTACTTGCATTCGCTGGTGGGGTTAGACTTTTGCAAGAATTGATCGCCATTGGAGCATTTATTTCTATTAGAAAAAAGTGTCGAATGAGGGATTCGATCCCGGGTCGTAAGAGTAAAAAAACAAACGGTATAGATCATCCTTCCACTGAACCTCTTACCTTATGTTATTTACAATGGATAATATGTATGGGTTCTTTACGTAAATAGAAAAAAGTGTCCTATGCGGGATTCAATCCTGGTTCATGGCTGTCGGGAATCAACAGTTTATACAATTTGACCACCAACTTCTTCACAAGGCATGTATAATTTGAGAGTGAAATCTACAGCTTTATTACAAATGTTGTTTTGGTTTGTATCCTGCAGTCGAGTCTTTTGTAAGACTTTGGGTCTTAATGGAGGCTTTTGTTGTTATGTTTTATATATGTATGTGTATGTATATATCATACTTACATAATCTTTATTTTTCTTCTTCTGTATATTCCCCACTTTCACAGACCTATATCTCTTGTAATCTCAGTAGAGAATCCTCTATAAGACCAATGTGTCTTAATAAAGGCTTTTGTGTGTGTGTGTTATTTTGGTTTGTATATGGAGAGATAAAACAATATTTTTTGTTACTTTTTATTTGATGATACGCTTGAATAAAATTTGAGGCTTATTTCTTTGAATACATTAACTAAGGATCATACATTCACATCTAGTAATCTCGTAGTGTAAGAAAATATAATTCTAGCTAACTCTCTAAAAGGATTCTCCTTTCTTCTCCGTACCTTTTTGTTATTTATTTAGTTAACCGATGTTATATTCTCTTCCAAAATAACTTTATTAGGTACCGCTCAAAAAGAGCAATCTAGCTTATGTTATTTATAATGAACTAGCCGAATGACCCGGGCAACGCCCGGGTTTTACCCGATTAAATGTTTTTATTCAAATACTATTCGTTACAATTTTAAATTGGCGCCGTGGATGTCACTCTTTTGAAACGTCCCGCTCCAAACTGTCTGAGAAGCGATATTTTTATAGAAAGATGATCTGGCTTTGTATCTTCTACTCGAATGAATGTTTTTCTGTTAGAATTTTGTTCTTGCATACTAAAAATGAACTGGCTTTACCCGTGGTCTCTGCTTTTTGAAAATGTTGCCGTTATAATTTTGTTTCTGATAATCAAACATGATACAGCAATATTGTCATGATCATTTTCTGAATAAAATACAGCTATTTTTGTCCAGAACCTTCCAATTTCAAATTTTCTTGGCTAAAAATCCGATAAATATCTCTACCAGATTTTTCTCTATGTCCTGTTGAAACACGTTTTACATGTACATTAGGTCAGCTGATATTACCTCCCATTTTCACCGCTAGAGGAGCTGCTTGCGAGCGAAAGGGCAAATTCGCAACGCAATTTGCAAATAACTCGAAAAATATTCGGGATAGAGACCTGAAATTTTCACTATAATTTTTCCAGATTCTACTATATATACTGTTAAAATATCAGTCAGATTAGTTACGTATTGTGGACGTGTATAGCCGACATAGTAACAAACACACATACATACATACACTGACTTTTATATATATAGGCATAAGGGGGTCACTGGAAGGATGATCTAAACTATTGGTTTTCGACCGCTACAACCCGGGATCGAATCTCGCATTGGGCACTTTTTTTCTAATTGAAAAAAAAAATTCTCCAATGGCCCTCTATTCTTGCTAAATTCCAACCCCACCAGTGACCAAACGGGGCACTAGCACATTTGTAAGTACAAAGTCGAACTGCTTTTCATATATATAGACATGTGGAGCACTTACAGTAAAAGCAGTTGCCAACTTCTACCCACCATGATTATTATGGTCTGTACCCATGTGTACTAGGGATAATAATAAAAAATCAATGAGGTAAAATGAAGAGGTTCTTCACATATAAAAAAACGTGTCCAATGCGGGATTCGATCCCGGTTTATGGCTGTCGGAAATCGAACCGCCTGCCATCTACTTCTTTTTTCTAGTTGTCATATACTGGAGCGTAAAAAAGTCGACAATTATTTCTACTTATAAAATTGATACTCTTACAAAATATCATAAATCTTATCCTACAATGAGGTCATCAGTTATTTTTAATAAATCAAATATCGCTGAGTTGTGTGTTAGATTTTCCTATATAGAAAAACAAATCGAAAATACAAATTTTTAAAGAATTAAAAGATTCTTACTAAATACAGTAGAACAACCTCCATGAAAGGATACCTCTCTATAAAGGACAGTTTTCATTTTCAAAATATTTTCAATAAATTTTGATATCTACTGAGGCCAGGAGTCACCAGCAGTTACTAGGGGAGTCAAGATTTCAATTGTAAATACAGTAGAACCTCGCTTTAGCGGACACCTCTCCACAAAGGACAGTTTTCATTTTCAAAATATTTCTAATATATTTTGATATCTACTAAGGCCAGGAGTTACTAGGAGTCACGATTTCAATTTATAATACAGTAGAACCTCGCTTTAGCGAACTTCTCTCCACAAAGGACAGTTTTCATTTTCAAAATATTTATATTAAAATTTGATATCTACTAAGGCCAGGAATTACCAGGAGTTACTAGGAGTCAAGATTTCATTTGTAAATACAGTAGAACCTCCCTTTAACGGACACCTCTCCACAAAGAACAGTTTTCATTTTAAAAATATTTTCATTAAATTTTGATATCAACTAAGGCCAGGAGTCACCAGGAGTTACTAGGGGAGTCAAGATTTCAATTGTAAATAGAGTAGAACCTCCCTTTAGCGGACACCTCTCCACAAAGGACAGTTTTCATTTTCAAATTTTTTTAAATATATTTTGATATCTACTAAGGCCAGGAGTTACTAGGAGTCACGATTTCAATTTAAAATACAGTAGAACCTCGCTTTAGCGAACTTCTCTCCACAAAGGACAGTTTTCATTTTCAAAATATTTATATTAAAATTTGATATCTACTAAGGCCAGGAATTACCAGGAGTTACTAGGAGTCAAGATTTCATTTGTAAATACAGTAGAACCTCCCTTTAACGGACACCTCTCCACAAAGAACAGTTTTCATTTTAAAAATATTTTCATTAAATTTTGATATCAACTAAGGCCAGGAGTCACCAGGAGTTACTAGGGGAGTCAAGATTTCAATTGTAAATAGAGTAGAACCTCCCTTTAGCGGACACCTCTCCACAAAGGACAGTTTTCATTTTCAAAATTTTTTAAATATATTTTGATATCTACTAAGGCCAGGAGTTACTAGGAGTCACGATTTCAATTTAAAATACAGTAGAACCTCGCTTTAGCGAACTTCTCTCCACAAAGGACAGTTTTCATTTTCAAAATATTTATATTAAAATTTGATATCTACTAAGGCCAGGAGTCACCAGGAGTTACTAGAGAAGTCAAGATTTCAATTGTGAATGCAGTAGATCCTCCCTTTAGCGGACACCTCTCCATAAAGGACAGTTTTCATTTTCAAAATATTTTCATTAATTTTTTTAACTAAGGCCAGGAATCACCTGGATTACTAGAAGTCAAGATTTCAATTATAATTATTATAGAACCTCCCTTTAGCGGCCACTCTCCACAAAGGACAGCTTTCAATTTCAAAATATTTTCATTGAATTTTGATATCTACTAAGGCCAGGAGTCCCCAGGAGGTACTAGGAGTCAAGATTTCAATTCTAAATACAGTAGAACCTCCCTTTGGAGGACACCTCTCCACAAAGTACAGTTTTAATTTTCAAAATATTTTCATTGAATTTTGATATTCACTAAGGCCAGGAGTCACCAGAAGTTATTAGGAGTCAAGATTTCAATTGTAAATACAGTATAACCTCCTTTATAGAACATCTCTCGACAAAGGACAGTTTTCATTTTCAAAATATTTTCATTATATTTTGATATCTACTAAGGCCAGGAATCACCTGGAGTTACTAGAAGTCAAGATTTCAATTATAATTACTATAGAACCTCCCTTTAGCGGCCACTCTCCACAAAGGACAGCTTTCAATTTCAAAATATTTTCATTAAATTTTTATATCTACTAAGGCCAGGAGTCACCAGGAGTTACTAGGAGTCAATATTTCAATTGTAAATACAGTAGAACCTCCCTTTAGCGGACACCTCTCCACAAAAGACAGTTTTCATTTTCAAAATATTTTCATTGAATTTTGATATCTACTAAGGCCAGGAGTCACCAGGGGTTACTAGGAGTCAATATTTCAATTGTAAATACAGTAGAACCTCCCTTTAGCGGACACCTCTCCACAAAAGACAGTTTTCATTTTCAAAATATTTTCATTAATTCTTTTAACTACTAAGGTCAGGAGGCACCAGGAATTACTAGGGGAGTCAAGTATTCAATTGTAAATACAGTAGAACCTCCCTTTACCCAACTCCTCTCCACAAAGGACAGTTTTCATTTTCAAAATATTTTCATTATATTTTGATATCTACTAAGGCCATGAGTCACCAGGAGTTACTAGAGAGAGAAGTCAAGATTTCAATTGTAAATACAGTAGAACCTCCCTTTAGCGGACACCTCTCCACAAAGGACAATTTTCATTTGAAAAATTACCATATTTACAATTTAGCAACTCTACGGTAAGAGGAAATCTCTCCCTAAATACCACTTTAGCTCTGCAATTAGGTGTCCTTCACAGGGAGATTCTACTATACATGTTTTCTTTTAATATTTATGTTGTGATGTTGTAAATATAATATATATATAATACTTGCCGAATGACCCGGGCAACGCCCGTGTTTTACCCGATAAATTGGCGCCTAAAATAAATGCATATCCTAATCCTAATCTATCAGTCATAGGCCGCCTCTGTCACGGATGGCCGGCGCCCTCCTATTGGACGACTACGATCACGTGTCATCGTTGGCGCGTAGGTGACCTTGAGTGACGTAATGCCCCCCCTGCCGGCGGCGTGCGCCCGTTGGCTGCCGGCGAGCACGTGACCTCCCTGTGCGCGCGCATCCGTGACAGAGGCGGCCGGCCAATGAATGACTGATCAGGAAAGACTCTCGTGACTATATATAGTAACTAGCCGAATGACCCGGGCAACGCCCGTGTTTTACCAGATTGAATGTTTTTATTCAAATACTATTTGTTACAATTATAAATTGGCGCCTTAAATAAATGCATATATTAGTTAATAACTATAGCCTATGTGCTTTATCTGCTTATGTACGTGCTCGCCGGCAGCCAACGGGCGCGCGCCGCCGGCAGGGGGGGGGGGGGGGGGGGGGGGGGGGCATTACGTCACTCAAGGTCACCGGCGCGCCAACGATGACACGTGATCGTAGCCGTCCAATGGCCATCCGTGACAGAGGCCGATGAGGAATGAGGAAAGACGGTCGTGACTATATATAGTAATAATAATAATTATTATTATTATCATTAGATAATGATCATAATGATGATGCGCGCGCATCCATGACAGCGGCCGATGAGGAATTGAGGAAAGACGGTCGTGACTATATATATGTTGATAATAAAAAGGCATATATATTGAATTGAATAAGAGAAGTATTTGCCAATATTTGCCTTTTTTTATATATATAATGATTTTAAATTTGGATTGTTCTATTTTCAAAATATAAATATATCTATATTAATATGTGAGAAATGATATAAGTATTTGTTCAAAATCTTAATTTATTAGTTAGGTATGAGTATATTTTGTGTAGAAATAGGATTAGTTGACTTTATAAGGTAAACTTATTCATAGGTTTGTATCCCTCGATAGCTCAGTTGGCAGAGCGGAGGTCTGTAGATGTAAATAAGCGGTGATCTTTAGGTCGCTGGTTCAAATCCGGCTTGAGGGAGTTTTTTTTTTGTAGATGCGCGCGCATCCGTGACAGAGGCGGCCGATGAGGCTATATATATATATATGTAAATAGACCATTAAATGCACTTTTATCCAAATTCTAATGTATATATAAATATGCTCTGCACACGGCGCACATTTTTATATATGACAACCTATATTAATATTTTTTATTCTCTTAAAATATTTTCACGGTGTGATTTCATCAGAATGCATCATTTTTCTTTATGAAAAATGTTTTATTCACTTTTTAATAGAACATTATTTTATATAAAAACAAAGTAAAGTGAGTATATATTTTTGTATAATGTAAACTTAAGAAATCTAAATATTCTAAGGATGTTTCGGAAATAACTTGTAACTGTTTTCTAAAATAAAATACTATTATATTATGTGCTGGCTCTCATTTATCAATTACACCTGGTACAGACCATATTGTTACGACGCTTCTCAGCCGTCGATGTTTGCGTTCAAGGTTTCTGAGAAGACAATGTGGGTTCGTTTTGGATACAGCTTAGTACTTTGGATTTATTACCACAACTTTAAAAGGGATATATGGGAGATGAACACTTGCCTTCAATGCCGCCCCAGGTAGGTTCCTCCTCGTCCTGCTCTTGTTAATCCACACAGTCTCGGGGCCCACTTCCTCCAGCCAACTTGCCGCGTCTGTCGTCACCACCGTTCTCCCTGCTGCAGGTCCCGTTGTCACCAGACAGACTTCTTCCCCCAGACTGCCATGTTTTCTCGGCACACACCAATTCCCGGCAGGCCGGCCGGCTTCCTTCCACCGCGGCACCAGCTGGACTGCCTGTCTGCCACCCCCTCCCCTGGAATTTGTCAATCAACACTTCCTTGGAGGAGCCCCTGGATACCTCTTCTCTTGGCGTTCCCACGTCTTCTTTTCTACTTCTTTGCTGCATCGCTTCAATATGTTAAATATGGTGGGTTATTAGTGAATGCTCTAACTATAGGTGTACCCTACGTCTACACATGTAAAAAGCAGTTTTATTTCACAAATAAAAGTGTGCCAGAGCGCAATTTGGTTAATTGTATTCAATTGTGTTGTTGAAATTTTGCAAGAAACAGGAGTTATTTAAGTTATTTTTTCTTTAAAAAATTCCAAATGCGGGATTTGTTTCCATTTCATAACTCTTTAAAATTGATTGTTTATATCATTCTTCAATTACCCCTCTTATTATAGGGTTGTCCCAAAAATTTGTGTTTTTCTTAAAACGTTGTTTTTATTACCTGGCGAATAATATTAAAATGGCGATTACATAATATAATACATAATACAATGGCTTTATACATAATACAAATACATTATACATAAAAGCAAATGATATTGATATTTAATTTTTTTTCAAATGTTTATGAACTTTTGGGACAACCTTGTATTATATGTATATTCCTATGTGGTATATTACAAATTTCAATGTCATTCAATTCCGTCCTATGTTCCCTAGATATATTCTTCCCAATTGTATTATCTTTTACCTTCAACTATATACAGTAGAACTTACCAGTAAACCAACCCTAATTACAGAGCTAAAGTGTTCTTTAGGGAGGAGAGGTGTCCTCTTGCTCGAGATTTGCTAAATAGTAAAAATGGTGATTTTACAAATGGAAGCTGTCCTTTGTAGAAAGGTGATCTCGAGCATGAGTATCCTCTCATGGAGGTTTTACTGTAATATATAGCATCTCTTAAAGACTAGATCAAGCTCTTCAAAAAAAAGTGAGCGCGCTGCTCTTCAACATAAATATTGAAAAAATATATATATTATTTCTTATAGCTATATAAATTTTACAACTTTTATTGAAACTATATTCTAAGGATAGAGACTTCCTGCCAGGCATTCATAGTTCTTAAAATTTTATATACTTCGGCCTGTAAATCTTATTATTATCTCGACGTTTCGAAATTTATTTTCTCCTCGTCAGGAGCGAACAAAATTTAAAACATTTGGCAAAGCGCTAAAAATTATTCTATTAATAATAAAAATAATATTTTTTACCGCTTCGCCAAATATTTTGATATTTGTTCGTTCCAGACGAGAACAAAAGATTTTTATCAAAACGTCAAGATAATAATAAGTTTTACTGACCGAAGTATCTTTAATTTTAATAACTATGTTCAAAGGATTGTGAGTACAATATTTTAAATATAATCCTACACAAAATCGAATAAAGCTCTACCAGAAATTCTTTGCCTCGATATTTTGTTCTTCTTTTGAAAATTGCTTAGCTATAATAAAATTTTAATCATTTTTTTAAATATAATTCAAGCTGGAAGTGATTTCACCAAAATAATTTGGCCAAAAAACCATCTCAGTGGGTAAAAATAGGTTTGTCAAAATTGTGTTAACATTTGAGATATTAATTTAGGAGTTTATCTTAAACAAACAAATGTTTATATTTATTGAGATTAATCATTCTAAACAAACTCTAATTTATTGTTGCAAAATATTTAAAGAAAAGTACTGTAATTATTAAATATATAATAAATATATCAAAGAATAATTGATTATTATTTAATATTTTAAAAATAACATTTAACTACCCTGATTTCTTTCTTATTTATTACGTGGATATGCCATATATATTACTACACTTAGCTCCGAGTATTAAAAACTCTCTAGGAATCCAGGTTACCACAAGAGAGACAGAGTAAATATACATTTTGTAGCAATATAAAATGATTGGGAAAAATATACTTCTTCTGCAATCTGCAATTCAAAAAAATGATCGTGTAAAGGTTGAAGAACTTATTGAATCAGGCATTGATATCAATTGTCAAACCAAAAGGGGAATGTCTCCATTACATATTGCAGTTAAGCTAGGTAGGACTAAAATATTACGGAATCTGATAAGAAAAAATGCTGATATTAATATTCAGAATTCAAAAAAAAAAACACCATTACATTTTGCTGTATTAAAACCATATGATAAGTCTTATTTGCATTTAATTCAAGCAGGAGCATCGCTTAATATCAAGGATAACCAAGGTGACACCCCATTACATCTTTCTATAAAAAATAAGTACTTAGAAATTTCAAGAGAATTAATCAAAAATGGAGCTGACATTCATGCTTACAATTTTGAAAATACTTCAATTTTAATAACTGCTGTTACCTCCTTTAAAAACCTAGATTTTATTAGAAATTTATTGGACTTGGGTGTTGAGGTTAATTTTAAAGGTCCTTTTGGAAAAACTGCTTTGCACCATGCATCTGCGGAATGGATTAATCCAAAAAAGGGAGAACTGATGAAACTTTTAATAGAATTCGGTGCTGATGTCAACTCAAAAAGTGGTAATGGAACCACTCCATTGATGAATATTGCTAAAATTGGAAATATATTTGACGCTCAAATGTTGATAAAAGCAGGTGCAAGTATTAATGCTAAAGGTATTTGTCAAAGGAATGTGTTATTTCATTCAATTGAAGCAAATAATATTGAAATGGCAAGGTTTCTGATAAATTTAGGCGCAAATGTAAACACTGCAGATTCATTTGGTATGACCCCTTTGCATTTAGCTGCTAAGTATTTTAATATCAATATCCTGAAAATATTGGTTGAGTCGAAAGCTGACATCTACTTGAAAGACAATAGCGGATTAATTCCTTTGGCATATACTCTAAGAAATAATTCCTATTTAGCTTGGTCTGGCTTAAAATATCTTTTACAAGCAACAAGAGATTTCGATCTAAATGAATGTGTTGGTTCAAGTTTAGATCAGTCATATGCTATCGGAATGATGGTGAAATATTTTGTCCTTCATCATCCCAGATCGTCAATACCAAGTGTTGTATCCTCAGAAGAGATGCTCTCAAGTTGGTGGGACCGTTGTCAACGAGAGGTGGCCACAATGCTGGGCCACAAAGTAGGACCGATCACCTTACACAGCTATCTGGTGGAACCTGACATAAACACAAGAGCTGGGTACTTATACAATGAGAATAATGGTATTCAAGAACATCTAGGATGGAATATGACCTGGTATAAAGTCAACCTTCAAATTTACAGTAGCATGATAGAAGAAAATTACAAAGAGGATATTAAAAGGGGTAAATTACTTTTAAAATGGGTGTATACTGCAAAGAAAAATCAGTATAAAGATGTGACCCAGTTGAACTGTGCTAATATAGCTGAATACCTTACAAATGAAGCATTTGACGAATTTCCTCATTAGGAAATAAATATTATTTCTGAAATTCCGCCATTTAACAACATTGAGTATTTTAACCGAAAAGCATTTGAAATATGAAAAATAGTTCCAGAAGAAGATAGGCGAGAGAGAGAGAGAGAGAACTTTATGTATATAAATATTAGATTATTAATTAAATATATTTTTATAATTTTTTATCCAACATTAGCCCATTCAATGATGTAGTTTTATGTAAAGAGCATCTACTCACTTCAGACTTATGTAATATATATATATGATCAAAGTATCTTCTATGTACCCTCAAACATTATACATTTTTTAAAAATATTCTAATGTGATTTTAAACATTTTATATATGCTGGTAATGCACTTTATTATTAAAACATACCTGTACTATGAATTAACTGTATTTGTCCCCTCTGTTTAGAATTTGGTTATCAAATATTGATTAGTATTGTATTGAATTTAATCTAGTCCTTACTTTGTTTATAAATTTGTACGAGCTAAAGTCCCGACCTTATTTATGTTTTTCTCCCCAGTGAATGTTTGCCTAACAAATATTGTCTATTCAGTGGTTATTTTAAAATTAGTATAGCGATATAGATATTCATTAATATTTTATTATCGAAATTATAAATTTATTGCGTAGTATGTAAATAAGATTTCAATTGGGTAACTATCTTAGTTTTTGTATAGCATGAATGACAAGCTTTTTATCCACTTCTTTCCTTCTGTCAGAAATTTATTTTATAAATTCTATTCTAAAAAGAATATACATAAATTCAAAATTGTTATGAAATATGTATTATCTAGATAAGAAATATTATTTTTTCAAATTTAGCCAGAACTAATAGAGAGATAAACTATTATAAATAATTTCATTTAAATGTCTTTCACAGTTGTTCATATCTATTGTCTACCCTTTTTCAACATACTTCCAAACCACTCGAACTTGTCAAAATTTCTGAAATATATTGATTTGATATGAAAATGAAAATTCTGATTTCTATATATTTGGTGAGGTATATTAATTTGAAAAAGGTCTGCAGATTTTATTCATATAAATATATTACATTTTGTCAAAATGATTGAAAAGTATAAATAATTACTTTGGGAAAGTTAAAGAAAAGTGAATAGTGGTAATTTTAAAAATATTTTAAATTGTTGCTTTCAGTAAAAATTCAATAAAAATGAAATTGATTCTAATTGCAGTTCAAAATATAGGCTATTAAAAGCCTATTCAAAAATCAAACAATCACTGATATTAAGATGCATTAGCGCGCCATCTGTTATCAAAAATCGAAATTATTATAAACGCGTATGAATCGTTTTAAACATAAACAATTTCTACTGCCCTCACTGCAAAGGAAAAATAAACAGGAGAGCCTGCCTCATAATAGTTTCGAATTTTAAACACTAATATAACTTTTTTTTGTGAAAGAAACCTGATAGTTAAATCTGGAAGGAATTCAAACCCATAATTTGAAAATAGCCTAATAACAAACTAACTTGCCTTTTTAGGGTCATAAAACTTCATGCTAATTTACTGAATTATTTTATTGATAATGCATTCTAAAAATAATACTAGAAAAAGGGCCTTCTAAAATATGTCTAGACCACTAGACTACAAAGTTTTTTATTTTAATAAACTAAAAAATAAGGTATATAATGTGAATGTATATTTCAAAATGGATTTATAACTTAATATTGCTTTCAATAATGAATTATTTTATTGAATAATGCTTCACATAATTCTTTCATTTGTTTTTCCTCAATATATTAGATGACATCTGCTACTCTATACCCTCATTTTTATTTAAGTTATATAAAGGTTATTTAGGAATTTTTGAAATTTCTTCTCTTCTCTCTCTCTCTCTACTTTCTTATCTCCATTCTGGGTGAAGCCGAATGCGTCTGCCTTTGTCATTAAGACTGGGTGCACTATTCAGTGGCAGGCCGACTTAGCTCCAAAATAAATGGCCGTCTCTGACATGAGGAACAGACGCCATGTGCAGCCGCCCCTAACCTGGTGTACAAACGCTGCTCATCATGTATACCTGGATTAGGAGCCCTTACAGGGTACTATCAGCCGGGCCAGCTGAGCCCAGGTTTTTTAGTGAGCTTGTTACTGCTCCCCCTCCTCCTTTTTCATCCGAGCTTGGGATCGGCAAGGGCGGAGTTTTCAAATTTCTGGATATTTTCTACTTTCTCAATCATATTTCTTTTTTAAAATGTAAAACTTTACTGGCCGAAGTGTCCATTTTTACAGAACTATGAATGCTGGTCAGGCAACCTCTACCTTCAAGATTGCTCATTCATGGTCATAATTCAATTATTTTGTATATTTTCAAAAGAGATATGTCTTATTTGATCATTTGTACATTTGGTCAAAATATGCATTACTAGCTAAATGAATAAGCGAAGCCAAGAATTTACCTATGTGAATTTTTATCTTAGCATGAATTTATAAAATAGCATGCCATTTTAAGTTGATTAAATTTATTTACAAAATATAAGTAACGAAAAAAGTGATTCAACAAATGATATTTATTAAGATCGAATCTTAATCTCTATATACAGTATATATACTGTAAGTAATAAAGATAAACTCAGACATGACTAGATCCTACAGGGACTGCAATAACTGTTACAACGCCCAACTCACTTTGGACCATATATACAGTTTACCGGCAATCCTTGCAGCCCTCTATATGGCAGACATCAATCCAGAAGAAGACATCCATACGAACAAGGCACCTTTGTTGGCTTTGAGACTGTAAAACCTATGTATTAACTGGAGATGTGTCTTCATGATAAGAATCGAAGATAATCTTTTTGAGAATAAAAGTCTGCGTGTTATTATTATTTTTTTTAAACTTTAAAAAATACCCACCCCTTTTATTTCTGTATGAATAAACATTTTTATATAAAATGTCGAATTATCTTAGGACTAAATCAATTTTTCAAAGTTCTTTGCACATTTCACATTCTATAAATACATTTAAATCTTTCTCTATTGTACTTTGTATTTCTCCCTTGTAGAATTATAAATATTCGCGATATATATGAATACTCGTAATTTACATTTCAAAATACAGATGGCGTGCTAATTCATCCTAAATCTATTTACTGTACATATGTATTTTTACTTAATGACTATATGTACTCACTTTGTTAGTTTAAGAGTATCAACAACCGTCAAATATATCGGTTATATCAATCTATCCTGTGAAACAACATTGTATTTTTCATCCGCCAATTTTACGGAAGATCAACACATAACACAAAATCTTTTTAAATTAGAAATATAAAAGGAAAATATAGGATAGTGCAATGGATGTTGAATTGTCAGAAGATATTTACACTCATGGACAAAACTTGAAGTGGAAACATGTTTCTGTTTCAAAATAACTTTATAAGGTACCGCTCAAAAAGAGAAGCCTAGCTTATGTTATTAAAAATGAATAATATGTACAGGTTCTTTACATATATAAAAAAGTGTACAATATGGGATTCGATCCCGGTTCATGGATGTCGGAAATAGACGGTTTATACCGCTGAGTTCTTTTTGTATTTTAAATGTCTTTGATTTGGACGGTAGTTCATTTTTTAAAGGAGACAGAGGAACTTTTGTTCACACTGGTTATCTCGTGTATTTTCAATAAAGGTCATTGTGTATCAAATATCTTTCAGATTTAATGTCAGAATCCCGATATACCATGAGAGACCATTATGTAAAAACATAGATAATCCGGGACTCTCTTTGAGATAGTCTCTTATTAGAGATTCTTTGTTTCGATTTAAAAACTCCTCATGACTTGGCTTGACATGACAGAATCTCTTATAAGAGACCACCTCCAGGAGCGTCCAGGTTTTGTCATGTTTTAGCCTATGGTCTCTCATGGAAGACTCTACTGTATATATGTAAATATATGTATAGCATTAAGAGTAGTTGGCGTTCTGCACTCTCCAGAATTATTTATATCTCTCTAGATAGAGAAGGGTTAGTGTAAATGATACGGTGAATATTTCAAATGTTATTAGAAACTGGTGTATAAACAGTTATCTCTCCAAAACGAATGATTCAAAGCCTTAGTTTTGATTGATCAGACTAACGACCTGAAAAGTCTCATTTGCCTCTCAGTTAGGAATAAAATCTTCATAAAAATCTCAGGATGAACTAATTTCTGTGATTCACTGAGAATTGGTAGTTTGACATGTCGTTGACCTAGTTGTCGGAAAAGGAATATGATAATCTTCTGGATAGATTTGAAACTATGCAAATTTGATTCATTTTTTTTTGTTTTGTTTTATGTAAATACTTGTTTGTAGATATGCGTATTCGCGACTAGAAATAAATTCAGTTGTTGTAATTCACTAGCTGGACTCTCGTGTTGTTATTTGGCCGATCATTGCTAGATACCTGCCCTAGAGACAACGGAATTCCGCAGTTTTCTTCTTGGAGTCGCTCTTCCCCTACATAGAGATAGGTTGGTGTTCTCCTCCCGGGATCTGAAATAGAGACTTAGGGCATCTGGGCAAAAAAGAGCCCGGGCACTGCGCCGCTGAATGAGACATCGTATTAGATTCGTCTTTACAAATGGTTCCCAGTTCCAAAGTAACACTCACTTTATTAGGTGCCGCTCAAAAAGAGAAACCTAGTTGTGATATTTACATTGACTAAAAAATATGTACAGGTTTTTCCGGTTCAAAATCACCTTATTAGGTACCGCTCAACAAGAGCAACCTAGTTTATGATAATTGAAACAGTGAATAATAAGTGAAGGTTATTCACATATTAAACAAAATTTTAACGCGGGATTCAATCCCGGTTCATGACTGTCGGGAATCGAGGGTGTTACCCACTCGTTCACCGACGATTGTGTGTACAGGTTTTCTTCACATTTACAGTGTATTCACATATTTATAAGGTTAGAGTCTTGTGCGAGGTCTTAAATTCGGAGTGATCTCTCTTCTAAGGTGGGATGATATCCTTATTTATTTTTTCTAGGTACGTGTTTTTTTTCTTTTAGAAAACGTTTGCAACTACAAGGACAAATGTGTGCCCTCCTCTATTTTATAGTATGTACTTTGAATACACTTTGATAATAAAATGACATTTGAAAATTATATCGCAAGTGTTTCTTTTCAAAAGAAAAGAAACACTTGCGATATAATTTTGAAATGTCGTTTTACAATCACAAGTCGTATTATATTATATTGTATTATAAAACACTTTGATAATACTAATTTATTTCTACCGAGTACTCTAAAGAGAGATCTAAATAATTCTGGAGCGCAGAACGCCAACTATTCTTAATGCGCTGTATATATATTTACATATATACAGTAGAGTCTTCCATGAGAGACCATCATGTAGAAACATATCTAAACCGGGTCTCTCCTGGAGGTGATCTCTCATAAGAGATTTTTTGTTTCGATTTAAAGACTACTCATGACTTGGCTTAAAATGGCAGGGTCTCTGATAAGAGCCACCTCCAGGAGCGTCCAGGTTTTACCATGTTTTAGACTCTGGTCTCTCATAGGAGATTCTAGTGTATTAAGGAATAATTCAGCTGAAACACGCTATTATTTCGCATCACAAAAAAGTGCTCAAATGATGCGTCACTTATTAATAATTTATCTAGCCTTAAAGAATAATTCACATGCTTTCAATTCAATAAAAGGTTTGATAGTCTGTAAACTGTAGAATGCGGTAAGAAAGACCAGGGTACAAACCCTCATGGGGAGAATTTGTTTTTTAAATAATAATTTGTATTACACACAAACAAAGTGGCCTCCGAAAATTTCTCAATAACTTTTGACAGTGGAAGCAAGTACTCATAACCATATGTTGCGCTCTGGATTATTTAAAGTTGAAAATTCAAACTGTTTCAATATGCCTAACATAACTGCAGCAAACAATTATAACCTGAAAATAAGAAAACTATTTCTCATACAGATATATTTTATAAATGCAATAAATAAAATTTGAAAGAAGAGAGGGTACGGCTCTTCAGTGTGGATATAACCCTCTCAGAGGTCTCCCCAATTCAATCTCAAGGCCGCTCTAATGAATATTAAACTCCAGTTCCAATTCAAAAATAACTTTATTAGGTACAGTAGAACCTACCTGTAAAGGACACCTAATTTCAGAGTCAAAGTATCCTTTAGGGAGAAGTGTCTTCTTACTGGAGAGTTGCTAAATTATAAAAATGGTAATTTTGAAAATGAAAATTATCCTTTGTAGAGAGGTGTCCGCTGAAGGGAGGTTCTACTGTACCACTCAAAGAGAACAACCTAGATTATGATATTTACAGTTGATAATATGTACAGGTTTTTTACATTTACAGTATATTTACATATTTACAAGGTTAGAGCCTTTTTGTGAAGCTACAAGAAACCAAGTTATAGGTTTACGAACTCTATTCAATAGGGCCGTGTTACTTTTACCAACTTGAAGGCCAGATGTACCATTCAACATCATGGTTTGGTAGTGACAGAGAATATGAAGTATTATGAATACTTCCAAATATATTTATATTAAACTCCCGTGAGAACGCCCTTGCAACCTTAGAAAAAAAAATTTAACGCCTTGTGCCAAATGATTTTTATTTGCTCCTGACGAGGGCAAATATTTTTGTCGAAACGTCGAGATATTAAAACGATATACTGGCCGAAGTATCTTTATTTTAAAAAACTATGAATGCCGGCCAGGCAGCCTCTATATTCAGGATACATCCAATATAATAGATGTTTTACTCCTCCTCTATAACTGCACTATGTTAGAGACTGCATTTTAATATACCTTGTATTTTCTATAGAACAGAATAAAAGGATAGTTTAATAAAACTATGTAAATATGCTTCTAGGAATGTAGGTACTCTTATGAACAAAACTTAGGGAAATGGTAGGTCTTTGTCGCCGGTCTTTTTTTTTTTCTTTTTAGGAGACGGGGCCATTTTTTTCATACTTGGTTATCTCATGTGTCTTCAATAAAGGTCACTGTAATATCTTTCAGAGTCATTGTCTGAATCCTGATGCTAAAAGATACAACTTCCTTAAGTTTTGTCCCTGAGTGTACATATTTATCGGGGTGTTTTACCTATTAAAATCCTCTCTGCTTGTAATATTCGGTCGAGGAAGCCATAGTAATAAATACCCCATACAGATACTTTAGATGTATCACCAAATCACATTTGATAACAAGATATTCCGTTCCCCCATAGTTCCAAATACAATTCTACAAATTTGGGGTATTAACGTTCAAATCGACGTTTCAAAGGTTTTGTAGGATTTTTAAAGAACTAAAAACGTTTATCAAATTGCATAGCTTCGTTAAAATGTGTTTTGAAATCTCTTACTATAGAAGTTGGTGGTGACCTCGTTGATGGATTATAGTGATGTAGGTAAGTGAGAAAAACTTTAATCCACCACATGATTATCACATACTGCGCCACGTATACTTAAGATATATATAAAAAGAACACATATACACTGTATCATAGTTGACATACCCATGAATATCTTCCTGTAAAAACATTTATCTCTTTTAATCAACAAGCAATCCAGGAAGATTGAGGCTGCCTGGCCGGCGTACATTTTCTTTAAAAAATAGACGATCAGTTAAAGTTATCTTTTGTTGAAACGTTGCGAAAATAAAACTTTAATTGGCCGAAGTGTCTAATTTTTTAAAGAAAAAGCAATCCGGGGTTAAGTTTCTTGCACATTTTTATTTCTTTAGCTTTCGGGCTATTACATGCCTCTCAACAGGAGCATCTAGATATATACCTTTCAGCTAACTCTAAACACCTATATATAGTTAGTATAGTTAGCTGGAAGTTTTATATCTCTATATGCTCCTGTTAAAGGGCATGTTAGCTCGAATGCTAGATAAATAAAAATGGTACAATAACCCTGGATTGCTTGTTAATATTGTTCGATTATAAGTGAGTGAGGTTGACGTTTAGTTATCTTTTTTTTTAGCTATTTTATGAGCGAGCTGTAAAAAACAATGCTGAATGACCTAGTTGGTTAAAATGTATGCTATAAATCTTTTAGCATCCAAATTGACTTGGAAGTACAATACATGTATAAATACAGGATAAAAAGGTGCTTTGTTTTTTCAACGTTTCCATCATATAATCGACTAATCAGGATGAAGATTTGACACCATATAGAGGTCTGGAATATGTCACTGTCATAGTTTCAAACCTGAAATATGCCAAATAGTTCAAAAAGAGGATAATTTGCATATTAAGTTTGTTCCGTATACCTTTTTACACAAAATTCGACTAATCTGGATAAAAAGTGATATAGAGTTATGTAGATAAGGCATCACTGGCATAGTTTTTTAACCCCAAATATGTAAAAGAGTACTATAAGAGAATAATTTGCATATTAAGTTTTTTTCTGTATACCTTTACACACTATTTGACCAATCCGGATGAGAAGTGTTATAGAGTGCGGTATATTATAGACATCTCTCTCTCTCTCTCACTGTCATAGTTTTATAACCAGAAATATGAAAATTAGTTCATTAGCAGGTTAATTTAAATATTAAATGTTATCCGCACATTCACAAAACTTGACCTATCAAATTTCGAATATCAAATAAAGTTTTTTTAAGGCCATAACTCCTTATCATATTTTCATAAAACAGCTCGGAATATGTTAATTAAATGAATAAAAGACTATTTGAATATTTTGATACGCATAACCGAGCGAAGCCAGATCTCGCTTGTCAAATTCTCCATATACAAAAGAAATAAAATTTTGAATTTAAATCGAAGTGGTCAAAAATGCAAACTAAGCATGATAGAGCTTTTATATATCGCGTAATTTCGGGAAAGAAAAAAAATTAACGTAATAAGCGGGATAACGTTATAATGGAGTGTTACTGTACATACTATCCATAACATGCTTTTTATTTATTTAACGATTGGGAGAGACACACGCCATATCCACAATAAGGATAATTGCGTGTATATCTGAAATTATATACAATTAACACAATTGAACATTGGGAAGCATGGAAATTACACGTTCAATGTCAAATTTTGCAAATAGTAATTAGAAATAGTAGCTTGAAATATGTACATTCAACACTTTCGCCTTAAAACATACAGCCTGCATAATCTTAACCTTGATGTATTCGTCTTTATTATAAGCAACTTGTTTTGTATTAGTCAGGTAAAGTTGGTTTTCTTCCCTTAGATCAGAAGTTAATAAACAGTTTATCAGAAGGTGTTCAGGGGTTTGTTTTTCGTTTCCACAAGTGCATGCAGGTGAACCAATTTTGCCAGTTCTAAACAAATTTGTGTTGAAGTCACCATGTCCAGTAAAAATTTGAACGTTATAGAAATTGGGTTGAACATAGTTAGGAATTATTGATCCATAACATGTTTGCTCTATAAGAAACTAAATTGGAGTATTTTAAGTATGTTCTAATAATTCGGGTTACCCCAAGAGAGAGAGAAGTATTTTAATACTATAACATGTCTTTTATTACGATATTTCAGTAGTATGACACGTTGAAACCCTTAGCTTGATTGCGGCTTCACTTCACGAGTCCAGGTTATATACATTTAGAAGTTTTCGGCATACAAGAATTCCAATACCTATATTAACCCCCGGGCAATATGGTTATATCTATATTCTGTAGAGAAAAACTTATTGATGGCCATTAATATATAGCGATAATATAAAATAACAAAAAAGGAGCATCTTTTGTCGAACACGTTAATTCGGCTGGCTTTCGGAAGACATCGTTCTTCAACGGGCGTGTTCTTCTGTTAAAGAATGATGTCGTTTGAAAGTTAACAGAATAAACTTATTCTACAAAAGAAGCTATTTTTGTTCTTTTATATTATATATCGCAATATATCTATATTCTGTACATACTATTCACAAGTCTCCAGAGTAGTGAGATACTCTTGAATACTTTAACTCTATTGTTGCCGACCTTTATACTCTAGTGAAACACTTCAAAGTTTGAAATTTCTCGCGATGTATATTAATTTTAAAGAGCAAATCACACATTATATAGGAAGCTCACACACCATCACATACAGCCATTTTCAATATCGATCCTGAAATGCCATTTCACTCTAAATGAAAAAATTATATGTATATATCTTTTTTTACCTTTTATATCTCTCTAATTCCAGCCCATTCTAATAGATTATCAATATAATATACCTTCATTTTTCATGTTTTGTCTTGAAAAAACTTTCATTTACTTTTGATAATTTCATCTAGAAGGATTTACTATTCTTTAAATCTTTTCAGAAATCTTTGTTTGTCACTTTATTTCTATTTCATCTTTCGTTTTCTTTATGCATATCAGAAAAATATCGAAAATATTCAATTTACCATTATTTTTCTTTGAATATATACGAACTTCACATCCATTTACAGGTACACTAATCGAACGAAAAAATTCCAGGATTCCAGGAGATGAGTGCAAAAGTGACCAACTATCTGGGTTGATCTTTGGACTTCATGTGTCAATGCTAGTTTCTCTTGATGATACCAGTATTCCAGTAGATACGTACAAAAGTAGCCAACTCTCTGGGTTGATCTTCGGACTTTGTGAGTTTTTATTTACTAGAGACTTGGACAACCCTATTATATGTCGTTCGTGCTCCAGAAATTCGGGTATCTCTCTATAGTATCACTGAATAACGCCAACTCACATAACCTCTAAAAACTGAGAGACTTTTTAATCAATTTGATAAGAACAATACGCAAGTGAATCAAATGCTTACAAGTCATGTTCCAAAAAAACCTTTATTAGGTACCGCTCAAAAAAGAAAGCTAGCTTATGTTTTTTTATTATTATTATCTCTAGTACATATGGTACAGACCATGATAATCATGGTGAATAGAAGTTGGCGACTGCTTTTACTGTAAGTGCACCACGTGTCATATACATGTGATAATCAGTTCGACTTTTGCACTTACAAATGTGCCAGAGTCCCCTTTTGGTTACTTGCATTCGCTGGTGGGGTTAGACTTTTGCAAGAATTGATCGCCATTGGAGCATTTTTTTCTATTAGAAAAAAGTGTCGAATGAGGGATTCGATCCCGGGTCGTAAAAGTAAAAAACAAACGGTATAGATCATCCTTCCACTGAACCTCTTACCTTATGTTATTTACAATGGATAATATGTATGGGTTCTTCGCGTAAATAGAAAAAAAGTGTCCAATGCGGGATTCAATCCTGGTTCATGGCTGTCGGGAATCAACAGTTTATACCATTTGACCACCGACTTCTTCACAAGGCATGTATAATTTGAGAGTGAAATTTACAGCTTTATTATAAATGTTGTTTTGGTTTGTATCCTGCAGTCGAGTCTTTTGTAACACTTTGGGTCTTAATGGAGGCTTTTGTTGTTATGTTGTATATATGTATGTGTATGTATATATCATACTTACATAATCTTTATTTTTCTTCTTCTGTATATTCCCCACTTTCACAGACCTATCTCTCTTGTAATCTCGGTAGAGAATCCTCTATAAGACCAGTGTGTCTTAATAAAGGCTTTTGTGTGTGTGTGTTATTTTGGTTTGTATATGGAGAGATAAAACAATATTTTTGTTACTTTTTAATTTGATGATACGCTTGAATAAAATTTGAGGCTTATTTCTTTGAATACATTAACTAAGAATCATACATTCACATCTAGTAATCTCGTAGTGTAAGAAAATATAATTCTAGCTAACTCTCTAAAAGGATTCTCCTTTCTTCTCCGTACCTTTTTGTTATTTATTTAGTTAACCGATGTTATATTCTCTTCCAAAATAACTTTATTAGGTACCGCTCAAAAAGAGCAATCTAGCTTATGTTATTTACAATTAATATGGGGGTCGCTGGAAGGATGATCTAAACTATTGGTTTTCGACCGATACAACCCGGGATCGAATCTCGCATTGGGCACTTTTTTTCTAATTGAAAAAATTTCTCCAATGGCCCCCTATTCGTGCAAATTCCCAACCCACCAGCGAGTGCAAGTAACTAAACAAGGCTCTGGCATATTTGTAAGAACAAAGTCGAACTGCTTTTCACATGTGTAGACATGTGGAGCACTTACAGTAAAAACAGTTGTCAATTTCTACCTACCATGATTATTATGGTCTGCACCCATGTGTACTAGGGATAATAATAAAGAATCAATGAGGTGAAATGAAGAGTTTCTTCACATATAAAAAAAGTGTCCAATGCGGGATTCGATCCTGGTTTATTGCTGTCGGAAATCGAACCGCCTGCCATCTACTTCTTTTTCTGTTTGCCATAAACTGGAGCGTAAAAAAGTCGACAATTATTTCTACTTATAAAATTGATACTCTTACAAAATATCCTAAATCTTATCCTACAATGAGGTCATCAGTTATTTTTAATAAATCAAATATTGCTGAGTTGTGCGTTAGATTTTCTTATATAGAAAAACAAATCGAAAATACCAATTTTTAAAGAATTAAAAGATTCTTTCTAAATACAGTAGAACAACCTCCATGAAAGGATACCTCTCTATAAAGGACAGTTTTCATTTTCAAAATATTTTCAATAAATTTTGATATCTACTGAGGCCAGGAGTTACGAGGAGTCACGATTTCAATTTAAAATACAGTAGAACCTCGCTTTAGCGAACTTTTCTCCACAAAGGACAGTTTTCATTTTCAAAATATTTATATTAATATTTGATATCTACTAAGGCCAGGAGTCACCAGGAGTTACTGGAGAAGTCAAGATTTCAAATGTAAATACAGTAGATCCTCCCTTTGGCGAACACCTCTCCACAAAGACAGTTTTCATTTTCAAAATATTTTCATTAATTATTTTTACTACTGAGGCCAGGAGTTACTAGGGGAGTCAAGTATTCAATTGTAAATACAGTAGAACCTCCCTTTTGCGAACATCTCTCCACAAAGGACAGTTTCCTTTTTCAAAATATTTTCATTATATTTTGATATCTACTAAGGCCAGGAATAACCTGGAGTTTCTAGAGAAGTCAAGATTTCAATTGTAATTACTATAGAACCTCCCTTTAGCGTCCACTCTCCACAAAGGACAGTTTTCATTTTCAAAATATTTTCATTATATTTTGATATCTACTAAGGCCAGGAGTCACCAGGGGTTACTAAGAATAGTCAAGATTTCAAGTATAAATATAGTAGAACCTCGCTTTAGCGAACATCTCTCCACAAAGGACAGTTTTCATTTTCAAAATATTTTCATTATATATCGATATCTACTATGGCCCGGAATCACCTGGAGTTACTAGAAGTCAAAATTTCAATTGTAATTAGTATAGAACCTCCCTTTAGCGGCCACTCTCCACAAAGGACAGTTTTCATTTCAAAATATTTTCATTGAATTTTGATATCTACTAAGGCCAGGAGTCACCAGGAGTTACTAGGAGTCAATATTTCAATTGTAAATACAGTAGAACCTCCCTTTAGCGGACACCTCTCCACAAAAGACAGTTTTCATTTTCAAAATATTTTCATTAATTATTTTAACTACTAAGGCCAGGAGACACCAGGAATTACTAGGGGAGTCAAGTATTCAATTGTAAATACAGTAGAACCTCCCTTTACACAACTCCTCTCCACAAAGGACAGTTTTCGTTTTCAAAATATTTTCATTATATTTTGATATCTACTAAGGCCATGAGTCACCAGGAGTTACTAGAGAGAGAAGTCAAGATTTCAATTGTAAATACAGTAGAACCTCCCTTTAGCGGACACCTCTCCACAAAGGACAGTTTTTATTTGAAAAATTACCATATTTACAATTTAGCAACTCTACGGTAAGAGGAAACCTCTCCCTAAATACCACTTTAGCTCTGCAATTAGGTGTCCTTCAAAGGGAGATTCTACTATACATGTTTTCTTTTAATATTTATGTTGTGATGTTGTAAATATAATATATATATATATAATACTTGCCGAATGACCCGGGCAACGCCCCTGTTTTACCCGATAAATTGGCGCCTTAAATAAATGCATATCCTAATCCTAATCTATCAGTCATAGGCCGCATCTGTCACGGATGGCCGGCGCCCTCCTATTGGACGGCTACGATCACGTGTCATCGTTGGCGCGTAGGTGACCTTGAGTGACGTAATGCCCCCCCTGCCGGCGGCCCGCGCTCGTTGGCTGCTGGCGAGCACGTGACCTCCCTGTGCGCGCGCATCCGTGACAGAGGCGGCCGGCCAATGACTGACTGATCAGGAAAGACTCTCGTGACTATATATAGTAATAATAAAAAGGCATATATATTGAATTGATAAGAGATGTATTTGCCAATATTTGCCTTTTTTTTTTATCTAATGATTTTAAATTTGGATTGTTCTATTTTCAAAATATAAATATATCTATATTAATATGTGAGAAATGATATAAGTATTTGTTCAAAATCTTAATTTATTAGTTAGGTATGAGTACATTTTGTGTAGAAATAGGATTAGTTGACTTTATAAGGTAAACTTATTCATTGGTTTGTATCCCTCGATAGCTCAGTTGGCAGAGCGGAGGTCTCTAGATATAATTAAGAGGTGATCCTTAGGTCTCTGTTTCAAATCCGGCTCGAGGGAGTTTTTTTTTTGTAGATGCGCGCGCATCCGTGACAGACGCGGCCGATGAGGAAAGACGGTCGTGACTATATATATACTAGACGAATGGCCCGGGCAACGCCCGGGTTTTACCCGAGTGCGTATATATTTTTAAAATGTTTTAATTAAAATACTATTCGTTACAATTATAAATTGGCGCCTTGGATGTCTCTCTTGTGAAACGTCCCGCCCCAAACTGTGTGAGTCTTGAAAATATAAAAATAAAAATGTGAACGGAAAAATATGTCCAGGGTAGCCTAGTGGTCATGGCATCTGCCCGGTAAGCGGAAGTCGTGGGTTCGATTCCCATCCCTTGACACTTTTTTTATTTTATCCATTCTGACCAAAATCTATCCGTGAACTTCACACAGTGAACTTCACACAGAGAGAATAAGGCAATTATATAAGTAGATAATCCAAATTGCGCCTTATCACACACTATTTTTTTATTTGGCCTTATTACCTTGTGTTTATAATCTATGACGTAATGCCGGCGGCGCGCGCCCGTTGGATGCCGGCGAGCACGTGACCTCCCTGAGCGCGCGCATCCGTGACAGAACCGGCCCATGACGGTCGTGACTATATATGTTGATATGGATAATAATAATATAATAATAATAATAATTATTATTATTATTAAGTAGAACTGCTCTTCACTGAAGGTTAATAACGAGTTTTCAAGGTGGGAAGAGGAGCTTCTTTTTATTAGCATGCACACAAGCTTTCGGACATATCGTCCTTCATCCTTACCTGATGAAGGACGATATGTCCGAAAGCTTGTGTGCATGCTAATAAAAAGAAGCTCCTCTTCCCACCTTGAAAACTCGTTATTATTATTATTATTATTATCATTAGATAATGATAATGATCATAATGATGATGCGCGCGCATCCGTGACATGACGGTGGAAAGACGGTCGTGACTATATATATTGATATATATGTAAATAGACCATTAAATGCACTTTGATCTCGATAGCTCAGTTGGCAGAGCGGAGGTCTGTAGATATAATTAAGAGTTGATCCTTAGGTCTCTGGTTCAAATCCGGCTCGAGGGAGTTTTTTTTTTTTTTTTGGTAGATGCGCGCGCATCCGTGACAGAGGCGGCCGATGAGGAAAGACGGTCGTGACTATATATATATATATGTAAATAGACCATTAAATGCACTTTTATCCAAATTCTAATGTATATATAAATATGTTCTGCACACGGCACACATTTTTATATATGACAACCTATATTAATATTTTTTATACTCTTAAAATATTTTCGCGGTGTGATTTCATCAGAATGGATCTTTTTTCTTTATGAAAAATGTTTTATTCACTTTTTAATAGAACATTATTTGATATAAAAACAAAGTAAAGTGAGTATATATTTTTGTATAATGTAAACTTAAGAAATCTAAATATTCTAAGGATGTTTCGGAAATAACTTGTAACTGTTTTCGAAAATAAAATACTATTATATTATGTGCTGACTCTCATTTATCAATTACACCTGGTACAGACCATATGTTAAATATGGTGGGTTATTAGTGAATGCTCTAACTATAGGTGCACCCTACGTCTACACATGTAAAAAGCAGCATTATATCACAAATAAAAGTGTGCCAGAGCGCAAATTGGTTAATTGTATTCAATTGTGTTGTTGAAATTTTGCAAGAAACAGGAGTTATTTAAGTTATTTTTTCTTTAAAAAATTCCAAATGCGGGATTTGTTTCTATTTCATAACTGTTTAAAATTGATTGTTTATATCATTCTTTAATTACCCCTTATAATGTTGTTCCAAAAATTTGTGTTTTTCTTAAAACGTTGTTTTTATTACCTGGCGAATAATATTAAAATGGCGAATACATAATAATACATAATACAATTACTTTATACATAATACAAATACATTATACATAACAGCGAATGATATTGATATTTAATTTTTTTTCGAGTGTTTATGAACTTTTAGGACAACCTTGTATTATATGTATATTCCTATGCGGTGTATTACAAATCTCAATGTCATTCAATTCCGTCCTATGTCCCCTAGATATATTCTACACAATTTTATTATCTTTTACCTTCAACTATATACAGTAGAACCTACCAGTAAACCAACCCTAATTACAGAGCTAAAGTGTTTTTTAGGGAGGAGAGGTGCCCTCTTGCTCGAGATTTGCTAAATAGTAAAAATGGTGATTTTACAAATGAAAGCTGCCCTTTGTAGAAAGGTGATCTCGAGCGTGAGTGTCTTCTCATGGAGGTTTTACTGTGATATATAGCATCTCCCAAAGACTAGATCAAGCTCTTCAAAAAAGTGAGCGCGCTGCTCTTCAACATAAATATTGAAAAAATATATATATTATTTCTTATAGCTATATAAATTTTACAACTTTTTATTGAAACTATATTCTAAGGATAGAGACTTCCTGCCAGGCATTCATAGTTCTTAAAATTTTATATACTTCGGCCTGTAAATATTATTATCTCGACGTTTCGAAAAAATATTTTGTCCTCGTCAGGAGCGAACAAAATTTAAAACATTTGCAAAGCGCTTAAAATTATTCTATTAATAATAAAAATAATAATTTTTACCGCTTTGCCAAATATTTTGATTTTTGTTCGTTCCAGACGAGAACAAAAGATTTTTGTCAAAACGTCGAGATAATAATAAGTTTTACTGGCCGAAGTATCTTTAATTTTAAGAACTATGTTCCAAGGATTGTGTGTACAATATTTTTGATATAATATTACACAAAAATCGAATAAAGCACTACCAGAAATTCTTTGCCTCACTATTTTGTTCTTCTTTTGAAAGTTCCTAAGCTATAATAAAATTTTAATCAATTTTTTTTAATATAATTCAAGCTGGAAGTGATTTCACCAAAATAATTTGGCCAAAAAAACCATCTCAATGGGTAAAAATAGGTTTGTCAAATATTGGTAACATTTGATATATTAATTTAGGAGTTTATCTAAAACAAACAAATGTTTATATTTATTGAGATTGAACATTCAAAAAAGGCTCTCAATTATTAATGCAAAATATTCGAAGAAAAGCGCTTTAATTATTAAATATATAATAAATATCAAAGAATAATTGAATATTAATCAATTTTTCAAAAATAAAATTTAACTACCCTGATTCGTTTTTCTTATTTATTACATGAATATCCGATATATATTACTACACTTAGCTCCGAGTATTAAAATCGCTCTTAGAATCCAAGTTACCTCAAGAGAGACAGAGTAAATATACATTTTGTAGCACTATAAAATGATAGAAAAAAATATATTTCTTCTGCAATCTGCAATTAAAAATAATGATTCAAAAAGGGTTGAAGAACTTATTGAATCAGGAATTGATATCAATTGTCAAAACGATTGGGGAATGGCTCCATTACATATTGCAGTTGAGTTTGGTAGGACTGAAATGTTAATGAACCTGATAAGAAAAAATCCTGATATTGATATTCAGAATTCAATTGGAAAAACACCACTACATTTTGCTGTATTAAGACCAAATGACGAGTCTTATTTGCATCTAATTCAAGCAGGAGCATCGCTTAATATCAAGGATCATGATGGTGACACCCCATTACATCTTTCAATAAAATATAGTTACTTAGAAATTTCAAGAGAATTAATTAAAAATGGAGCTGATATTAATGCTATCAATTTAACAAATATTTCAATTTTAATAGCTGCTGTTACATCCTTTGAAAACCTAGATTTAATTAGAAATATATTGGAATTGGGTGTTGAGGTTGATTTCAAAGATTATTTTGGAAAAACTGCTTTGCACCATGCATCCGCGGAGTGGAAGAATCCAAAAAGAGGAGCACTGATAAAACTTCTAATAGAATTTGGTGCTGATGTCAATTCAAGAAGTTGGGATGGAACCACTCCATTGATGAATATTGCTAGAAATGGCAAAATATTTGAAGCTCAAATGTTGATAAGTGCAGGTGCGTGTATTAATGCTAAATGTAGCCATGAATTGAATATGTTACATCATGCGATTGAAGGAAGTAATATTGAAACAACAAGGTTACTGATAAATTTAGGCGCAAATGTAAACAGTGCAGATAGGTTTGATATGACCCCTTTGCATTTAGCTGCTAAAAAATTAAAAAATACCAATATCTTAAAGATATTAGTTGAGTCGAAAGCTGACATCTACTTGAAAGACAGAAGTGGATCAATTCCTTTGGCATATACACAACGAGATAATCCCTTTTCAGCTTGGTCAGATATGGTTTCTGGTTTGAAATATCTTTTACAAGCAACAAGAGATTTCGATCTAAACGAATATGTTGGTTCAAAATTATGTCATTCAGAATCTATCAAAATGATAGTGAAATATTTTTTACTTCATCATCCCAGATCATCAATTCCTAGTTCCTTATCCTCAGAAGAGATGTTCTCAAGTTGAAGGAAAAGTTGTCAGCGAGAAGTGGCCACAATGCTGGGTCACAAAGTAGGACAGATCACCTTACACAGCTACCTGGTGGAACCTAACCTAAACACAAGAGCTGGGTACTTATACAATGAGAATAATGGGATACAAAAACATCTAGAATGGAATATGACCTGGTGTAAAAACAACCTTCAAATTTACAGTAGCATGATAGAAGAATACTACAAGGAGGATATTAAAAGGGGTAAATTACTTTTTAAATGGGTGTGTAATGCAAAGAAAAATCAGTATAAAGATGTGACCAAGATGAATTGTGCAAATATAGCTGAATACCTTACAAATGAAGCATTAGGTAAATTTCCTCATAAATAAATAAATTTTGAAAATCAATTCTGAAATTCAGCCATGTAACAACATTGAATATTTTATCCAAAAAGCATTTGAAATATGAAAAAAAGTTCCAGAAGAAGATAAGTGAGAGTTTATGTATATAAATATTAGACTTTTAATAAAACATTTTTTTAAATTATTTGATCCAACATAAGCCCATTAAATTATGTAGTTAATATTTAAATGGTAACTACTTACTTCAGACTTATGTAATATATATATATATTTATATATATATGATCAAAGTATCTTCTATGCACCCTCAAACATTATAAATGTTTTTGAATATTCTAATGTGATTTTAAATATTTTATACATGCTGGTAATGCACTTTATTCTTTAAACATACCTGTACTTTGAATTAACTGTATTTGTCCCCTATTTTTAAAATTTGGTTATCAAATATTGATTAGTATTGGATTGAAATTAATCTAGTCCTCACTTTGTTTATATTATTTGTACGAGCCAAAGTCCCGACCTTATTTATTTTTCTCCCCATTGAATGTTTGCCTAACAAATATTGACTATTCAGTGGTTATTTTAAAATTAGTATAGCGATATAGATATTCATTAATATTTTATTATCGAAATTATAAATTTATTGCGTAGTATGTAAATAAGATTCCAATTGGGTAAATATCCTAGTCTTTGTATAGCATGAATGACAAGCTTTTTATCCACTTCTTTCCTTCTGTCAAAAATGTATTTCAAATTCTATTCGAAAAAGAATATACATTAATTTAAAATGTATTGAAAATATGTATTATCCAGATTAGCAAATATTATTTTTTTCAAATTTAGCCAGAACTAATAGAGAGATATACTCCTAATTCTATCAAGAATTTAACCACGACTGCATCACCAATACCATATAGTACTAAAAAGAACCAGCAAATAACTGCATAACCATAATCCTCAAGATAATCTAAATTCGAGCAGAAAATCTCTCAATATTTTTCTTTATACCAATAAGTCGACAGGATTAACCTATTTTCAATTAATAATACAGTATAAAAAATAATTCAAAATGACAAAAGCAAAATTTTCAAATTCAAATATGCAAATTACTACAATCAAAAATAGCCTTCTCAAGCAAAAAATAGTCACCTACAAGCAACCAAGAATAACCAATCTCAATCAATCATAGTCTATACAATCAACAATATTCATCTACAATCAACAATATTCATCTACAATCAACAATAGTCATCCCCAATCAACAAAAGACATCAAAAACAAACATAGCTTATTTTAAATTATGCAAATCAAACATAACCTACCCCAATCAAACATAGCCATTTCCACAAGCAAACATAGCCATTTCCACAAGCAAACATAGCCATCTCCAAACAAACATACCCATCTCCAAGCAAACATAGCCATCTCCAAGCAAACATAGCCATCTCCAAGTAAACATAGCCATCTCCACATCCGAGGTTGGATATCTCCAGCCTCACATTTTCCGCCCAACGCCAGCCATCTCCCGAGAATTCAACTCCAGCCGAAATCATCCATTTCAAGGTACTTTGTATTAAACATTTTCCGCAGTTTACCTAATTTTAACTTGTAATTTTCACCCATGTTTCTAAATAGTTTTCAATCGCTTATTTGCTTAAATATGCCCTTTTGTCAAATTATTTTTCTGTATCAATTTTACCATAGTTGTATTGACCTTTAAATGTCATCACACCCTTTAATCCTTAGTGTTTCTCTGTATAGTTATCTCCTAAATATATTTCATTCCATATTATACTCTTTAAACATTTGCAATTAAGTTTAACCCATTTTCACCATATCATTTTTATAATTCCATATGTAAAACAGTCGGCCAAGAAAACAACAACAAATTAACATATTTCTCACATTCAATTTCTTTATTAAAAAATAGCTAAACTTTAATGTTTCTCATTATATCAAAATTTTTTTTCAATATGTTCCAAATTTCCGATTGCTTATCATATGATCACTATACCTTATAGCTTCACACACATTTCTATCTTATATCTGAAATTCCCAAACTTTTAATATTTTGATATTTTTCTTATTTAATTTCATTACTTAATGTTATTATTTTAAAAATTTGCATTTTTACCCCCATTACTTATTTCATATGTAATATCTGAAAGCCCTTCTGCCAATATGTAAATTTAGCGCTACCAACATATGTAAATTTTAATTTTTGTTTTTGTTCACCTTGATTTTTTTTTTTTTCAATGCCCATTCTTTATTCTTACCATTAATTTTTCTTAACATGTTCGTTCCTTGTTTTTACATTTTGCCTTTTTTACATATTACCCTTTGCCTACAATTTATTGCTTTTTAATAATGCCATTTTCTCATGTCTTTTCCAATCTATTGGCTCACAACAAGCCAATATGATCAGGGAATATCACCCTTTTATTTAACTTTTGTTATAATCATGCATTTTATTTCCCTTCCTCATTTTTAATATTATATGTGTATTTTTTTGTCTATTTCCAATCTATTGGTTCACAACAAGCCAATACGATTAAGGAACATCTTTTTTTCTCTTTAACAATCATCACATTATTTATCACTTTGTCATTTCTAATCTATTGGCTCACAACAAGCCAATATGATCATGGAATATCACCTCTCACTTTATTCTCTTTAGAATCATTTTATACTTTTTTTTAACTATATTTTTTTCACTTTTCTCTCTGCCCATATTATTCTTTTCACAGGGGGGAAATGTTATATAAAGCTATTGTTTAGGGTGTTATATTAAAATATTAGTTTATTTAAAAATATATTTCATAGATACAAATACTGCTAAATCGACCGCCAGAGGTCACGCTTTCCCTATAAATACTCATTGTTGTTCTTCCCCATTGGTTCCCCGTTGGTTTTCAGTAGAGGTTATCGCTCTTGACATGAATCCTGCCAAGAAGAAAAAGAAGGCCTACAAGCCTACAACCCGCATCGTGAACGTCGCCGACCTGGAGAGGGAAGATGAGATGGTGATCTCACGCAACTGCAGCATCCTGAGCTCCATTGGCCATCCTGCCCTGAAATCCCTGCATGAGGACCTGATCCGCTACATCGCCTCGCGAACTGAAATGATCAAGGCCCTCGCTACCAATGTAGAGAACCTCACTGACACCCTCGAGTCCTTCGCAGAGTTGGACGAAATTGAGGAGGCCAACAAGCCCAAGACTGCTTGCCGCGGCACTCAAACCTGCCCTGCTCCTTCCTGCAATGAAACCAGCTCCCAGACTGACCCAATCAAGCCCGCCACTCCTGCTCCTGCTGCTCTCCCTGCCAAGAAGCCTGCCTCCACCCTGCCTGCTCCTGCTCCAACCAAAAGGAAGCAGTCTGAAGCTCCCAACCCGCCTGCAAAGAGGACAAACCTGAATGGTCCTTCAAAACCTGTGCCTTCCCACGTCTCCAAGCCTGCGGCCGCCCAAGTGATCCTTCATGGAGAAAAATCGGCGGCCCACACAGTGGTCATCTCAGATGACCCACAGGCTGACCCAAGGGAGATGCTGAAAACAGTCCGCGCTGCTCACACTCTCCCCCAAGGCGTTTGGGCCTCCCTGCGCACTAAGGGGAAGCTGGTCCTCCATTCCAGCAATCCTGAAACCATCCCTGAGGTTACAACCTCCCTGGCCAGCAAGTTGAATGGAATGAAGGTCCGCCAGCAGAAGGAGATCCTGCCACGGATCTGCCTCTTCAAAGTGGATGAGGAGACATCCAACTCCACAATTGAGGAGACCTTCCTGGAAACCGCTGCTGTTAGAAAACTTCCTGGGGACAAGGTGGTGCGCGTGGCGCACCGTTCTGCACCCAGAAACGGGACCTGCACCGCCTTCATCGAGGTGGACCTCAAGACCTTTAGAGCCCTGGGCGTTCGCGGGAGGATCGTGGTGGATGGAGTAATCCTCAACTTCGAGGAGTCCATCCGCGCCCGCGTCTGCTTCCGCTGTTGTGGCTTCGGCCACAACTCTGCCCAATGCACCAGAGCTCCTAAGTGCTTCCACTGCGGTGAAGACGGCCATGAAGGCCGAACCTGCCCATCCATTGCTGACCAGCACACCTCCAAATGTGCCAACTGCTGCTCCCAGGGCCTTCCTGACAAGCACGAGGAGAGAGCCTCAAGCTGCCCCATCCTGAAGTCTAGGGCCCTCAAGTTCTAGGCTTCAAGGACCTTCTGCCTCCATTTCCATCTGCCACTTCTCCTGGATTCCTGGCCTATTCAACGCACCCGCCTCACTGCACCCTGGCGCTATTCCCCTGCTTGCCCAACGTTTCCACCACCCCTGCGAGACATCTCCTGCTTCCACATCCTAGGGTCCCTTGCCACCTGACATCGATTTTGGGCTCAAAAATCATAACTTTTGGTTAGTAGCCCGTAAATAAAGATATTTTCTCTTCCCCATTGGTTTTCCCCCTGCTTGCCCAACGTTTCCACTACCCCTGCGACACATCTCCTGCAGCCAGATCCTAGGGTCCCTTGCCACCTGACATCGCGCTTGGGCTCAAAAATCATAACTTTTGGTTAGTAGCCCGTGAAACCATATTTTCTCTTCCCCATTGGTCGGCTCAAAACATTTGTACATTATGTAAATAAGCTTTTTGTTTTATTTATTCTTACGCCTTAAGCCAGGCAGCACTTTTACTGAATTATGTTTATCCTAAATCTCAATTAAAGCAATTTCTAATCTTTACTATTTTTATTATTATTCTATCAAGAATTTAACCACGACTGCATCACCAATACCATAAAGTACTAAAAAGAACCAGCAAATAACTGCATAACCATAATCCTCAAGATAATCTAAATACAAGCAAAAAATCAAATCTCTTTTCTTTATATAAGATATATATTATATATTGTCAAAATGATTGAAAAGTATAAAAGTAATTTTTTATTTGGGAAAGTTAAAGAAAAGTGAATAGATGTAATTTTAAAAATATTTTAAATTGTTGCTTTTAGTAAAAATTCAATAAAAATGAAATTGATTCTAATTGCAGTTCAAAATATAGACTATTAAACCTATTATATATAATTCGAAACTATTATGAAGGCTTATGATTCTTTTTTGAAATAAACACTTCTACTGCCCATACTGCAGTGGAAAAATTAATGGGAGGGCTTTGATTATCAGTGGTGAACCCTGCCAGCGGTTTCACCAGTATTATCTTCCTTACCGCTGAAATATTGCATTTTTAATGTGTATGTTATAGTGATACTGAAGCTAGACTCTTGGAATGGGTTATTTTAGATTAACTAAGGACACTTTTAGTATATTTAACATATCTTCCAATTAGTTAAAGCAGATACCTTATAATATCCTACCCTTTATTAAAATGTACACTATTTCTATTTACTACCACCCCATATTTTGTATATAAACTATTTGTATTTAAACCCCCTACTTGTATGTAAAACTAAAAATGTTGACGTCAAAATAAAGATCCAAAGAGTGTTCGGTCAGCTTTGTGGCAAGGACAGAGGGGAGGAAAAAGGCAACGCCCAGCCCATGTGGGGTCCCGAGGGACATTCTTATAGACGACCCTCCTGTAAACAGGACAGGTTTTGGCAGGGGGTCAGCAGATGTTCTAGAGGGTGGCCATCGACAGACGGCTTCTGTCTTGCACACACTCTCTCTCTCCATGTCTCGGTGATAAGCATCCAAGTTTGTGTCATGGCCTTTACCTCTGTCCTGTGAGCTGTCCCCGACCACTCTCGGTGCTAACATCTAGCCCTGCCTCTGCTTCTTGTTGTCCGCATGTGGGAATAACATCAACACTCGTCTCACATACACGACTGCCAGCTTATCCATACGACATTTGCAACAATATTACATATATATTTAAATTAAACCTAACAATTTGTTTAATAGATTTGCATCAGAAGTGACAGGTAAATTTGAAGTGATCGGTTTATTCTTCTCTATCGATTTGCTTTTATAAATCGTGTGCACTAGACTGTGTCAATATGCCGAGGCGTTGCATTAATATTCCTGATATTTCTGTTACATTTGTGGGGAATTAACTTTCAAAGTTCAAAGGCGAAACTTTACGCCGCTCATCAAAAAATGCTATCAACTTTATTTTGTCTGTAAAGTCGGCTACCAAGATAAAACTTAGGCTCCTCATCATTGTTGTGAAATTGTGCTCGACGTCTTACAGGGTGGATTAAAGGTGAACGTCATATGCCTTTTGCGGTTCCAATGATATGGAGGGAACCTAAAGACCATTCTTCAGACTGTTATTTTTGTTTGACAAAGACTACAGGTTTTACATCCAAATCAAGACATAGAGTTGAATATCCAGATTTACCTTCTGCTATGAGACCGGTTCCTCATACTGATATTTTACCCGTGCCACAGCCTCCTGAAAATGTAATATTTAGTGACAATGATTCAGATAGACGAGGGCAACAGTCGGATGACACAAATTTTGAAGCAGGTGCCTCATCTGAACCTCATTTGTTAACCCAAGGAGATTTGAACGACCTCGTACTTGATTTCGATTTATCCAAAAAACAGATTGAACTTTTAAGCTCTAGGTTAAAAGGCTGGATTCTGCTGCATAAAGGCACAAAAGTATGCTTTTTTTGCAAGCTTCAAGATGAATTTCAAGACTACTTTTCACAAAAGAATGATTTAGTATATTGCAATGATGTTTATATTACAATCGGGTTTTCATTATATTAAAAACATTTCCAAATTTCAAGTAGGTGTATCTCAAAAATCTTGCGTGATAGAAAAAAAGTAATGGTATATTTGGGATCATCACAAATAGTTAAATTTAGATAAGATGCTGTTTCTTTTGGGACAAAGAAAAATGATTTTTGATAAACCAGTGTAATGTAATAAAGTTTATGTCAAAATGCTTACATAAAATTTTTTTTGCATTTTTTTCTGTATTTATTCAAATACCAAAAAAAAACAATGGTTGCCTGTAAAGTCGGTTTTACGGGCGAAGATTTTACGTGACAACGGTAGAATATTTATTGATATGAATATAATTAAATTGCACAATAGGAACAAGGAATTGAATGAAAATAAGAATTGCACAAATTTTAACTAAAAAAATATATTTTGTTTACTAAAACATTGTACATGTAAACTTAAACTTAACTAATTCCTATTTGAGTGATTTTGTTGAGGATAGGACGATGATAGGAGAAATATGAAATGAAAGGAAGTGTTTCTGCTGTAATGTGTCTTGCGAAAGTCAAGTCGATAGTTGTTCCTTTTAAATTAAAACATTTACTTATATTAGATGTTAAAATTCTTGCTCAACACAGTTTAAATAAAATTTTCTTATATCTGCCACTTTTTCTTAATATTTGAAATTTTAAATAATCAATTCGAAAATCAAAACATTTATTCAGATCGAAGGTTCGAATTTTTGCTAAATAAATTTGAAACTATTTAAAATTTGTAAAATAATAATTAATTAATTAATTAATTTTAAACTAATAATTTACTTAACACTATCAACATTTATCAATAGTATGACATAACCTATATAAAAAAACCAACAATTAGTTGATATTTTTTTATTCTGACAGATGTCTCGTTCGGTGACTCATCGTAACGTTACCGGGCGTTACACTTTTTCATAAGTGACTCCCAGCCGCAACCTAATTTAAGACGTTGTCACGTCAAAAGGCTGTCACGCAAAAACCATGGGTGATGGAAAATTTTTGATTAGATTTTTGAGTTCAGCATGAGAAGTTACACTAGAAACACCATCAGGGTTCTCTTGGGCAAAAATGTTGTTGACCAGTGTTATCAGTTTCGTAAAATATATTTGTTGCTATATAATATAAATGTATTCCCAGAGCTTTAAAAATGATATTAATAACTATATATAGTAGATGAACTACCTTCAATGTCCGCCACTGGTAGGTTCCTCCTTCTCCTTCTTTGCACCGCCCACCACTTGTTGATACACACTATCCCACTCCTCGGGGCACTTTCTTGTCGCCAAATTGCCGCGTCCACCCACCTTAGATCTGTTTAAAACTGTCCCCCCACCCACATTGGAATACCGTCGTGGCGCCTGTCCTCCCCACACACACGTGGACCATCCTCCTGTAGCTGGAATCCATCCACATTTCCACAACTTCACTCTGGGATCCCTGCCTCTCAGATATCTTGTCATACAGTGAGGAGGGAATTATCTATATTACAATATCATTAAGAGAGCACCATCTAGTATGCAAATTTGTAACTGTGGTGTTCTCCTCTAAGAGTATATATATTGTGATAAAACTATTAATTCATTAAAATATGAAATCATAATATGAATAAGATCTAAAATATTTATAACAATAGGTTTCTTCATTTTATAATGAAATTCTTACAAAGTTTTCTATAAAGAAATATTTTCTAATGTTTAAATTTGGTTATAAAGATTTAGTTGTCTTTAAAGAGCATTTTTACTTGCAACCAAATAAAAAAATGTCCATTTTACTCTATATGTTTAAAGAAATCTAGATGAAAAATTTGCAACTATATCAGCTGAGTATATCAATCTACATAAAATAGAAAGGTCTTTGATTTTAAATATTTTTTAATTGGAAACACACGCACAAAAAGCTTGTCTGAAGTAATATTCGTTAGATTTGATTAATATCATTTCATTTTTAATTCACCTGTAATATTCTACATTATAATTTTTTAGAAATCATTAATCAGAGAAATATTAATTTCTGTTCCCTCTCTACCCAATTTCAAAAAATATATATTTAGTGTAGAAAACAAATTTGAAAATTTTCATAAAAATAATGAATCAGATTTAGCTTTTCAAAGGGCTCAAAATATCTTAGATTCCTATTTTAAATAATAATTTTAAACTATCTATATCTTTATAATTTTATAACTATATGAATAGTTTGTTTATTGTGGAAACCAATTTGTATTTTGTGTTGTGTGGGTTTTAATTATTAGAAAATATAAATCATAGATACACATTTATTAGTGATAAATATTTTTGTAAAATATTTAAATACGCAGCATTTTTAAATTATTTGCATTTTCGTTATGTTTCTTTTAAACCTAGTTAGTTGGCGTTCTGCGCTTCTGAAACCAAGGTTGTAAATATATCTATGTTATATAACATATCGAAAATATTTTGGAAAATTCTGTGTGATCCAAGTTAACCAAATAAATATTACCTACTATCAAGTATTCAAAATATATTTCTACTGCGATACTCTGCTGAAAATGGTGAAATGAATGAAGCTGCGGTATTGATTAGAGCAGGTGCAAATATATTCATGCTAAAGATAACTATGAACGGGATGTGTTATATAATGCAGTTGCGGGAAATAATATAAATATATCCCCTTACACAGCTATCTGGTGGAACCTGACATAAACAGAAGAGCAGGGTTCTTATACGATGATAATAATGAAATAAAAGAACATCAAGAACTGAATATGAACTGGTATAAAGACAACCTTAAAATTTACAGAAGTATGATAGAAGAATACTACAAAGAGGATCTTGAAAGAGGTAAATTACTTTTCAAATGGGTGTGTACTGTAAATAAAAAAGGTATAAAATGTGACACTGTTTAATTGTGCTAATATAGCTGAATACCTTACAAATGAAACATTAAGTCAATATAGAAAATCAATGTTAAAATATTAATTCTGAAATTGATAAATTATATTGTTCATATTATATATTAATATATTTTATATACAGTTAAACCTGTCTATAGCGCGCTCTCTAAATAGCGCCTCCTCTCTCTATAGCGCCCGATTTTAAATACGTAATACGATGCGATTTACATTAAAAGTGACCTGTCTATAGCACCCCTCTCTATAGCACCCTATTTTGGTGAGTACCAAGAGGTAGCACTATAGACAGGTTTAACTGTATGTTTCAACTTTTACTTTAATATATTTGTCAAGTTAAAATTTGGATATATATAGAAGAATCTCACTATGGGTAAGAAATTTTCAAGAAACAACGCGATGCAATAGTAATTGATTATAAATTTCCAATTGACCTGGAATTCAGCCGTTTTAAAATAATTTAGTGGAAGAAAATAAAGTAAATGGAGAACCATGGGAAACAAATGGCAACACCTCAGAACAACTTGAAATATTCTTTTCTCTTGTGCATTCAGCTTTGAAAGGTTGTGAAGAAATTTTTGTTGATTAAAACATCAAGCCAAAGAACATCAAATTCATGACATTAGAAACCTAGTGAAAATGACTCTCCATCTCTTCAAAGCCCCAACCTTACCCTCAAAGAAACAATCAATTCATCCAATCTTTATTAAAATGTAGATATCACTTATGAAGTGCGAATAATTCTTATATCTTCTAATCCAATCCCGGATAATCAATGTCATGTAATGACATTGCACATTTTGACCAAAAATTTTTCTAATATGAAAATAAATTCAAAAAGAAAATAAGATAGCAGTTTATCTTAATATCAGACCCTTAAAATAAAATATTTTTTTAAAAATTTGATTCATTATAGTGTGCATGTAAAGAGTATTTATTCACTTTAGATATATTTGCTGTATAGATGGTTGAAGTATATTTGCTTTCAAAACTTTCTATATCTAACTTGTACATATTGGTAATATACTTTATTCCAAATATATATATGAACTTTAAATTCAATGTATTTATTCTTCATGTTCATATTTTGATTATGATATATTTGATTAGTATAGTATAAATTTTAATATAGCACTTATTTGTCTATAGCTTTGTAATAGCTAATGTACCGGTTTTGGTATTTTTTCACCCAAGTTAATGACGAATATTGTTTTAACCATGATACTTCTAAAATTAGTAATAGTTTTATACAGATAGTCAGTATCTGTGGATAATCAGCAAAATATTACCATGAATTATAATTTTACTACAAAATATGTAAAAAAAAAGGATCGCCAATGTGATATCTGTCATTGAATAGTATCACTGTTAAACTTTATCCACTTATTACTACCCATCAAATTTCCCCCTCTCTCTCTAATATTTTATTTAGATAACAAATACCTTCATATATGAATTTTATTTTAAACATATACATAGTATTATTTGCAATATATATTACAATATATTATAATGCGGCTTGTGATTGTAAAACGACATTTGAAAATTACCCGGCATGTGTTTCTTTTGAACGAAAAATTCTTAAAATAAGTTTTGATTTTTGGTTCAAAAGAAACACATTCGGGGTAATTTTCAAAGGTCGTTTTACAATTATTTGCAATGTACATGATACCCTATACACTATATTATTAATTGTCAAATCAGACGCGATATTCCCACAAAGAATGCTTACGTCAAGCAACAACACCAAAATCAGAAAACAATTTCACAAAAGAAATTGAAACAAAAAAAAACAACAACAAAATAACCAATGAAAAAATACAAATGTATACATAGTTAGCAATTAAGGTTTATTTTAACCAAGAGAGAAAATCATAGATATATTTACAAAATTTCCTCAATTTTAAATATGCTTACTAGTTTAGTATAAACATAAAAAGATTCTTGTATTCAATGTCTTTCCGTTTTCTGTAGTTCTGGAAGATTGGACATTCAATAAGTAGGTGACTGAAATATTAAGTTATATTATTTATAATGTATAATGTACAGAACATCTAAATGGCAAAAATGATCATTTTGGTTATGAAAACTTCCTTTTAATATAGGTATCACTAGTGAGTGTGTACTCTCATGTAAGTTCTAATGTATATGCATATTATGACTTATATATATATGTCATAATATATGCTCTTACAGGAATAATAAAGTAAATCTGCAGCCGACCAGAGAGAGAGAGACGTAGTCGATTCGAAGATAACTAACTTGCGACCCTTTGTTGACCACATTCCTGAGGGGGGCGTCAACACCTGGCAACTAATCTTTTGTTTGCCCCGCTTGTGTACACAGGGAAAAAACAGTCGTTCAGCTGATAACGTCTCACTCGCCAGCACTTTCTCTCTCGGCTGGCTGCCTGGATTTTGCCTCTAACAACTCGTCGTGTGATTTTTTCTCTCCTCACCACATTTACCACTATATTGCCACATTGAAAAGGCGACAGGATAAGATCTGGCCGGGAAGCGAATCCCTCATATACCGGAGTATGAAGAAACAAGAAGCCAAGCCACGATGATCGACCAAACCCAACTCAACTGTAACCACTCCTCTTCGAGCCCTCAACCCCTTCCTCGCCAACCTTTGAACCGTGATCCCGAAGAAGTATTCACCTACGACGGAGATGGAGCTGCCACACACTTCTTCCAGCACTAGATCTACCCAAGAACGACCACCGTGCCAGAGCAGGACACCTTCCATCATCATGGACAAGACTCCGCCATATCCCTGCCGCTACTGTGATGTACAACACTGGTACGCTCAGTGTCACAGACAGAACTCTCCCGAATCTCAATGAACTTACCTGCTCTCTAAACCAGCATAACCTGTAAGTGAAATTGTTTTACCCCTTCCATTCATTCTTTAAATAAGTCATTCCTTGTAAATTGTCCCAATATTTACATAATTAGCTCCATTTATTCTCTCCATGCCTATTAACAATGATTTTATTCTCCATACTATTTATCGATATATGTGTATCTCATTTAATTAGTTACCTTACCAGTAGAATTTAACAATCGTTATTTTAATTAAATAATTTCCATTTTTAACGTAATTTAAAAAAAAAAATCTTAAAAAAAAAAAAAAATGGAATTTTACCTATTAACACTTTACGATTTTTACTATTAACAATAGATTTTTCATAATCAAATTATTTATAAAAATATGCCTCCAGCACCTAAACTTTTGTATAGACCTCTCCTACTTGTAAGCACGGCTCACGAAAAATAATTTCTTTCCCTAATCGATTCAAAATTCACCCTGTACTTCAGGCGTCGAAGAATTCCAACCACCACGTGAGCCTTGCTTACAACCAACCCTTGGTGACTCTTATCTATCTTTCCCTTAATGCCCCTCTCATTCTTACAACTTTGTCAACTTTATACCAGCTCAGGACCTTTTATAGAATTATTGATTAATCAATTATCGAACTTCTATATTGTCATTTCAAAATCCTAACCTTCGCCCTTCATTTATGATAATTTATTTCGTAGTTCATCTCTAGCATATCCACCGACCCACGCCATCTAGCCAATGGTGTGTTCGTCACAGGGTGCAGATTGACTAACTGCTAGATATTTATCAACCCCTTTTTGTTCGCACTTGAACAATCTGCATCGAGCGACACAGTTCGCCCCTTCCTCTCGCGCCACACGTTCGCCACACGGACCCTGTCTTCAAATCTATGTTTGTCCATTGTCCAAACCAGCACGATATAGCCTACCTCCGATATTTCCCACGGAGGTACGTTAAACATCGTCGCTGATTCTGTCCGGTCCGTCATCATTTCGCGCAGACATGGGTCTTACTTTCAACCCACCGCGAAATCATCGCCTTGCACAAGCTCCCACGACGGTTCAAACACCTCGTGTCCGAGCAGCTTGTCACTTGTAACGGACAACGCAGTCCTCGTCCCAATTTTTGGCACTGTGCGCGCATACTTTCCGCAAATTAAATATAAGTCCATCCGACATCCTCACCTACACACGGGACTTTTCCCCTCGGACTCGCTAAACAAGTAACTGCATAGATAAGTTAGATTGGCCCAAAGCAAGTTTCCCCTCGCTCTGTTCGCCGAAATTCTAACATTGTATGTAGTTCGATATTTACCTCAGTCCTGAGCTCACACAATTGCCAACCTCAACCTCATTTCTCGTACTCTACACTTATAGCATAGAAAGCCCATGACAAGTTTCCCCTTGCCATGTCCGCCTGAAAAATATCTTAAACTGTAGAGTTCCCCAGTCTTAATGATCTTCAGAATTTCATCATATGTATGTGACTCTTCTTCTCCTTGTTCACACCTCTCAATAACATTTCCCTTATAATACATTAGAATTTATTGTATATAGCCTTTTATAACCTTGATATTTTCAAAATCTCCCATAAATGTCAAACTCTCCGGTGTTGTAAAACTGCTTGTAAATAATATTTACTTGTGTACTATACAGTATTTTATTCACATAAAACTATGTCACCATTACCTTAACTAATTTTAACTGTAAAATTATTTTCTCTATTCCTGGCTTCTCCAGCTTTAAATATACTTAAACCATGTTCAGCCTTCTTCAACGGGGGCCATATGTCATAATATATGCTCTTACAGGAATAATAAAGTAAATCTGCAGCCGACCAGAGAGAGAGAGACGTAGTCGATTCGAAGATAACTAACTTGCGACCCTTTGTTGACCACATTCCTGAGGGGGGCGTCAACACCTGGCGACTAATCTTTTGTTTGCCCCGCTTGTGTACACAGGGAAAAACAGTCGTTCAGCTGATAACGTCTCACTCGCCAGCACTTTCTCTCTCGGCTGGCTGCCTGGATTTTGCCTCTAACAACTCGTCGTGTGATTTTTTCTCTCCTCACCACATTTACCACTATATTGCCACATATATCTATATATGTAATATAATGAAAGAATAATTTCGGTTATGCAAATTGGATGATTCTGATTGTTCAGTGTCATCTATCGGAAAAAAATATTGAAATTGTTAATTTTTGTCAAAGTAATCAAAATTCTCTTCTTGAACTATTGTGTAAGGCAGCAGCAACATTTAATTACATTATTAGAAGGTGTTCTTTTTTTTTATTGCCTTCAAATTTATCCTGATCTACTTCACTACTTTAAACTAATTATGAGCATTTTTGTATATTATTTGCTTTTTAAAGGCAAACTTTACTTGTCACCTCTATCATCATAATAACTATTTTTTAAAACAATATAATGCGGCTTATGATTGTAAAACGACGTTTGAAAATTATCCCGAAAATGTTTCTTTTGAACGAAAAATCGAAATTTATTTTAAGGAGAAATAAAGATTATTTCTAATATATATCCTTTCCTTTATTCCTTTATACTTTTTTATATCTATAAAAATGAAATCCAAAATCTCTTTATGGAATTTCGCATGTAGGTAGCTGAAGATTTCGTTTAACATATAGGATATTCAAAAAACTAAAAAGGTTAATTTGCCTTTTTTTAAAAATGTAAAACCAAAAAGCGTTACTTCCAGCTTTTTACCGCTTGGCGCAGCACTGGTCGCGACGATAAATGAATTTGATTGGTTAATAATTTTACACGTAATTTGTTAGTTTGTTTACAAAATGAATGTTTTTAAAGGTAAACTTATTCAATTGCCGTGAAATTTTGGAAGTTATTTACTATACTACTAGTAAGGTTTCTGGTTTGAATTTGATTTGAAATGAATATTCGTTTCAATTTTATGTGCAAATTTTCTACTTTCACTCGCAAGCAGCGCCTTTCGCGGTATCTGGTGAAATTACATTTATAAATTGTCAAAATGCTAAAATGTGTTCCAAGTGTAATAAATCTAATATTTAATTTGAGGATTTAGTAATATAATATTCCAATGACGTTGTGAAAAAACTTGTCATTTCAATATCTTATATCTTATCTTATATTCTTATCTTATATCTTATCATATATATATTATATCTTCTTCTATATATATAAAAATGAATGTTTGTATGTTTGTTGGTTTGTATGTCCGGTATACAAATTCGCAGTAGTTCACTAATTCAAACCAAAATTTCCATACATAGGTAAAGAAATACGGGGAAGATGATAGGCTATTTTAAAAAAATGTATAAATCAATTATTAAAACTATATATTTTTAGTCAGAAAATGATGACGATATTGCTGTATCATGTTTGATTATCAGATACAAAATTATATCAGGAAAAATTCCAAAAAGCAGAGACCACGGGTGAAACCAGTTCATTATTTTGTACGCAGGAACAAAATTCTAACAGAAAAACATTCATTCGAGCAGAAAACAAAAGCCAGATCATATTTCTATAAAAATATCGCTTCTCAGACACAAAGTTTGGAGCGGGACATTTCACAAGAGTGACATCCACGGCGCCAATTTATAATTGTAACGAAAAGTATTTGAATAAAAACATTTAATCGGGTAAAACCCGGGCGTTGACCGGGTCATTTGACTAGTTAATATATATTCAAAGAAAATATCATATTTAAAATTGAATAAATGTTTTCAAAAACTTATGTTTCAAAAATATATTTAAACGCATATAACAATATTTATATACGTTTATAAATCTATATATAGGTGGATTGGATGTTTTCTAGAATTGTTTTAACAAATGTTCGTTAGGCAAACTTTTACTCGGGTAAAAACTGGGCGAAGCCGGGTACATTCGCTAATTACAGTTATTTACAAATGTTCGTTTGTGGCAAGATACTATTCCTTCAACTTCAAATTACCGACTGGACCAATTAATATTGATTTTATTCAACTTATCGAGTATTTTTCAAGGGATCGGGAAAATTTCCAAATTATCGAGAGTATAGACAAGTATAGATTCAGTAGGGATTAGACGTTTGCTAGAATCGTTCTAACAAATGTTCGTTAAACAAACTTTTACTCGGGTAAAAACCGTGCGAAGCCGGAAACATTCGCTAGTTCTAATATATTTAATAAAGGGATTCCCATTCCTGGACACTTTATTTTTCCGTTTATCATTACTCTTCACAATTCATCCTTTCATACTTCATCCCTAAGGTTAGAAATAATCGTTATTTTTTCTTAAAATAAATTTCGATTTTTCGTTCAAAAGAAACATTCGCGGTATAATTGTCAAACGTCGTTCTAATAACTAATTTTATTACAAGAGAAGGAATGGCCAGACATCATCTTGAGGAATGAATCAAAATTTACTACGACGAGTTTCTTAAAAAAGAAAACTTTGATACTTTTTTCAAACTAATTTCATAAAAAATCTAAGATTTGCCTTAATTGGGGAAATATGTATCTGTGTATAGTGTGGGAGCAGTGTTTTGCCTCAGGCAGCATATATACAATACTTGTTTTTTTTTGCTTATCCCTAGTACTCGTGGTACAGGCCACGATAATCATGTTGGGCAGAAGTTGGCGACTGCTTTTACTATAAGTGCATCACATGTCTACACATGTGAAAAGCAGTTCGACTTTGCACTTACAAATGTGCCAGAACACCGTTTGGTTACTTGCACTCGCTGGTGGTGTTGGACCTTTGCAAGAAACGGTGGCCATTGGAGCATTTTATTTTTAATCAGAAAAAAGTGCTCAATGCGTGAATCGAACCCGGGTTGTAGCGGTCGAAAACCAACGGTTTAGACTATCCTTCCACCGACCCCCTACAATACTTGTAAATAAGGAAGGATCGAAAGGTATCTTCACACTCCTTTCTATATATTAAACCTTCTCAGAAAAAAGTCAAGCATTTAACAGATAGATATATAAATGAAGTTGCAGTTTGAAATAAAGCCCATTCAAAAATTGAACCACTCATTAATTTCCACTCTTTTTGTGAATAAAAATATTCCATGGGTGTCTATACTTCCAGACAACTCAAAATGCACTAAAAAAAGAAATTGATTCTATATCAAGTTTTAAAAAATATATAGACTATTAAAAGCCTATTCACAAATTAAACCGATCATTAATTTTCACCTTTTGTGATATATCTGGAAGGGATTAAAACACTTAATTTGAGAATCGCCAAATAACAGAATAACTTGTCTTTTTTGAGGTCATAAAGCTTAAAGCTAATTATACTACGTTATTTTTGTTGATAGTAAGTTCTAAAACTAATACTAGAAAAATGGGCTTCACAAACATGTCTAAACCACTAGATTACAAAACCTTTTTCTTAATAAAGCTAAAAAAATCAGGTACGTGTGAAATTATATTTCCTTAATGAATTTTTGATTTAATATCAATTTGATTAATTAGAAAGCTGATATTCAGGATAAAATGTTTCAACTAATATTTTTATTTATTTCGTCTCAATTTACAGGTGTTACATTCGAGCACAGCTCGCGAGTCACCTTGTCTTGGCTATTTACACATGGCGAGTTGGTGGAGTAGAGGTGGTCCCCCCGGACCTTGCAGGAGGGCAGCTGTTGGGCGATGAGCTCTTAACTAAGTGTCAGGGCCGGGTCGTCGGAATCGAGAATTGATATCTCCTTTATTTTGTAGAATATCTTGTATGGTTGGATTATTTGAATTTTGAATTTGAAGCTATAATTTCTTAACGGAAGTTTGGTACATATCTTCTAGATCGGGTTGGTTCAAGTTCTCCTTCAGTATCTTGTTTGATATGTTGAAGGAAGCTCCTATACTTGTCCGAAGGCAGATTCTCATGAATGCGTTTATCCTATTTTTGTGTCTGGTTTTAATATATTTTCACCAAACTGGGAGTGCGTATGTTACTATCGGGAGGATAAAACTTCTGTATAGAGTAAACTTTTGTTTTGTAGACAATTTGCTTCTATAGTTGAACAGGCTTGATAATGTTATTTTTGCGATTTTTGCTTTCTTTATGATATTTTTGAAATGCATGTTGAATTTCAACTTGGTGTCTAAGATAACTCCAAGATATTTAACGGTGTCAGTCCAGTCAATAGGGCTCTGGTTTCCCTTTAGGATGGATTTTGGCTTCAAAATTTTATTGTCTAGTGGAGGAAAAATTATTGCCTGAGATTTTTTTGGGTTGATGTCTAATTTCCAATCATTGTACCATTTGGTTATACTGTTTATGAAATTTTGGAGTTGTGTTGTTATTATTCCTATTGATTTGGCGTTTGCTAAAATTGCTGCGTCATCTGCGAAAAGTTTTGTTTGACATTTTGGATGTGGAGGGAAATCGTCCAAGGATAGAGCCTTGAGGGACTCCAATCTGGGTTGGTTTTGCCGTGGTTATATAATTCCCTTGCTTAATTGAAAAGATCTTGTTCTGGAGATAGTTTTTCAAGAATTTGATAAAAATCCCTTGGAAATTGATTTTTTTTGTTATTTTTGTTATCAAGCCATCATGCCATACTCTATCAAAGGCTTTGCTAAAGTCTAGAAAAACAGCAACTACTGCCTCCTTGTGGGACTTTCTTATTTGAATGTAGTCTATTACTGTGATTATCTGGTGGGTTGTGGAGTGTCCTTTTCTGAACCCAAATTGTTGAGGAATGATAAAGTTAATAGAATCAATGTATGTCTGCAATCCGCAAAGAACAATCCTCTCGTATACCTTACCGATGGTAGAGAGAAGGCTGATTGGTCTGAGATCTTCACGTGATTTGACAGGTGATATTTTTGGAATGGTTATGATAATGGCATGTTTCCATGTCTTCGGGAAGTATCACAGGTGTAATGCGGCATTGAAGATCCCAGCGAGGAAAACTATTCCTTTGATGGAGAGGTTTTTAGTCATTTGCGGCGTAATATTTTCGTGGCCTGAAGCTTTGTGATTAACTAGGTTTTTAATCACTTCCTTGACTTCATTTGGCATTGTCATTGATAGTATATTCTCTTGGGGATGTTGACAAGTGTTATCTGTTAGGTAAGACGGAACCTCATCCTCCGCCTTAGAAAAGTGTAAGGAAAAATGCTCTTAAAGATCATTTCCAATTTCTTTGTCGGTCAGGAAGGTTTTTCCATTTGCATTTAAACTATTGATTTTGTCAGTTTTCTCCTAATGGGTTTTGTTTTTTTCAGAAGTCTGTTTGGCTCGATTCAAGTTTGCTTATAAAACTATTCCAATGTTCAGATTTTTCTGCTTCAAGGGCTTGGTTTACCTTTCCTTGAAGATTGAGGTAAGTAGCTCTATGAACTGGATCCCAGGTCGATTGCCATCTTTTCTGAGCTTTATTTTTCTCCCTTATTAAGACTTTGGTATTTGGGTTCTTTATTAATTTGGAAGATGAGACTATGGTGTTTTTCGAGAAGCAATTATTAATTTTCTCGTTTAAAATTCCAATTGCTGAATCAATGTCCACTTCAGTTTTCAAGGGGAGTTTGGGGGGCGTGGTGGAGATTAGATATTGTTGAAAATGAACCCAATTAGTTACTCGGCTGAGCTGGGTTGTGAATTCATCCTTTGGACAATTCAATTCCAAGATTACAGGGAGATGGTTATGTAATATAGTTAATATCGTACTCGGCAACACAGTTGAGTTCGATATAGAATGCAAACAAAAGAATTAACGCTATTTAATACTAACAACAATCCTGTAAGTAAATAAATATATCTAATGCCCCAATAAATAAATCTTATAATACGTTTGCTAATTACATTACGTAAACAAAGATTTTACATGGTGTCAGAAGTTTAAATTTTAAAATAAATAAAAGTAGCGTATTTCGCTAACCCTAGTTCTAAACTGAAAGGGTTAACAAAAGTTCCAAACTTAAAAATAAGCGGAAATAAATAGCTTTGAGAATAATATTTAAATAACTAACCATGGAGGCACCAAAACATTTTGATCCTAATAGAGAAAGGTGGGAAGATTGGCTTCAACAATATTCTTGGTATGAAACTGCTACGGAGATGAAAAAGAAAGAACCAGAAGTTCAAGTCGCGTCGTTCATGACAATAATAGGAAGCGATGCCCAAAAAATTTACCGTACATTTGTACTATCTCCAGAAGAAACTAAAAAAGTTGAAGAAATCAAAAAACGTTTCACCAACTACTTTTTGCCAAAAAAAATTATACCATGGAACGTTATGACTTTAATAAATTACAACAAAGCATGGTTGAAACAATTACAGAATTTATCACAAGATTGCGCCTACAGGCATCAAAGTGCAAGTTTGAAAGTTTGGAAGATGAACTAATAAAAGACAGGGTTGTTGTTGGTATTCATGATGACCACACAAGAGAAAAACTTCTAAGTGATCCTGATTTGGACCTGGATAAGGCAATACAAATATGTATGGCTGCAGAAAGGACAAACAAAGAAATAAAGGTCATGCAACAGCGTTCGGATCAAGAAGTATCAGTCATTAAAAAGAAATTCAGGCCAAAAAATAATGTAACAATGGAAGAAGTTCCAAAATTAATAGACAATTGCAAAAAATGTGGCGGCACACATCCAATTAGAAGATGTCCTGCATATGGAAAAATTTGCAAAAAATGTAAAAAAGCAAATTATTTTGCAAAATGTTGCAGATCAAATTTCAGGTATAAAAAGAAAATCAATACCTTAGAAGAAGAAGAAACAGAAAATGATGAATTTAGTCTTCAAATTAATTCATTGTCGGAATTCACTAGTGAACCAATGGAAAAAATCCAAATAAACAACACTGAACCTTCCAAAATGAAATTGGACACTGGAGCTCAGTGCAATGTCTTGCCTTGGAACATTTTCAAGAAAATAAATATAAAACTTAACAGAAGTTCAGTGAAAAGTTTAAAATCATTCTCAGGCCACAGAATCAAGGTGGAAGGAGAAATTATTGCCTCATGCATAATAAACAACATCAAGGCAGACATTAAGTTCATTGTCACCAAAACAGGGACCACACCAATACTGGGCAGTGAATCTTGCTTTATGCTAGGACTAATCAAGAGAATAAATGAAATAAAACCAGTAGAACAAGAGTTTCACCAGCTGTTCAACGGAGATGGTTGCTTAAAGAATTTTGAATACAGAGCAGAATTCACAAAAGGGGACCACAAGTTGGAAATAAAAACCACCCAGGAGAATACCCCTTAAAATAAAAGATGAGGTCAAGAAACAACTAGACTTAATGGAGAAAAGTAAGGTGATAAAAAGAATGGAAGAACCGACACCTGTCTCAAGCCACATGGTGGTAGTGAAACAAGGCGGGAAATATAGAATTTGCATTGATCCATCAGATCTAAACAAGATCCTGCTAAGAAGACACTACCCACTAAGAACGATAGAGGACATAGCTTCCAATATCAAAAATTCAAAATACTTCACAAAGCTTGACTTCTTAAAAGGCTTTTGGCAATTGAAGGTCGCTGCGGAAACACAACCTTACATGACCTTCAGCACACCTTGGGGGCGTTATGCTTTCCTTAGAGTCCCATTTAGAATTAAAACTGCCCCGGAGATTTTCCAGAATACCATATCCAAGATTGTAGAGAATATACCTGGTGTAGAAAACTCAATGGACGACATACTCATCCATGCTGAAGACATCCAAACACTGAGAGAAAGAACTAAAATAGTCATGACTACTCTTCAGGAAGCTGGAGCAAGATTTAATAAGGACAAGTGTGAATTTGAAAAAACAAAAATAAAGTTCTTGGGACATATCTTCACCAGTGATGGAATAAAAAGAGATGAAGAAAAAGTCAAAGCCATTGACAATATCAAGTCACCATCAAACAAAAAAGAACTACAAAGACTTTTGGGAATGGTTCAATACTTACATAAATTCATCCCAAATCTCTCAGAGATAACATACAGAATGAGATTGCTTCTGAAGAAAAACACAGAATGGCAATGGGACAGCTTGATGGACAAGGATATGGAAATAATAAAAGACTTATTAAAACAAGCGCCAACCCTAAAGTATTATGATCCTAACAAAGATGTGGTACTTTCGGTTGATGCAAGCCAACATGCCATTGGAGCAGTCTTACTCCAAGAAGATCAACCAATTGCGTATGCTTCTTCTGCATTAAATGATGCTCAGAGGCATTACCCTCAAATAGAAAAAGAAGCTCTGGCAATTAAATTTGGTTGTAAGAAATTCCATACCTATATATATGGTAAATCTCTCTTAATAGAAACAGACCATCGACCGTTAGAATCCATTTACAAAAAACCAATGGATAAAATGCCACCAAGACTTCAAAAAATATTCATGGAAATTAATCAATATGGACCAAATATTAAATACAAGAGTGGAAAGGAGCTCTTGATTGCAGACTTACTGAGTCGAGATTGCAAATCATATGAGATTCTAGAAGAAAATCCAATAGAAATCCTTTTAATTACTGCATTTGCAAATAGATCAACAACCAACATCATTAAAGCTACAAAGGAAGATGCAGAATTACAAGAACTAAAAGAAACAATAATCCAAGGATGGCCAGACCAGAAGTCACTAGTTCCTCTATCTTGCAGAAGATATTGGAATATAAAAGATGAACTTTCCATTCATGAAGACCTAGTTCTGAGGGGAACCAAAATAATAATACCAGAATCAATCAAAAAACAAGTTCTCAAACAGATACATGAAGGCCACCTAGGCATTACTGGTTGTACCAAAAGAGCCAAAGACTCCATTTATTGGGCAGGAATGTCCAAAGATATCTCTGACATGGTAGAAAATTGCAAGACATGCATAGCTACACAAAGAGACAAACAAAAACAACCCCTAATGCTAAAAGAAATTCCTGAGCTCCCATGGGAAATTGTCGCATCAGATATCTTTCAATTTGAAGGGAATGAATACATTGTGATTATAGACAGTTATTCTGGATTCATAAACTTTAAACCTATTAACACCATAAATTCAAAAGATACCATTGGATTTCTCAAAAGAAACTTTAGCATACATGGAATTCCTAAAGTTCTGGAGACAGATAATGGAAGAAATTATGCTCCAAGAGAGTTTAATGAATTCAGCAACAAATGGAAGTTTAATCACAAGACTTCAAGTCCACATTACCCTAAATCAAATGGACTGGCTGAAAGAGCTGTGCAAATAGCAAAGAACATTCTTAGAAAATGCAAACAAAGTGGAGATGATATCCTGATTGCATTACTCAACTATAGAAATACTCCAAGAGAAGACATGGGATCACCAGCACAAAGACTACTTTCAAGAAGAACAAAGACAATCTTGCCAATCAGCAAAGAATTGCTAAGACCTTGCATCCAAAAAGATGTCACTTTAAAGCTAAGAAGATCCAGAAACAAGCAGAAATTCTACTATGACAAAGGATCAAGAGACGAACCAACTTTCAAGATTGGACAAGAAGTTTATTTAAGAGAAAACAGAAGAAACTGGAAACCAGCCACAATAGTTCGAGAAGATGGTCCAAGGTCCTATACAGTCCAGAACAACAAAGGACTCTACAGAAAAAACCAATCACATATTACAATTAACCAATCCCAAAGAGACCATGAAAGCATCCTTGAGCAAGAACCCAGTGGAAGTGCTTGTTCAACTTTGGAGCAAGATCAAGAAACTCAGCCTAAAGGTTCTGACAGGATGGAGCTGCAGTCGGAAACTGATAATCCAGCTGGAGAGGAGGAGACCAGAAAGGTGCGGAAGTTCACAAGAAGCGGTCGCCAGGTGAAGCCACCAAAAAGAATGGATTTATAAAAAAGGAGAGATGTAATATAGTTAATATCGTACTCGGCAACACAGTTGAGTTCGATATAGAATGTAGACAAAAGAACTAACGCTATTTAATACTAACAACAATCCTGTAAGTAAATAAATATATCTAATACCCCAATAAATAAATCTTATAATACGTTTGCTAATTACATTACGTAAACAAAGATTTTACAGGTTAGATGATAAATCGTCGGTGGTTCTGGCCTTTGGGGTCCAGGGAATGTTTTTAAAAACACCGAAGTCTAGGAAATCGGGATTGCCTAGTGGACTGTAATGCGTGGGCGAAGAAGGTGCGACAATGTCGAGGCTTTCTGTTTCAGAGATATTGTGCAGCACGATTCCGCTGTTATTAGAAGTCCTCGATACCCAAAGAGGGTGTTTGGAGTTCCAGTCTCCTGCAACGATTATTGAGTGGCTGTGTTTTATCATTTGATTCTAATATTCCAATAATGGTGCATTAGGCTTCATATAAATTGCTGAGATTTGCAAAAGGGCTTTTCCATCTGGTTTTATCAAAATTGAAGTATTTTTTAAGTTTGAAGTATGAATCGGCATATTTTTATATTTAAAAAAGGATTTTATAATGATGGCTGTTCCCCCACCTTTTCCTGTAATTCGGTCAGTTCTAATGGTTTGATAGTTCCTGAAATTTAGATCAATTGAGGGTTTAAGGTGAGTTTCACTGAGCAGAGCAATGTCTATTGAGTTATCTTCTAAAAAGTGCAATAATTCTTCTTTCTAGATCTGATTTCGTTACAATTCCAAGCAATAATTTTAAATGGTAATTTGCAATTCACATTGTAGGTATGTTTTGATTATTTGCATCAATTTTTCACACAGGCCCTTAGTCTCAGAACGAGAAGTTTTTCTTGTCGCAACCTCAGCATTGCTTTGGTTTTGTTGTTCTACAATTTTCGGCAGTGTTTCAGATCTTTTTGAAATCGGAATTGGGTTTTTAGGTTTGTACTGACCAGGGTATCTTGGCTGTTGCTGATGTACTCTTGGAAACTTAGGGCATCCGCGGTAATTGGCTGTGTGCGCTTCTTCGCAGTTTGCACACTTTGTGGGAAGTTGTCTTGACTTTCTTGGACAGTCATTCGAATGGTACTCCTCGGCACAGTTGACGCATTTTGGTTTCAGGAAGCAGTTAAGTTGACCGTGCCCGAAACCCTGGCAGTTGAAGCATTGAGTCACACGATTTGTTGATCTTAAAGATTCAACTGCAATTTTCTGATAGAGAAGTTCAATTATTCCCTAAATTTTCTTATTATGTTCATTTTTCGGTAATTCTACCAGTACTACATTCATTGGCCTTTTAGTTGATTGTCTATGAAATCTCTTCACAGAGGTCTCAGTAAAGCCCATTGTTGGAAGTCCTATTGCTATATCTTCAGTCTTGTAGGCTGTTGTCACGCCCTTTAATACCAATTTGAGCGGTTTTTCTTCTTGGAGTCCATAAGAGTAGCCGCCATTGTTTTTTTTTTTGAACGTTTTCCCTGATTTTTTGGAAGTCTGAAATATTTTTGGCCTTGATGATGTGCCTTTTTCCTGAGATCGTACATTGGAATTTATCTGTGCACAGGTCTTTCAGCTCTTGGCAGAGCAACTTCCAATCTGTTACATTTCTGCTATTACAGGTGGTATTCTTGACTTTTTCGCATGCGTAACTGTTGTCCAAGGAACATCTTCATCAATGTTTTCCTCGTTAACCTGAGGAGGGGTAGCTGCGGGCGTTTTTTGAGGGACCTCAGTTACCTCGTTCATGGAGACATCATTTTCATTATGCTGTGAGACAACTTCCATTCTCGGTGTCTTTTGGCTACCTGATGTTGAATCTGATGGGGATTCGCGAGTTAGTTTCTTTGTTGAAGGAGTCTCTTCTACTTTGTACTCGATGCCACATCTTTCAAGAATTGTCAAAATTATGTTGGTTTCGATTATACTGACCCTTTCGCCAGCTGGGCCGATCGTTGATTTGATTACAATAGGCTGCATCTTTTTTAACTATTTTATTTTCACAATCTTACAATTTTGTGTTTAAATTGTTAATTTAATATATTTTTTTATCTGTACTCCCAATATATATGATGACATTTGCTACCCCATACCCTCATTTTTATTTAAGTCATATAAGAGTGAATCATTTAATATTTTTTTCATGTTGCTTACTCATAATAACCATTGAATTATTTTAGATATTTTCTAAGTATGTGTGTGTCTTGTTTTAAATAATATAACTATGACCCATTTAATTAAAATATGCATATTTAACTGAATGAATAGGCAAAATTTAGAATTTTTACTGAGAGATTTTTATCTGAGCCTGAATGTATAAAATAGCATGCTATTTTAAGTTAAATATATTTTTTCAAAATATGTAATAAAAATTTTCCAACTAATATTACTTACTAACGGATGTACCCGGCTTCGCCCGGGTTCTACCTGAGTAAAGGTTTGTCTAACGAACATTTGTTAAAACAATTCTCTATTAATATATACAGTTATCAGCGTCATGCATTCTTTCTTAATTCTGTCACCGTTTGCTTTTGGTTCAGTGGTAGAATGCTCGCCTGCCACGTGGGCGCCCCGGGTTTGATTCCCGGCCGATGCATTTTTTTTTTACAATTTTTAAACTCATTTATATTATTAAAATATATGTGCTTTTCCTGTCTATGTACAGATTTATGGTCTATGTACACAAGTATACATGTATGTATACAAGTTATTTGCAAATTGCGTGGCAAATTTACCCTTTCGCTCGCAAGCAGCGCCTCTAACGGTGAAGATGGGAGGTAATATCAGCTGAACTAATGGACATGTAAAACGTGTTTTAATAGAACATAGAGAAAAATCTGTAAAATATATTTTTCGGATTTTTAGTCAAGAAAAATAAATTGACAGGTTCTGGGAAAAAAGTAGTTGTTTTTTATTCCGAAAATGATGATGACAATATTGCTGTATCATAATTGATTATCAGATACAAAATTATATCCGCAAAAATTCCAAAAAGCAGAGACCACGGGTGAAGCCAGTTCATTTTTAGTATGCAGGAACAAAATTCTAACAGAAAAACATTCATTCGAGCAGAAGACACAACGCCGGATCACCTCTTTATAAAAATATCGCTTCTCAGACACAAAGTTTGGAGCGGGACGTTTCACAAGAATGACATCCACAGCGCCAATTTATAATTGTAACGAATAGTATTTGAATAAAAGCCTTTAATCGGGTAAAACCCGGGCATTGCCCTTTCTTAATCAATTATGTCACCGTTTGCTTTTGTGAATGGAATAATTACCCAAATATGGCCATTTCTCATAACCATCGGTGGTTCAGTGGTAGAATGCTCGCCTGCCACGAGGGCAGCCCGGGTTAGATTCCCGGCCGACGCATTTATTTTTTTTTTTTACAATTTTTAAAAATCATTTATATATTATACAAGAATGACACCCACGGCGCCAATTTATAATTCTAAATAATTGTATTTGAATAATAGCATTTAATTGGGTAAACCCCGGGCGTTGCCCGGGTCATTCGGCTAGTAAACTTATAAAAAAAAAAGATATATTTTGATAATTTGAAACTCGTAAATTTGAATCTCTCGAGAAAGTGAACTTTTTTCCTGGTCCCTTGAAAAATACTCGATAAATTGAATAAAATCAATATTAATTGGTTCCCTCGGTAATTGGAAGTTAAAGGAATAGTATCCTTGGAATTGTATCATTATTCTTGTCTCAAATAAATTGCCGTGTCATCCTGAATTTTGTCTTTCCTAATTTTCTACGTTACAAAATCATCATTTTATCTATTCTCCCAATATATATGTTGTAGATAAATAATAAAACTAACTTTGACTTGTGTGCAATTAATGGGTAGAAAATCTTACTTTTGATAAATAATCTTTAAGATAATAAATTTAGTGATAATAAAACTCATAGATAAAAAAATTGTTATCATCGTCGCAATGGGGGCGCTGCTTGCGAGTTTCACGGCGATTGCATGTATGGTTTTTGAATCTATAGAATACAAACATACAGACAGACAGATATTTAATTCTATATATATATATATAGTACAATAATACATTTGTACTATTTTTTCATATATATATATGTAGTAATCCCGAGGTGGAATGTACTCGGCAGTCGTGGTAGTGGGTGCGTGATGGGATTCCCGCACTGGGACAGCAAGAGACAGAGGCAGGTCTAGATGGTAACTCCAGGAAGGTAGAGGTAGACCACGGACGAAGGTAGTCGAACCATGGACGTCACAGATGCCCTACATCGCGGATAGGGGTGAGAAATCTGACCAACCGTATAACGGCGTCGATCTGAAACCAACTAAAACAACTACCCTCTTTTGTCCCAATCTTGGGGGGCTTATATACTGGACTCTGGCACTTGTTGACGAGTTCTGATTGGTTCCCGTAAACACGCCACCTGTCAAGCGCTGGGTTATTAATTATGTCTGGCCACCTGTTGACGGGGGAATGAACTCATTATCATAAACACGTGTTCGTCTGGTCCATGGCGTCGTCTGGTCTACCTTTACCCCTTCTTTGTTTTATTGTCATTTCCATTGTTCGATACATATTTTATATATAGATATGGGGTTATATAAATATTAGAAGAAGGCTGTGATCTACCTATGTCAAAATATACTACAGAATGTGTCCACGGTGATGAAGGTTTGGTTGGGGGAATGACATGTAATGAATGATAACCTAACAAACCTATTATTATAAAAATTAAAAGAAATAATTTGTATACAAATATATATTAGTTAAAATTATTATGAAGTTACAAGTTAAAAAGAGAAAGAGGTTGTAATGGTGGTGTATCAATAAAAACGTACAAAATGAATGATAAAAGATTAAGAGAAGGTATATAATACAAAATGTTAAATATGTTAAAATGAATCGTACAAGGAAAATAATATCTTATTGCATAAAAGGTGAGAGAAAGCGAAAAGAGGTGGGAAGATTGATGGAGGTAAAAGGGAGAGGTAGAGGTAAGAGGGATCCCTGTTGTCCATAATGATTATGCCCGGTTGAATGATGACAAAAAAAGTGAAAGTTTGAAAAAATGGTGAATTGAAATGATGAGTCGGGCGATGAGAAAAAAAATAAAAAGATCGCGCTGGATATCCTGAACTCATTATCGGGAATGGTATAGCGAGGAAGGATTGTTCCAGTCGGATTAATCAATGAAAAAAATAAAAATGTTCGGCGAACTGGAATCCCTTGGAAGGTAGTTGGAGGTTTGAAGGATGTGGAAAAGGAGAGGTGGATGTAAGAGATTAATTGCTGTCAATTTTTATTGTGTCCGGCTTGTGTGGTGAAAAAAAAGTTGAAAGATGAAAAAATGATGAGCCGGACGATGAGAGAAAAAAAATAAAACCTAACTGGGTCTCCTGAGCTCACTGTTGGGAAATGTACAGCGAGGAAGGGTCTTCTAGTTAGTTTAATAAAAAAAAAAAAAATGGCTGACGAACAATAATCTCTTGATGGGTGTAAAAGTTGGGAGGAAAGGTTCATGGGATAGAGTTAGAGGTTGTAAGGGAAGCGTCAAAAATAACATTTTGAAAATCTATTAAGAAAAATAAAATGATAAATGTTTTATCTGTTTAAGAAATATTATAAATATTGTTAGGTGTAGGTTTTTTTTTAAATAGTGCCTAAAATAGTTGAAGTTGTAAAATTCTAAATCTAAACATGATGAAAAAAGAAAATAAAATATTAAAGGTAACAATATATAAAGGGTTGGTTGGTAGTTAATGGCATTAATGTTGATGGTTAATAAACAAAATGATATTATCGATTACTAGTGAAATGTTTTATCTACATTGGTCAGTTAAAAAAACAAAGTCCAACACCACAAAACTAGTAAAACTGTAAGTCTATTTACAAATAAATGAGAGAAAAGCTAGCAAACCTATTAAATGGGAAATAATTTGGGGCACAAATTTGTTACTAGAATAAAATAAAGATAAAGGGGAGCAGTGGTGACACATTGATATAATATTATAAAACTACAAAAAATATATAAGAGGAGTACATAGGAAGGATAAATTTAAAGTAAATACACACAATAGCGAAAGTAAATAATTGGGAAAGTTGGTATACTAGTTACAGTTTTTTGTTACTTAAGGTACCTTGAATATTTACAACATAGTTTCAGGGATGTAATACAGGAAGGAGGAGAAGTAGAGATAATAAAAGTAAAATTAAAATATAAAAGAAAATTGACTTAAGCAAAAGGTTTACGATAGGTAGTGACGCAGTGAGGAATAAATGAAGAAGGTCTGAATTGGTTTCTGCAAAGGACATCTCAGGAGTCCTGCCCTGCAATACGAGCTTAGAAGCGAAGTATTGTTTCCAGGGTTCAGCAATCTCAAGATGCTCTGTAAGTAACATTAGATCAGATGGGCAAAAGGTGTGAAGATTGAAGGAGAGGTAGTTAATGGGAGAATATGGGAAAGAAATCTTTTCTGAGAGAGGTTAAAAAGAGATGGTGTCTCAAGAGTTGCACTGCTGTCGGTGATTGATTGAACCCGTGTTTGAGGAAAATAGAATGAAATAAAGAATGCTGGGACGACGACCTGGGTGTAAATAAAAAAAAAGTCGGCAAACAGGAACTTTGCGATGGACGAGGGGTGGTTAGAACGAAGGCATAGAAGGCCAATGGAAAATGATCAAGAGACGAGAGAAGTATGGAAGGCCTATAATTGAATGATTGACAGGTTGCTAATGGTGGGTACAACGGTCATTCCACCCCTTTAGAAGTAGAAAAAAAAAACTAGGGGGGAGCTCAGTGCGTCCTTGATCTTATGTCGTTGGGATGAAGACTGGAATTAATTGTCCTTTTCTCTTTGTCGTGCCTGTCATTTGTACGTTGTACTGATATTTCTCTACTTTCTATTATACTGGGATTTATATAATTATATAACTCGGGGAATTTTCAATTTTGGGATGTTATAGTATGGGGCGTGTCTTTATATTTATTAGTAACTATCTTGATTAACTTCGTCCACGAGGTTCTGGGATTCTCTAGGTGAAAAAACCTTAGTTTCTCAGTAAGTTTTGCGTCAAGATGTTCTGACAAATCGATAGATTGGAGATTATTAGTGGTGATTAGGTTTAGAAAAATTATAAAATAATAAATTTACGAAATTTTTTAAGAGAAAAGGTTATGGCATGGGTACAAAATTCGGTAGAGTTTCGTAATTGACAATTTAACACAGGCAGGAATGAAATGCAATGGGATATGGAAATTTTATGGTATGATATTTAGTTTTCGCATATTACATTTATAGTTGTATTTGTAATTGTGGGAAAAATGGGAGGCACATTTTGAGATGAGACAATTTAAAATTGACATTTATAAAAATACAAATCTAGGATTAGTTTTTAAAAAACTTTTAAATATTGAGAAATATCAATTGAAATAGTAATAGGTTAAGTAAAATAAAGAGCGTAATAAATTTAATTATTAATACTATGGCCACAAATAAGGTATTTTAAAAAATAACACAAATGAGTTTAGAAAATATGATTCGAGTAATTAAAATATAATATGATTTTTTATGTGAAGTTGAAAGTTGCATATTCGGATAATGCCATTTTAGGTGAATTTAAGAAAGGCATGTAAGATTAATAAATTGGCAAAAATGCGTGATTGAATATTTCTAATAATAAAATTGAAAATGATAAATTAACAATTATAATTTGATTAAAATAAAGTGATAAATGAGAGTATGAAAGTTTTAAAAATTGAATAAAAATGATATAAAAAAGGTTATAATTGATTTTAAAATGCTTAAAGTGAAAATATAAAATTTATGGGGAAACTGTCAGAAACAAAGTTTAAAGTACCTTGAAATGGCTGATGCTGGCTGGAGTTGATCTCTGTAGATGGCTGTTTGGAAGAAGGCTGCTTGTTGCGTGGGATCCGTCGAAAGAGGAGATGAGGGCCTCCTCCGCACGAGGCACGGCTTGTCCCCGAATGGCGTCTGTTAGGCGGCCTACTAGGTCTTCGTAGTGGGGCTGCATGTTGGTGAGGGCATCCGCGAAGTAGTCGTCCCTGACCTCCGTCATCCTCTGCATACTGCTGTCCTCAGTCATCCTGTCAACTTTAACGGGTTCTGTAGTAATCCCGAGGTGGAATGTACTGGGCAGTCGTGGTAGTGGGTGCGTGATGGGATTCCCGCACTGGGACAGCAAGAGACAGAGGCAGGTCTAGATGGTAACTCCAGGAAGGTAGAGGTAGACCACGGACGAAGGTAGTCGGACCATGGACGTCACGGATGCCCTACATCGCGGATAGGGGTGAGAAATCTGACCAACCGTATAACGGCGTCGATCTGAAACCAACTAAAACAACTACTCTCTTTTGTCCCAATCTTGGGGGGCTTATATACTGGACTCTGGCACTTGTTGACGAGTTCTGATTGGTTCCCGTAATCACGCCACCTGTCAAGCGCTGGGTTATTAATTATGTCTGGCCACCTGTTGACGGGGGAATGAACTCATTATCATAAACACGTGTTCGTCTGGTCCATGGCGTCGTCTGGTCTATCTTTACCCCTTCTTTGTTTTATTGTCATTTCCATTGTTCGATACATATTTTATATATAGATATGGGGTTATATAAATATTAGAAGAAGGCTGTGATCTACCTATGTCAAAATATACTACATATATATATATGTAATTATATCTAGGTGGTGGTGGTGCTTATTACCATGGTTAAACCAATTCCTGAATTCCACTCCTCTCCAATTTTGCGATGGTAGTTATAGGCCTGGAAAATAGGTCCTCTATTGTCAGTTCTGAGCATGATATGTTCCCGAGAATCTTCCGCACTATTTCATTTCAAGCAGTTATTGAAGGTTTTTTGTTCATTTTGAAATTTTAAGGTTTTTATATGGCCACTTCTTAGTCTTGCTGAAGCTGTTCGTTGATTTCTATCGAGTTTTTGAAGTTCTTCTAATTATATCTTAATCTCTATATACAGTTTAAACTTTTTATTTTTGAAATTTTATTTTAATTTAAAGCGTTATGTCCCCCTAGGGACACTTTCACTGTCATGCATGTATGACTTTACAATTGTCTATACATATATAGGTATACAATAATTTTAGGCCGTGAATAGAATAGTCATATATATATATATAAATGAATGTATGTGTGTGTGTGTGGTCTGTTTGTCCTTTATGCCTGACCAAACCACTCATTGGAACGCCATGAAACTTTGGGAAGTTATTTAGTATAGTACTGGGAAGGTTTCTAGCAAATAAAATTTTTGAAATAACTTTTCGCTTTAAAATAATCAAGATAAATATTCTAATTTATCTGTTATAATTCAACAATCTGCTCTAAATATTATCATGATGATACGATGATTTTGTAATGTAGAAAATTAGGAAAGACAAAATTCAGGATGACACGGCAATTTATTTGAGACAAGAATAATGATACAATTCCAAGGCAAGATACTATTCCTTTAACTTCCAATTACCGAGGGAACCAATTAATATTGATTTTATTCAACTTATCGAGTATTTTTCAAGGGACCGGGAAAAAATGTTCACTTTATCGAGAGATTTGTTAGACAAACCTTTACTCGGGTAAAACTCGGGCGAAGCCGGGTACGTCCGCTAGTATGATATTAACAATGAGAAAGAGAGAAAAAGAGAAAAAAAGAACTGTGTACAAAAGAAATAAGTGTCTGGTAACATGTACAATCAGCATAATATACCTATATTACACTCGTAAATTACACAGGTCTACAAAAAAATAACCTTTTTTTTTTTTTGCCGGAGAAAACCTGATGTTGATTCTAATGTAACTTTTTATGCTGAATTCAAAAATGAAATCAGAAGTTTCCATCACCCATAGTTCTTGCAGGATAACCATTTTTCTATAAATTGTTAATGTTACATAAGCATGAAAATGTTACATAAGCATTTTAAAATAAACATCATTACATTAGCTAGCGCTTTATTTTTGACAAGAAGAGTTGATATGTGGAGCCAAAAGCTTATTCTTATTTGTTATTAATTGAATTTTGCTCTTTAAGAATCATAAATTATAATTTAAATAACAAATTATTAAATTTTCAATTAAATATGTTTATTTTATAATGCAATCTCTTTTGCTTTCAATTCAAAAATAACAACAAGCTCTGGAATGCTATTTGCTGAATAACAGTTTTATTATATATATCGTATATTTTAATGGGTATAATAATTACACTTTTAGTATATTTAACATATCTTCCAATTTGTTAAAGCTGATACCTTATAATATCCTACCTTTCTATTAAAATGTACACTATTTCTATTTACTACCACCCCATATTTTCTATATAAACTATTTGTATTTAAACCCCCTACTTGTATGTAAAACAAAAAATTTTGACGTCAAAATAAAGATCCAAAGAGTGTTCGGTCAGCTGGTGGCAGGGACAGAGGGAAGGAAAAAGGCAACGCCCAGCCCATGTGGGGTCCCGAGGGACATTCTTATAGACGATCCACCTGTAAACAGGACAGGTTTTGGCAGGGGCTCAGCAGATGTTCTAGAGGGTGGCCATCGACAGACGGCTTCTGTCTTGCACACACTCTCTCTCTCCATGTCTCGGTGATAAGCATCCAAATTTGTGTCATGGCCTTTACCTCTGTCCCGTGGGCTGTCCCTGACCACTCTCGGTGCTAACATCTAGCCCTGCCTCTGCTTCTTGTTGTCCGCGTGTGGAAATTAACATCAACACTCGCCTCACGTACACGACTGCCAGCTTATCCATACGACATTTGCAACAATATTACATATATATTTAACCAATGCTTAAAATTATACCGCGCAAGTTTCTTTTCCACGAAAAATCAATATTTATTTTAAAGAGAAATATTTACTATTTCTAACTTTTTTTTTGAATGAAGTATTAGAGGGTTCCATTACTCTTCATATTTTCACCCTCTCATACTTCATTCAAAAAAAAAAGTTAGAAATAGTAAATATTTCTCTTTAAAATAAATATTGATTTTTCGTGAAAAAGAAACTTACGCGGTATAATTTAAGTATTGTTTATAATCACACGCCGCAGTCCTTTATAATATATATATTTAAATTAAACCTAACAATTTGTTTAATAGATTTGCATCAGAAGTGACAGGTAAATTTGAAGTGATCGGTTTATTCTTCTCTATCGATTTGCTTTTATAAATCGTGTGCACTAGACTGTGTCAATATGCCGAGGCGTTGCATTAATAATCCTGATATTTTCTGTTACATTTGTGGGGAATTAACTTTCAAAGTTCAAAGGCGAAACTTTACACCGCTCATTAAAAAGTGCTATCAAATTTATTTTGGCTGTAAAGTCGGCGACCAAGATAAGACTTGGGCTCCTCATCATTGTTGTGAAATTTGTGCTCGACTTCTTATGCCTTTTGCGGTTCCAATGATATGTAGGGAACTTAAATCCATTCTTCAGACTGTTATTTTTGTTTGACAAAGACTACAGGTTTTACATCCAAATCAAGACATACAGTTGAATATCCAGATTTGCCTTCTGCTATGAGACCGATATTTTATATTTTACCCGTGCCACAGCCTCCTGAAAATGTAATATTTAGTGACGATGATTCAGATAGACGAGAGCAACAGTCGGATGACACAAATTTTGAAGCAGGTGCTTCATCTGAACCTCATTTGTTAACCCAAGGAGATTTGAACGACCTCGTACGTGATTTTGATTTATCCAAAAAAAAAAACAGAGTGAACTTTTAGGCTCTAGGTTAAAAGGCTGGAATCTGCTGCATAAAGGAACAAAAGTATGCTTTTTTTCGCAAGCGTCAAGATATAATTTTCAAGACTTCTTTTCACAAGAGAATGATTTAGTATATTGCAATGATGTTTATATTACCAGTAGTTTTTTCATTATATTAAAAACATTTCCAAATATCAAGTAGGTGTATCTCAATAATCTTGCGTGATAGAAAAAAATAATGGTATATTTGGAATCATCACAAATAGTTAAATTGAGATAAGATGATGTTTCTTTTGGGACAAAGAAAATAAATTTTGATAAACCAGTGTAATGTAAGGTCTCTTGGGCAAAAATGTTGTTGACCAGTGTTATCAGTTTCGTAAAAGATAATTGTGTTGCTATATAATTTAAAATATATCTACAAAAGGTATTGAATTTAATATACATTTCTTTACAGTATTAATGTCAATAATGACAATATACAGCATATACTTTAACTCCATATATATATATATTAGATAATAAAAGGCATATATTGGATTTTATAGAATATTTATTTTGCCAATATTTCGGCTGGCTGAACGCCAACCTATACTATATGTACTATATGTAATGCCTCGATAAAGGTTGGCGTTCAGCCAGCCGAAATATTGGCAAAATAAATATTTTATAAAATCCAATATATGTCTTTTATTATCTAATGAATTAAGTATGGATTGCTCTATTTTCAAAAAATATATATATGTTTGTCTGTAATGCACGTCTGCTTTATGCAACTAATCTGGCTGAAAATTTAACAGCATATAGAGTTGAATCTAGAAAAAACTTATAGTCAGATTTTCAGGTTTCTATCTCGAATATCTTTGAAGTCATTTACAAATTTGCCAATTTCACTGGCAACTAGCGCCCCACTGCGGAGACTGAAAGTAGATTGGTTTCTGTTTATATTCATTCTATTTTCTAATTTGTTGTCGAATTGTGAATTAATATTAGTATATTTTAGTATGATTAACATTAAATTTTTGTTTGTGTTATATATCATAAAAACGTTTAATATCAAGCATTATTCGCAGGGCAAACATTCAATTGGGTATATACTGGGCGAAGCTAGGTCATATTTTATAATTTTAACAAATTATATTTGGATAAAAATCATTTTTCATACATATGCACTCGAGGGAAAATGCTCTCTAGTAAAACTCGGGTCATTCGGCAATTATCTTTCTGAAGTGTAATATTTAAAATATAGAAAATTTAAAATCTGGTTCAAATCACATAAATAGGTACCGCTCAGCAAGAGCAACCTAGTTCATCATAATTGAACAATGAATAATATGTGAAGGTTATTCACATATTAAACAAATTTTAACGCGGGATTTAATCCCGGTTCATGACTGTCGGGAATCGAGCGTGTTGCCCTCTCACCACCGACTTATGTTTTTAAATTTAAAATGAAACATAAAATTATAGGGAGGAAATATCTTTATTTATGGGGCTGTTACCCAGAAGAAAATTATACGGTGAAAGTATATATTATTAATATTTTGATATTATTCGAAATCCTATCTACTAATATATATATATATATATATATATATAGTAGAATCTGGAAAAACCTATAGTGAAAATTTCAGTTCTTTATCCCGAATATTCTTCGAGTTATTTGCAATTTTGCGTTGTAAATTTGTCCTTTCGCTCACAAGCAGCACCTCTAGCTGTGAAGTTGGAAGGTAATATCAGCTGACCTAAGGTACATGTAAAACGTTTTTCAACAGAACATAGAGGAAAATCTGGAAGAGATATTTATCGGATTTGTAGCCAAGAAAAATTTAAATTGACAGGTTCTGGGCAAAAAAAAGTTGTTTTTTTTAGTCAGAAAATGATGATGACAAAATTGTTGTATCATGTTTAATTATCAGATACAAAATTATATCGGGAAAATTCCAAAAAGCAGAGACCACGGGTGAAGCCAGTTCATTTTTAGTATGCAAGAACAAAATTCTAAAAGAAAAACATTCATTCGAGCAGAAGACACAAAGCCAGATCATCTCTCTATAAAAATATCGCTTCTCAGACACAAAGTTTGGAGCGGGACGTTTCGGTTCAAAATCACTTTATTAGGTACCGCTCAACAAGAGCAGCCTAGTTCATGATAATTGAAACAGTGAATAATATATGAAGGTTATTCACATATTAAACAAAATGTTAACATGGGATCCCGGTCCATGGCTGTCGGGAATCGAGGGTGTTACCCACTCTTCCACTGACTTTTATATTGCTTATTATATAGCGGGACGTTTCCAAACTCCAAATAACTTTATTAGGCGCCGCTCAAAAAGAGCAACCTAGATCATCATATTTACAATATACTGTGGGGAATGTACAGGGTTTGTTCATTTACAATTATAATTTATAATGATGTCGTTGGGTCCAGATTCTCAGGTCCTTGGGGATATTGTTCTTGAGAAGGTATTGTCTTGCTTGTTTGATATTCAAGGTCGGTTTATTTTTCCTTTTTTTTTTCCAATTTCCGTCATTCTGGCTTAAGTGATGGAGAATTTGTCGAGGTTTTAAATTTCTTATTTTCCTTTTTCCGGATTTGTAGTTTGTGGCTTCCTTGAAGGAGGGGTTTTCTAATTTTTCGGATTTTTCGTAGAATTTAAATGATTGTCTAGTGAAGTAGTCAATGATGTTTTCGATATTTAGATCGTTTCTGAGGATTGTGTTCCGAACGAACCAGGGTGGGGGCATGATTTTTCTGATCATTTTATTTTCAAAGACTTCTAACTTTTTAAGGATGGTCTTATGAGCTGTTATAAAAATGGGGTGGCCGTATATAAGTATTGGTCTTATTATTGACGTGTAAATGGTTATTTTGCAAAGAAGGGATAATTTTCTTTTCGGTTCTAGAAGTAGGGATAGTCGGTGTTGGGCGGCTTTCGCCAAATTGATTCTGTTTTCAATGTGTTTTTTTGAAGGTTAGGGGTTGTCTAAGGTCATCCCTAGGTATCAGATATTCTCTTTCCATTTAATATTGTCTTCGAAGACGAAGAGTTCATCAAAAGGTTTCATAATTTTTTCTTTTTTTATGGAGAAAATTATTACTTCACTTTTTTGGGGGTTCTTTGTGACTCGCCATTTTTTACACCAAATAGTGGAAAAGATACAGGCCTCTCGGAGTTTCATGTGGAGTCTGTCGAAGGTGTATGTCGAGGCCAAAATGGCGGTATCATCGGCAAATAAGTGTAAAGAGGTGTCTTAAATACAGGGGAAGTCGTCTATATATATGTCGAATAAGGTTGGTCCTGTGACTGATCCTTGAGGGACCCCAGCAAGGATATTCCTAGCTGTTGACAGTTCGTCTTTGACTCGTACCTTGAATGTTCTATTCGTTAAAAAGTTTTATGTTATTTTTATGATGTCTCCAGGAAGGTGCTTTTTTCACATTTTGTAGAGAAGGGTCTCATGCCAGACTTTGTCGAACGCTTTGGCGTTATCGAAGAACACGGCTCCTGTTATTTGGCCTAGGTCCATGGCTTTTCTTATTTTTTCAGTGACAACAACTAGCTGGTGCAATGTTGAGTGCTTGGCTTGGTAGCCAAATTGTTCAGGTCTGAATGGATTCGTTTCTTCGAGGGACTTTCTAAGTCTTCTTAAAACAATTCTTACGAATAGTTTTGAGATGGCAGGTAGCAGTGAGATGGGCCTGTAGCTTGTTGGTTCAAGCATGGATTTCCCTTTTTTGAGTATGGGACAGATAATGGACGTTTTCCATCATTCAATCGGTTCCAAAATCACTTTATTAGGTACCGCTCAACAAGAGCAACCTAGTTTATGATAATTGAAACAATGAATAATATGTGAGTTATTCGCATATTAAACAAAAAGTTAACGAGGGATTAAATCCCGGTTCATGGCTGTCGGGAATCATGGGTGTTACCCACTCGTCCACCGACTTATATATTCATTCAATTGGATATATCTTGGGCGAAGCTAGGTCATATTTTATAGATTTAACAAATAGTATTTGGATAAAAAAGCATTTTTTATACATATGCACTCGGAAGAAAATGCTCTCTAGTAAAACTCGGGTCATTCGGCAATTATCTTTCTAAAGTGTAATATTTAAAATATATAAAATTTAAAATGAAACATAAAATTATAGGGAGGAAATATCTTTATTTACGGGGCTGTTACCCAGAAGAAAATTAAAGGGTGGAAGTATATATTATTAATATTTTGATATTATTCGAGATCCTATCTACTAATATATATATATAGTCGAATCTGGAAAAACTTATAGTGAAAATATTAGGTCTCTATTCCGAATATTCTTCGAGTTATTTGCAATTTTGCTTTGAAAATTTGCCCTTTCGCTCGCAAGCAGCGCCTCTAGCGGTGAAGTTAGGAGGTAATATCAGCTGACCTAATGTACATGTAAAACGTGTCTTAACAGAACATAGAGAACAATCTGGAAGAGATATTTGTCGCATTTTTAGCCTATAAATTTTGAAATTGACAGGTTCTGGGCAAAATAGTTGTTTTTTAGTCAGAAAATGATAATGACAATATTTCTGTATCATGTTTGATTATCAGATACAAAATTATTGGGTTGTAAAGAAAGTTCATTCGTTTTTTGTATCTCTTTGTTTCATAACGGGTTTTGTTGTTATATGGCAAAGTGTTTATATTATTTAAATAGTACATGTTCTGCTCTATAAACCTCTATTATTTGGGTTTTGAAAAACGTTATTTTTTGTTCTTTTTCCAGGCTTGAAAATAGAATATCCATGAGGCAAAAATCACCATTTTCGACATCTGCCTTTCTTCGCTTTTCATTGAGGTCAAAAAGCAGCCGAAGCAGCTCGGGACATATGAAACGTGTATGGAAAAGGTGTCATAGGGGAGCGATCAGCACAAAAATGGTTTGCAAAGTTCAAAAACGGCGACTTGGACCTTGAAGACACGCCTCGAAACGGACCTCCATCAGAATTCGATGAGAACATCCAAAGGCCCTGTTGAAGGAAGATGGTCGCCAAACAACCCGTGAGTTGGCCGAAAAATGAAATGTAGTGCAGTGACACACCATCTCCAACCATCTTCAATCAATAGATTTTTTCTCAAAAACTCGGAGCTTGGGTGCCTCACGAGCTTAATGAAACCAACAAAGAAAATCGCCTTCAAATCGTTGCTCAACATCTCGCACGCCATTAATCAACACGGGGCCATAAACAACGATTTTTATATTGAATCGTTACGGGAGATAAAAAATGGTGTCTATACGTGAATATGAAGCAAAGAGTGGCTGGCTCGATACGCCGAAGCCAAGAATAAAGCAAGATCTTCACCCACAAAAGACTATGATCTGCGTTTTTTGAGACTGCGAAGGTGTGCTGTACTGGGAAATGCTTGAAAGGAATGCCACGGTCAACAAGGACCTGATCTTTGCTCAATTGCATCGCGTGAATGAAGCAATTTAACAGAAAATACCTGATCGAAAAGGTCAAATAATTCTCCTTCACGCCAACGCTAGGCCGCATGTTGCACAAGTCGTCAAAGCTGCCCTTCAAGAGCTCGAATGAGAAGATCTACAGCACCCGCTGTACTCTCCGGACCTTGCATCAACCGATTACCACCTTTTCCGCTCCATGTCTAACCATATGAGAGGCACTATCTTCGATGATGAAAAGGACCTCAAAACCTGGCTCATCAACTTCTTTGACACCAGACCGGCGTTTTTTGGTGGAACGGCATCAACAAACTAGTCGGGCGTTGGGAGGAGGTTGTAAATAATAATGGAGAATACATAATTAATTAATTAATTGTTATAATTGATGTTTTTTTTCTCTAAACAAAATTGTCTGATAAAACAGAAAGAACTTTCTTCACAACCCAATATAAACTGGGCTTCTTGTTTTCACGCGACCTCATAAATGTGTATCCCACCGTAAAAAATGGTTACAACTCAATTATTTTTTATATTCAAATGTCAAATACAACTAAAAAAAACAAATATAAAATTTTATCTTCTTTGAATGAAGTCAGTACTAAAAAGACATAGATTTGATACCGTTAATGCCATAAAGAAAAAATCGTTGAGCGTTTTGAGGGGCATTATTTCTGATGAATTTTCTGGGTGCTTCCAGAACTGGGAAAAAAAGAATGAAACGCTGTATAGATTCCCTCGGACAGTATTTCGAGGAATATTAACCATTTTGGTATATATTCATCTAATAAATCTTTTATGACCCCGAATTTTATGATTATGCCTTATAGGTATATATGTTTGTTGGCTATACAAATCGTCAATAAGGACCTAATCTGGCTGAAATTTTAACAGAAGCTTGAGAATACTCTAGAGGAGTTTATTGTCACATTTTTAGACAAGGAAAATTGAAATTGACCAAGTTCTGGTCAAAAATAGCTGTTTTTTATTCAGAAAATGATGATGAAAAAAATGCTGTATCATGTTTGATTAGCAGATTCAAAATTATTTCGGGGAAATTTTCATAAAACAGACCACGGTCGAAGCCAGTTAATTTTTAGTAGGGAGAAACGAAATTCTAATAACAAAACATCTCTCTATAAAAATATCGCTTCTCAGTCTTTTGGCTGAGATCAGTATATCTATATACTGTATATTTATAATTGTCAATATTATGATGCATTAGCGCGCCACCTGTTATGAAAATTCGAAACTATTTTAGACGCGTAAGATTATTTTTGAAATTAAACAATATCTACTACCCTCACTGCAATGAAAAAAATCTCATTAATTTTTCCATTGCAGTAAGGACAGTAGAAATTTTTTAATTTCAAAATAATTATTACTCGTCTAAAATAATTTCGAATTTTCATAATTGTCAGTATATATTTATTAATATCTTTATTTTGAAAATAGAGCAATCCATTAATGAATCTTTAATTAAAAAGGCATATTTTGGATCAAAATATCATTTACGCTAACTTTTATCAAGGTATTATAACATATATAATGTGTGTCAACAACAAACTCAGCGCCACATAACGTCAACGTTATGTTTTGTTATGTTGACGTTATGTGGCGCTGAGTTTGTTGTTGACACACATTAAATCTCTATATATATAAAAGTCAATTTCTGTCTGCCTGTCTGTTTCGCGATAAACTCAAAAACTACTGAACCAATTGGTACCAAAATTTCCATACATAGGTAAAAGAATACGGGGAAGACGATAGGCTATTTTAAAAAATATATAAATCAATTATTAAAACTATATATTCAAATTATTCAACTTAGCTCACGAGCAGCGCCCTCTAGAACACGTGACGTTTTGACGGCGGGGGGCGCCCATTGGCTGCCAGCGAGCACGTGACCTCCCTGCCGCCGGGCACCCCCCCCCCCCCCCCCCCCCCCGAAATAATGGAATCGCCCGGCTGCCGGCCGGTTTGCTATTTCGAGTTCCCACCGCGCGCGGTCCTGGCGTTGGTGACACAGCTGTGCCAGGTGCCAAAAAAGCCTCGCGGGTGACCTCCGGGAACTACGTCCATCTTCCATATGTAAAATACATTTAATCGTGTAAACCCGGGCGTTGCCCGGGTCAATCGTCTAGTATGTTATAATACCTTATTAAAAGTTTGCGTTAAGCCAACTGAAATATTGGTAAAATAAATGATTTTTTTTATCAAATATATGCTTTTTAATTAAATATATATCGTTATAAAAATAAAAAAACAATCATCAACAAATATCTATTATACTGAATCAATTTTTAAAAAGATATTCATAAAAATCGGATCAGTAAAGAGAGGATGTTTGTTCTGAAAATATTTTATATCAAATTTTCGTTAGGCCTAATCTCCCTAGGGTAAAATACAGGCGAAAGTGGGTATATCCGCTAGTATATAATATAAAAAGTTCAAAACAAAATTTTTAATGTACGTGAATTAATGAAATATACCTTGGAAGTTCTAGGAACCAAGATAAATATTTGAATTAAAGATGTTTGATATATTCAAGTAATACTTTAGATGACAATTTATTCACTTTCTTATTTTATTCTTCTTGAAACGCAGAAATACTCAAATAACCCTATAAGGTATAATAGAATTTCAATTGAATTTCAAATATTATTAATTCCTAAAAAAAATATTTGGCTAAAATCCTCTTAATTGGTCAAAAAGAAAATATATGAAAAATTTGGTGACATAGGTAAAAATAGTTATATTCTTCAAAAAAACACACATTTCAATTTTATATAATACAGTTTCATCATTTTGAAAAATATAGTATTTATTAATGCGAAACACGCTAAAAAATGCTAATTATTAAATAATAAATATCATAGATGAATTGACTAGCAATCACAATATTTTGAAAAGATTATAACGCTCATTTTTTATTAATTTTAGTTATATTTCAGGAACCTGGGTTACCTTTATGTTACTATTATTTAATTTTAATATAATAATTTCCCATATTTCACTTTGCGCTCCAGGAACCTGGATTGTAAAAAAATACTCTCTATATTAATACTTAGCTTCAAGTAATAAAGATGAATTTTGAAGCGTTTGAAATGAGATGGGAAAATATATAAATTTACTGCAATCTGCAATTGAAAATAATGATCCTGAAAAGGTTGAAGAACTTATTGAATCAGGCATAGATATCAATTTAAAAAACGAATGGGGATTGGCTCCATTACATATTGCAGTTGACCTAAGTAGGACTGAAATATTACAGAATCTGATAAGAAAAAATGCTGATATTAATATTCAGAATTCATTTAAAGAAACACCATTACATTTTGCTGTATTAAGACCAAATGATAAGTCTTATTTGCATCTAATTCAAGCAGGAGCATCGCTTAATATCGAGGATCATAATGATGACACCCCATTACATTTTATTATCAGAAATGGGTAGTTGGAGATTTCAAGAGAATTAATTAAAAATGGAGCTGACATTCATGCTATCAATTTTAAAAATATATCAATTTTAATAACTGCTGTTACATCCTTTAAAAACCTAGATTTTATTAGAAATTTATTGGAATTGGGTGTTGAGGTTGATTTTAAAGATAGTCATGGAAGAACTGCTTTGCACCTTACAACTATGGAATGGTTTAATCCAAAAAGAGGTGAACTGATGAAACTTCTAATAGAATTCGGTGCTGATGTCAATTCAAGATGTATGAATGGGAATACACCTTTAATGAATATTGCTCTAAATGGCAAAATATTTGAAGCTCAAATATTGATAAAATCAGGTGCAAGTATTATTGCTGAAGGTAACAATAAATTGAATGCGTTACATCATGCAATTGAGGGAAATCATATTGAAATGACAAAGTTTCTGATAAATTCAGGCGCAAATGTAAACAGTAAAGATTCATTAGGCAGAACCCCTTTGCATTTAGCTGCTAAGAAATCAAATATTAATATGCTGAAGATACTAGTTGAGGCGAAGGCTGACATCTACTTGAAAGACAATAAAGGATTGATTCCTTTGGCATATGCTCTACAAGATAATTCCTCCTACGCTTGGGAAGATGAGGTTTCTGGCTTGAAATATCTTCTACAAGAAACAAGAGATTTCGATCTGAACCAATGTTTTAGTTCAGGTTCAAATCATTCAAAATCTATCAAAATGATGGTGAAATATTTTGTCCTTCATCATCCCATATCATCAATTCCTAGTGCCTTATTCTCAGAAGAGATGCTCTCAAGTTGGTGGGACCGTTGTCAGCGAGAGGTGGCCACAATGCTGGGCCACAAAGTAGGACAGATCACCTTACACAGGTACCTGGTGGAACCTGACATAAACAGAAGAGCAGGATTCTTATACGATGAGGATAATGGGATACAAGGACATCTAGGATGGAATATGACCTGGTATAAAGACAACCTTCAAATTTACAGTAGCATGATCGAAGAATACTACAAGGAGGATATTAAAAGGGGTAAATTACTTTTAAAATGGATGTGTACTGCAAAGAAAAATCAGTATAAAGGTGTGACCAAGTTGAATTCTGCTAATATAGCTGAATACCTTACAAATGAAGCATTCGGTGAATTTCCTCATTAGGAAAAAAAAATTGAAATATTAATTCTAAAATTCAGCCATGTGACAACATTGAGTATTTTAACCAAAAAGCATTTGAAATATGAAGAATAATTCCAAAATAATATATATGAGAAGTTTATGTATATAAATATTAGACTATTAATAAAACATTTTTATTATTTGATCCAACATAAGCCCATTCAATGATATAGGATTTATGTAAAGAGTATCTACTCACTTCAGACTTATGTAATGTATATGTGATCAAAGTATCTTCTATGTACCCTCAAACATTATAAATGTTTTAAAACATTCTATATGTGATTTTACAAAATTTATATTTAGCTTTTACATACTGGTAATGTCTCTTATTCCAAAAATATGCCTGTACTTTGAATTAACTATATTTGTCTCCATGTTTAGAATTTGGTTAACAAATATTTATTAGTATATTATTGATATTAATCACCCCCTTACTTTGTTTATTTATTTGTACGTGCTGGAGGACTCGGGTTAATTATTTTTTCTCCCAAATGAATGTTTGCCTAACGAAAATTGTCTCTGCAATGATTATTTTGAATTAGTATAGGGATTGTATAGGGGTCGTCGGAATTGAGGATTGATATCTCCTTTATTTTGTAGAATATCTTGTATGGTTGGATTATTTGAATTTTGCATTTGTAGGTATAATTTCTTTACGGAAGTATGGTACATATCTTCTAGATCTGGTTGGTTCAAGTTCTCCTTCAGTATCTTGTTTAATAGGTTGATTGGAGCTCCTATACTTGTCCGAAGGTAGATTCTCATAAATGCGTTTCTTATTTTTGTCTATGGTTGTAATATATTTTCACCAAACTGGGAGTGCTATGTTACTATTTGTCATGCATGTTGAATTTCAACTTGGAGTCTAAGGTAACTCCAAGATATTTAACGCTGTCAGTCCAGTTAATAGGGCTCTGGTTTACCTTTAGGATGGATTGTGTCTTGAATTTTTCATTGTCTAGTGGAGAAAAAATTATTGCCTGAGACTTTTTTGGGTTGATATCTAATTTCCTATCATTGCACCATTTGGTTATACTGTTTCTATAATTTTGGAGTTGTGTAGTTATTATTCCTTTTGATTTGGAGTTTGCTAAAAATGCTGCGTCATCTGCTAAAAGTTTTATTTGACATTTTGGATGTGGCGGGAAATCGTTAATATAGATGTTGAATAGGTAGGGTCCAAGGATAGAGCCTTGAGGGACTCCAATCTGGGTTGGTTTTGCCTTGGTTATATAATTCCCTTGCTTAATTGAAAAGGTCCTGTCCTGGAAATAGTTTTTCAAGAATTTGATAGAATCCCTTGGAAATTGATTTTTTTGTTTTTTTTTTTTTGTTATCAAGCCATCATACCATACTCTATGAAAGGCTTTGGTAAAGTCTAGAAAACCACACCTACTGCCTCCTTGTGGGACTTTCTTATTTGAATGTAGTCTATTACTGTGATTAGCTAGTGGGTTGTGGAGTTTCCTTTACTGAATCTAAATTGTTGAGGAATGATAAATTATTAGAATCCACACATGTCTGCAATCTGCGAAGAACAATCCTCACATATACCTTCCCGATGGTAGAAAGAAGGCTGATTGGTCTGAGATCATCTGGTGATTTGACAGGTGATTTTTTGGAATGATTATTATAATGACATATTTCCATGTTTTCGGGAAGTAGCACAGGTGTAATGCAGCATTGAAGATCCCAGCGAGGAAAACTATCCATTTGATGCGGAGGTTTTTAGTCATTTGCGGCGTATTATTGTCGTGGCCTGGAGCTTTGTTATTACCTAGGTTTTTAATCACTTCCTTGACTTCATTTGGCGTTTTCATTGATAGTATATTCTCTTGGGGATGTTGGAAAGTGTTATCTGTTAGGTAAGACAGAACCTCATCCTCCGCCTTGGAAAAGTGTTCGGATAAATGCTCTGAAAGATCATTTCCAATTTCTTTGCCGGTCAGCAAGGTTTTTCCATTTGCATTTAAACTAGTGATTTTGTCAGTTTTTTTCCTAGTGGGTTTTTTTCCAGATGCCTGTTGAGCTCGATTCAAGTTTGCTTAAAAAACTATTCCAATTTTCAGATTTCTCCGCTTCAAGGGCTTGGTTTATCTTTCCTTGAAAAGGAGGTAAGTAGCTCTATGAGCTGGATCCCAGGTTGATTGTCATCATTTCCGAGCTTTATTTTTCTCCCTTATTAAGGCTTTGGTTTTTGGGTTCTTTATTAATTTGGAAGATGAGACTATGGTGTTTTTCGTGTAGCTATTATTAATTCTCTCGTTTAAAATTCCAACTGCTCAATCAATGTCTACTTCAGTTTTCAAGGGGAGCCTGGGGGGCGTGGTGGAGATTAGATCTGTTTGAAAATGTACCCAATTAGTTACTCGGCTGAGCTGGGTTGTGAATTCATTCTTTGGACAATTCAATTCCAAGATTACAGGGATATGGTCAGATGATAAATCGTCGGTGGTTCTAGCCTTTGGGGTCCAGGGAATGTTTTTAAAAACAGTGAAGTCTAGGAAAAAAAATCGGGATTGCCGAGTGGACTGTAATGCGTGGGTGACGAAGGTGCGACAATTTCGAGGCTTTCTCTTTCAGAAAAATTGTGCAGAACGATTCCGCTGTTATTGGAATTCATTGATCCCCAAAGAGGGTGTTTGGAGTACCAGTCTCCTGCAACGATTATTGCGTGGTTGTGGTTTATCAGTTGGTTCAAATATTCTTCCAATAATGGTGCATCAGGCTTCTTATAAATTGCTGAGATTTGCATGAGGGTTTTTCCATCTGGTTTTATCAAAATTGAAGTATTTTCCAAGTTTGAAGTTAGAATCGGAATATTTTTATATTTAAAAAAGGATTATTTAATGATGGCTGTTCCCCCACCTTTTCCTGTAATTCGGTCAGTTCTAACGGTTTGATAGTTCCTGAACTTTAGATCAATTGAGGGTTTAAGGTGAGTTTCACTGAGAAGAGCAATGTTTATTGAATTATCTTCTAAAAAGTGCAATAATTATTCTTTTTTTAAATCTGATTCCGTTACAATTCCAAACAATAATTTTAAAAGGTAATTTGCAATTCATTGTAGGTATGTTTTGATTACTTACATCAATTTTTCACATAGGTCCTTAGTCTCAGAATGAGAAGTTTTTCTTGTCGCAACCTCAGCATTGCTTTTGTTTTGTTGTTCTACAATTTTCGGCAGTGTTTCAGATCTTTTCGAAATCGTAAATTAGGTTGTTAGGTTTGTACTGACCAGGGTATATGGGCTATTGCTGATGTACTCTTGGAAACTTAATGCCTCCGCGGTAATTGGCTGTGTGCGCTTCTTCTCAGTTTGCACACTTTGGGGGAAGTTGTCTTGAATTTCTTTGACAGTCCTTCGAATGGTGCTTCTCGGCACGCTTGACGCATTTTGGTTTCAGGAAGCAGTTTAGTTGACCGTGCCCAAAACCCTGGCAGTTGAAGCATTGAGTCACATGGTTTGTTGTTCTGAAAGATTCTACTGCAATTTTCTGATTGAGAAGTTGAGTTATTCTGTAATTTTTTTGTTATGTTCATTTTTCGGTACTTCTACCAGTACTATATTTATTGGCCTTTTAGTTGATTGTCTCTGAAGTCTCTTCCCAGAGGTCTCAGTAAAGCCCATTGTTGCAAGTTCTATTGCTATATCTTCAGTCTTGTAGGCTGTTGTCACGCCCTTTAATACCACTTTGAGCGGTTTTTCTTCTTGGAGTCTATAAGAGTAGCCAGCATTGTTTTTTTTGAACGTATTCCCTGATTTTTTTGAAGTCTGATCTATTTTTGGTCTTGATAATATGCTTATTTCCTGAGATCGTGCTTTGGAATTTATCTGTTCCCAGGTCTTTCAGCTCTTGGCAGAGCAACTTCCAGTGTGTTACATTTTCTGCTATTACAGGTGGTATTCTTGGCTTTTTTGCATGTATAACTGTTGTCCAAGGACCATCTTCATCAATGTTTTCTTCTTTAACCTGAGGAGGGGTAGCTGCGGAGGTTTTTTGAGGGATTTCAGATTCCTCGATCATGGAGACATCGTTTTCATTATGCTGTGAGATAACTTCCATTCTCGGTGTCTTGTGGCTACGTGATGTTGAGTCTGATGGGGATTAGCGAGTTCGTTTCTTTGTTGAAGAAGTTTCTTCTACTTTTTACTCGATGCCACATCTTTCAAAAATTTTCAAAAGTATGTTGGTTTCGATTGTACTGACCTTTTCGCCAGCTGGGCCGATCGTTGATTTGATTAAAATAGGCTGCATCTTTTTTAGCTTTGTTGTTGCTCCTATTCACAAATCAAACCAATCACTAATTCATACTTTTTTTTCTGAAAAAAACATGAATGCTAGATCTGAAAGGAATCAAACCCATAATTAGAAATTAGCATAATAACAAATTAACTTGCTTTTTGGGTTATAAAAATATATGATAATTTACCTAATTATTTTGTTGATAATGCACTTTAATAATAAACTAGAAAATGGGCCTTCAAAAGTATGTCTATAAACCAGACCAAAAGATTTTTATCTTAATAAAACTAAAAATTTATATAGTTTGAAATATTTTTTCAAAATCGATATAAAACTTAATATTGATTTGGATAATGAGAAAACTGATATTCGGGATAAAATGTTTCATGTAAATCCTTTATTTAATCTACCCTAGTATATATGATGATATTTGATACTTTGTACCCTAATTTTTATTGAAGTCATATAATAATGATTCATGATTATTCGAAAAGCATTAGGTAACAATTTGTGTGAAGAGACATTGATCTTGTGACTAAGGGGGTAGAATGGATGTAATTGGTATATGAAGGTATGGATAATTTTTTTATAGAAGACTGTATTGTGGTATCGGGAAATAGTTATTACAGTTATTATACCTAGGAATGAAAGGAACGCCATTATGATTATTATCTAATGTGAAAGATATTTTACGCAGTGAAAGCTATTGTATTTTATCTATCTATATATATATATAAAAATGAATGTATGTGTGTCTGTTTGTTTGTTTGTTTGTCCTTTATGCCTGACCAAACCACTCATTGGATCGCCATGAAACTTTAGGAAGTTATTCAGTATAGTACTGGGAAGGTTTCTAGCAAATAAAATTTTTGAAATAACTTTTCGCCTAGAAATAATCAAGATAAATATTCTAATTTATCTGTTATAATTCAACAATCTGCTCTAAATATTATCATGATGATACGATGATTTTGTAATGTAGAAAATCAGGAAAGACAAAATTCAGGATGACACGGCAATTAATTTGAGACAAGAATAATGATACAATTCAAAGGCAAGATACTATTCCTTTAACTTCCAATTACCGAGGGAACAAATTAATATTGATTTTATTCAACTTATCGAGTATTTTTCAAGGGACCGGAAAAAAAATGTTCACTTTATCGAGAGATTCGTTAGACAAACTTTTACTCGGGTAAAACCCGGGCAAAGCCGGGTACGTCCGCTAGTTTATATATGAAATAGTCACTCTTATACAAATACTAGCCGAATGACCCGGGCAACGCCCGGGTTTTACCCGATTAAATGTTTTTATTGAAATACTATTCGTTACAATTATAAATTGGCGCCGTGGATGTCACTCTTGTGAAACGTCCCGCTCCAAACTTTGTGTCTGAGAAGCGATATTCTTATAGAAGATGATCTGGCTTTTGTTTTCTGCTCGAATGAATGTTTTTCTGTTAGAATTTTGTTCCTGCGTACAAAATAATGAACTGGTTTCACCCGTGGTCTCTGCTTTTTGGAATTTTTCCCGATATAATTTTGTATCTGATAATCAAACATGATACAGCAATATCGTCATCATCATTTTCTGACTAAAACTATATAGTTTTAATAATTGATTTATATATTTTTAAAATAGCCTATCGTCTTTCCCGTTTTTTTTACCGATGTATGGAAATTTTGGTTTGAATTAGTGAACTACTGCGAATTTGTATACCGGACATATACAAACAAACATACAAACATTTATTTTTATATATATAGATAATCCAAATTGTACCTTATGTACCAAATGGTCTCCAGCGAAGAGGTGTGAATTGACTTTTTGAAAATATACATAATTATAAAGATAGAAGCTTCTATAGAAATAAATAAAATAAGCAGAAATAGCTCAGTTAGGAGAGCGTTAGACTGAATATCTAAAGGTCCCTGGTTCAATCCCGGGTTTCGGCATCTTTTTTTAATTTTTAAATTTTATCCGTGACAGATGCCGATGAGGAAAGACGGTCGTGACTATATATATTAATTTCTCCAATAGTGTATTTTCTAATAATTTATATCCATTATATATATAAAGTATGTATGTATGTATGTTTGTCAGCTATACAAATCCTCAATATGGACCTAATATGGCTGAAATTTAATCAGGAAATAGATAAAAAATCTAGAAGATATAAATGTCGCATTTTTAGCCGAGAAAATTTGTCGGTTGGTCAACTAATCAGAAAGGAGCCAGCACTAAATCTTGCATAAAATATCCAAATGGATTTATCAATTCTTATCTGATTATTTTCTACATTATTCTAGAATGTTCTAGAAAATACATTATTTTTTCTGGAATGAGATATTTATTCTAGGTAACCATATTTTAAGGTAATAAAAATCCATATATTGAATTGAATAAACTATATTTGCCAATAATTTTAAAAATTCCAATTTATACCTACATTTTACGTAAAGAATTAAACATGGTTCACTCTATATTTTCATAAAAATATATATTCCTATATTTCAAATTAAATGTTCTGTTTTAATATATTTATTTTTAGGCAAATCTATAAATATTTATATGGGAACGAATATGCATATAAATATATAACAATTTTTTCTTTTATACATTTTTTTTTCTTCATGTTGAAGGGGGGAAATGCTCGAATAAAGCTCTTCAAGAAATTCCTTTCCTCACTATTTTGTCCTTCTTTTGAAAATTGCTTAGTTATAATAAAATTTTAATTAATTTTTCGAATATTATACAAGCTGAAAGTGATTTCACCAAAATAATTTGGCCAAAAAACCATCTCAATGGGTCAAAATAGGTTTGTCAAATATTGGTAACATTTGATATATTAATTTAGGAGTTCATCTTAAACAAACAAATGTTGATATTTATTGAGATTGAACATTCAAAAAAAGCTATTATTTATCAATGCAAAACATTCAAATAAAAGTGCTGTAATTATTAAATATATAATTAATATCATAGAATAATTGATTATTAATCAATATTTAAAAAATAACATTTAACTATACTGATTTGTTTTTATTTTTAATTACATGATTATCACATATATATTACTACACTAAGCTCTGAGTATTAAAACTGCTCTAGGAATCCAGGTTACCTCAAGAGAGAAAGAGTAAATATACATTTTTTAGCACTATAAAATGATAGGAGAAAATATAATTCTTCTGCAATCTGCAATTAGAAGAAATAATTCAAAAAGGGTTAAAGAACTTATTGAATCAGGCATTGATATCAATTGTCAAAACGAATTGGGAATGGCTCCATTACATATTGCAGTTGACCTAGGTAGGACTGAAATATTACGGAATCTTATAAGAGGAAATGCTGATATTAATATTCAGAATTCATTAAAAAAAACACCATTACATATTGCTGTATGCAGACCAGATGATAAATCTTATTTGTATCTAATTCAAGCAGGAGCATCGCTTAATATCAAGGATAACCTAGGTGACACCCCATTACATATTACTATAAAAAAAAGGTATTTGGAAATTTCAAGATATTTAATCAAAAATGGAGCTGACATTCATGCTATCAATTTAAAAAATATATCAGTTTTAATGACTGCTCTTACATACTTAAAAAAACTAGGTTTTATTAGAAATTTATTGGAATTGGGTGTTGAGGTTGATTTTAAAGATATTCATGGAAGAACTGCTTTGCACCATGCATCTGAGGAATGGGTAAATCCAAAAAGAGGTAAACTGATGAAACTTTTAATAGAATTCGGTGCTGATGTCAACTCAAGAAATTTATATGGAACCACTCCATTGATGATTATTGCTGGAGTTGGAAAAATATTTGAAGTTCAAATGTTGATAAGTGCAGGTGCATGTATTAATGCTAAATGTAGCCATGATTTAAATATGTTACATCATGCAATCAAAGGAAATAATATTGAAACGACAAGGTTACTGATAAATTTAGGCGCAAATGTAAACAGTGCAGATTCATTTGGTAGGACCCCATTGCATTTAGCTGCTAGAAAATCAAATATCAATATGCTGAAGATACTAGTTGAGGCCAAAGCTGACCTCTACTTGAAAGACAATAGAGGATTAATTCCCCTGACATATGCTCTCAAAGATTATTTATTTCATACTTGGTCAGATGTGGTTTCTGGCTTTAAATATCTTTTACAAGAAACAAGATATTTCGATCTAAACAAATGTGTTGGTTTAAGTTTAGGTCACACAAAATCGATCAAAATGATGGTGAAATATTTTGTTCTTCATCATCCCAGATCATCAAATCCTAGTGCTGTATCCTCACAAGAGATGCTCTCAATTTGGTGGGACAGTTGTCAACGAGAGGTGGCCACAATGCTGGGCCACAAAGTAGGACAGATCACCTTACACAGCTACCTGGTGGAACCTGACCTAAACACAAGAGCTGGGTACTTATACAATGAGAATAATGGGATAAAAGAACACCTAGAATGGAATATGACCTGGTATAAAAACAACCTTCAAATTTACAGTAGCGTGATAGAAGAATACTACAAGGAGGATATTAAAAGGGGTAAATTACTGTTTAAATGGATGTGCACTGCAAAGAAAAATCAGTATAAAGATGTTATCCAGTTGAACTGTGCTAATATAGCTGAATACCTTACAAATGAAGAATTTGGTAATTTCCTCATTAGGAAATAAATATTAAAATATTAATTCTGAAAATAATCCATGTGACAACGTTGATTATTTTAACTAAAAAGCATTTGAATTATGAAAAATAGTTCCAGAAGAAGATAAGTGAGAGAGCTGTTTATGTATATAAATATTAGACTATTAATAAAATATTTTATTATTTGATCCAACATAAGCCCATTCAATGATATAGGATTTATGTAAAGAGTATCTACTCACTTCAGACTTATGTAATGTATATGTGAGCAAAGTATCTTCTATGTACCCTCAAACATTATAAATGTTTTAAAACATTCTATATGTGATTTCACAACATATATATCTAGCTTTTACATACTGGTAATGTAAAACTTGAATGTTTTCTTCACCAAAATACTGGTAATGTCTCTTATTCCAAAAATATGCCTGTACTTTGAATTAATTATATTTGTCTCCATGTTTAGAATTTGGTTAACAAATGTTGATTAGTATATTATTGAAATTAATCTAGCCCTTACTTTGTTTATTTATATGTACGAGCTGGAGGACCCGGCTTAATTAATTTTTCTCCCAAATGAATGTTTGCCTAACGAATATTGTCTCTACAGTGATTATTCTAAATTAGTATAGGGATATTGACTTTCATTAATATTTTATATTGAAATTATAAATTTATTGCATAGTATGTAAATAATATTACGATTGGGTAACTATCTTAGTCTTCGGATAGCATTAATGACATATTTTTAACCACTTCTTTCCTCATGTCAAAAATTTAATTGAAATTCTATTTTAAAACGAATACGCGGTTGTTTATATTGTTATAAAAATATTCATTATTTAGATCATCAAATATTATTTTTTCTAATTTAGCCAGAACTAATAGAGAGATATACTCCAAATTCTTATTATAAATGCTTTCATTTAAATGTCTTTTATAGGTGTCTATATCTTTTGTCTACCCTTTTAACATACTTCAGATTGCACAGAAGTCTCAAATTTTTTAAATATATTGAATTGATACGAAAATGAAAATGCTGACTTGTATATAATTGGTAAAGTATATTAAGTTAAATAAAGTCTGCAGTTTTATTTTTCAAATATATATTGCATTGTCATAATGAGTAGTAAGTAGAAATAAATACTTTGGGAAAGTCAAAAAAGTGATAAGATGTAATTCTAATAAAATTTTTATATTAGTACTTCAAGTAAAAAAATGCAATAAAAACTAAATTGATTCATTAATACAGTTTAAACTATTTGTTATTAAAAGTCAATTCACTATCCAAACCAATCACTTAATTGTTAAAGAATATGATATTTTTATCTGTAAGATTTAAACCCATAATTTGAAAATAGCCTAATAACTTGGCTTTTTGGGGTCACAATACCTTATGCTAATTTATTGAATTATTTTGTTGATAATGCATTCTAATAATATTACTAGAAAAGGGGCCTTCTAAAATATAAATATAGAATTATTATTATTTTTATTTGTCTAAAAATTGACTGTGTTCAATTTAAAGCATTATTCATAAATAAATTTCACTTGGAGAGATTCTGGGTAAGTCGGGCAGAATTTATAATTGTTACAAATAGTATTTGAATTTGAAAAAAAATGTATACATATGCACTCCTGAGTAAAAAGCATTCTAGTAAACGCTGGACGTTACCTGGGTCATTCGCCTAGTACAGAGAGATATTTATAACCCAGGACCCTGGAGCGTTGAGCGCCAACTACCCAAGAAGTCCAGCAAACTAGTATGGACTAGTGTTGAACGCTTTTACTCGTGTCATGTTTTGATTGCTGAGTTGAACCAGTTGACCAGGAAGTTCCATGCTGAGGTTGAGTCTGGAATACTGGCCATAAATCTAGGATTGAGGTTGGTCAGTCCAAGCAGGATAGCTGTTTTCATCTTATGTCTCAGGAATGCTGGACAGCTGAAAAGGAGATTATTGAAGAGTGGATGCAAGTACGGTCAGTTTCCGGATGCACACATGTAATGTCTGCTAGTACTTGGCCATGGCTCGTAAGGATGGTGGTGGGGGCCTTTCCAAGGCAAATTTTGGTAAAAATTTAGGAGATGCCTTGGAGTGGAAGCAATTCTCCTGTGGGATCTGGTCGATTGGTCTTGGGAATATAATACAGTCTATGATGATAGAGAAGCCTTTCAGGTTAGGTTTCGAGCATGGGTTCGAGGCAGGGTGGAGTATGAATGTGGTATAACAGAATTAGTGGCAATATTTGCTGAATTGTCTGCTAGTTCATTACCATTGATTCCATTTGTCCGGGTACTAAACACATCCTAATGTAAGGAGCTCGGTTGAAGACTTTTATTATATTTGCCACTAGCGATATGCGTGTTGGTTCTGAGGAGCAGTTAACTGATAATGGGGATCTACAGTCCGAGGCAATGGTCACTGATGTTTTGGTTGGACTATTCTCCGCGATTTGAGCTGCCTAGGGAATTTCTAAAAGTTCAGCGTGATAGAAAGAACAGTTTGAGTGAATCTATAAGAGAACTGACTGATGTTTTTGGGAAGAAAAGATGATCGCAGCACCAACGCCTGAATAACTTTTTGATCCATCTGTGAATGGTAATGCACCTTATTCCCAAAATATACCTGTACTTTAATTTATCTGCAAGTCTGTAGATTTTTAATATATATATTGCATTGTTATAATGAATAAAAACTATAAAAATAACTTGAGGAAATTAAAGAATGTAAATAAATGTAATAAAAAATCATTTAAAATTAATGCTCCCAGTAAAAATGCAATAAAAATCAAATTAATTCTAATTGCTGTTTGAAATATAGGTTATTAAAAGCCTATTCACAAATTTATTTATTTATTTCGTCTCAATTTACAGGTGTTACATTCGAGCACAGCTCGCGAGTCACCTTGTCCTGGCTATTTACACATGGCGAGTTGGTGGAGTAGAGGTGGTCCCCCCGGACCTTGCAGGAGGGCAGCTGTTGGGTGATTAGATCTTAACTAAGTGTCAGGGCCGGGTCGTCGGAATCGGGGATTGTTATCTCCTTTATTTTGTAGAATATCTTGTATGGTTGGATTATTTGAATTTTGCATTTGTAGGTAAAATTTCTCAACGGAAGTTTGGTACATATCTTCTAGATCGGGTTGGTTCAAGTCCTCCTTCAGTATCTTGTTTGATAGGTTGATTGGAGCTCCTATACTTGTCTGAAGGCAGATGAGCCCCAAGTAAGATGTTTGCAGTTGAATATAAATTAATTTGTGATCCATTAATGCTCTGATATAATGGATATACCAGTTATTTACAAACTAAAGGTACTAGTTTTAATGGGTTTATAGTTGTATTTTTATGGATGAAAATTGCGGTTTTCCGCCTTGTCATGGAAAGATCTTGTCAATTGTGTTATAATTGAGAATCTTCATTCTGTGACATGGTTAAAGCCAAGGTTCAGACACAAGGGCTTTGTCGATATCATATTCATTTAGAAAATTTGTAAATAAAGTTTCATAATTGTGAAGAGTGCAAGGTTCCAGTGAATAATTTAAAGCCTGTTTTTATTAATGTTTGTGAGATTCATTGGAAGCTGATTATACCAAGAACCTTCTTTACTATAGTGGTAATTATGTGATGGTATTGCTTAAAAGAGCGTTTTTAATTGCATTTTTTTAAATGGAATTAATGTCTGGGTTATTGTGAATTTTAATTTGTTCTGGTATTATAATTTTTAGTTTCTTGATTTATTCATAACTACCGGATGTGCCGGCTTCCCCGGGTTTTACCCGAGTGAATGTTTGTCTAACGAACATTTGTTAAAACAATTCTCTTTAAGCTTATAAAACGTACTCGGCTTCGCCCGGGGTTTTACCCGAGTAAAGGTTTGTCTAGCGAACATTTGTTAAAACAATTCTCTAAAAACTTATTAAAAAATAAAAAAGATATATTTTGATAATTTGAAACTCGTAAATTTGAATCTCTCGATAAAGTGAACATTTTTTCCCGGTCCCTGTGTGCCTTGTCATCCTGAATTTTGTCTTTCCTAATTTTCTACATTAGAAAATCATAGTTTTATCTAGTGAACATTTTTCCCGGTCCCTTGAGAAATACTCGACAAGTTGAATAAAATCAATATTAATTGGTTCCCTCGGTAATTGGAATTTAAAGGAATAGTATCTTCGCCTTGGAATTGTATCATTATTCTTGTCGCAAATAAATTGCCGTGTCATCCTGAGATAATCTTACTTTTGATAAATAATATTTAAGATAACAAACTTAGTGATAAGAAAACTTGTTATCATCGTCACAATGGGGGGGCTGCTTGCGAGTTAAATCTACAAATCTGCAAATAACTCTAAGGATATTCAAGATATTCATGAAAATATTTTTCGAAAACCTTCCCGGTGATATACCTAATAATATCCCAAAACTTCACGGCGATTGGATGTATGGTTTTTAATCTATAGAGTACAGACAGACAGACATTCAATTATATATATATAAGATAATATAAATGAGTTTTAAAAATTGTAACAAAAAAAATGCATCGGCCGGGAATCAAACCCGGGCCGCCCGCGTGGCAGGCGAGCATTCTACCACTGAACCACCGATGTTTAAAAAAATGACCATATTTAGGTATTCATTCCATTCCGGATTAGTCCGCGTAAAAAAAGTTCTTCGAATGAAAAAAAGAAATAGCCAAAAATACAAATCAAAATGCAGCCGAAAATTTTCCTCAGGTTTATAAAAAGCGACATGCAAAATTTGGTACCAATTGGTTCAGTAGTTTTTGAGTTTATCGCGAAACAGACAGACAGACAGAAATTGACTTTTATATATAGATATAGATAGATAGATAGATATTTACTCTTCATTGTTGGCTTTTTAACTTACATTAATTCTTCATTGTTGGCTTTTTATATTATATTCACCCTTCATTGTTGGCTTTTTATCTTACATTCACTCTGTTGGCTTTTTATCTTACATTCACTCTTCATTGTTGGCTTTTTATCTTACATTCATTCTTCATTGTTGGCTTTTTATATTACATTCACTCTTCATTGTTGGATTTTTATCTTACATTCATTCTTCATTGTTGGCTTTTTATATTACATTTACTCTTCATTGTTGGCTTTTTATCTTACATTCACTCTTCATTGTTGGCTTTTTATATTATATTTACTCTTCTTTGTTGGCTTTTTATCTTACATTCATTCTTTATTGTTGGCTTTTTATATTACATTTACTCTTCATTGTTGGCTTTTTATCTTACATTCACTCTTCATTGTTGGCTTTTTATCTTACATTCATTCTTCATTGTTGGCTTTTTATATTACATTCACTCTTCATTGTTGGCTTTTTATCTTACATTCATTCTTCATTGTTGGCTTTTTATATTACATTTACTCTTCATTGTTGGCTTTTTATCTTACATTCACTCTTCATTTTTGGCTTTTATATTATATTTTCTCTTCATTGTTGGCTTTTTATCTTACATTCATTCTTCATTGTTGGCTTTTTATATTATATTTACTCTTCATTGTTGGCTTTTTATCTTACATTCATTCTTCATTGTTGGCTTTTTATATTACATTTACTATTCATTTTTGGCTTTTTATCTTACATTCACTCTTCATTGTTGGCTTTTTATCTTACATTCCTTCTTCATTGTTGGCTTTTTATCTTACATTCACTCTTCATTGTTGGCTTTTTATCTTACATTCATTCTTCATTGTTGGCTTTTTATATTACATTCACTCTTCATTGTTGGCTTTTTATATCATATAGAAAATCATCTTAGTTCTTATTATAAGAAAACTTGTTATCATCGTCACAATGGGGACGCTGCTTGCGAGTTAAATCTACAAATCTGCAAATAACTCTAAGGATATTCAAGATATTCATGAAATTATTTTTCAAAAACCTTTCCGGTGATATACTTAATAATATCCCAAAATTTCACGGCGATTGGATGTATGGTTTTTGAATCTATAGAGTACAAACAAACAAACAAACAGACCTTCAATTATATATATATAGATATATATATATATAGATAGAGATTTACTCTTCATTGTTGGCTTTTTATCTTACATTCATTCTTCATTGTTGGCTTTTCATATTACATTCACTCTTCATTGTTGGCTTTTTATCTTACAGTCACTCTGTTGGCTTTTTATATTACATTTACTCTTCATTGTTGGCTTTTTATCTTACATTCACTCTTCATTGTTGGCTTTTTATATTATATTTACTCTTCATTGTTGGCTTTTTATCTTACATTCACTCTTCATTGTTGGCTTTTTATCTTACATTCACTCTTCATTCTTGGCTTTTTATCTTACATTCATTCTTCATTGTTGGCTTTTTATATTACATTCACTCTTCATTGTTGGCTTTTTATCTTACATTCACTCTGTTGGCTTTTTATATTACATTTACTCTTCATTGTTGGCTTTTTATCTTACATTCACTCTTCATTGTTGGCTTTTTATATTATATTTACTCTTCATTGTTGGCTTTTTATCTTACATTAATTCTTCATTGTTGGCTTTTTATATTATATTTACTCTTCATTGTTGGCTTTTTATCTTACATTCATTCTTCATTTTTGGCTTTTTATATTACATTTACTATTCATTGTTGGCTTTTTATCTTACATTCACTCTTCATTTTTGGCTTTTTATCTTACATTCATTCTTCATTGTTGGCTTTTTATATTACATTCACTCTTCATTGTTGGCTTTTTATCTTACATTCATTCTTCATTGTTGGCTTTTTATATTACATTCACTCTTCATTGTTGGCTTTTTATATCATATAGAAAATCATAGTTTTATCTAGTGAACATTTTTTCCCGTGTCACATTGCCGTGTCATCCTGAGATAATCTTACTTTTGATAAATAATATTTAAGATAACAAACTTAGTGATAAGAAAACTTGTTATCATCGTCACAATGGGGGCGCTGCTTGCGAGTTAAATCTACTAATCTGCAAGTAACTCTAAGGATATTCAAGATATTCATGAAATTATTTTTCAAAAACCTTTCCGGTGATATACCTAATAATATCCCAAAATTTCACGGCGATTGGATGTATGGTTTTTGAATCTATAGAGTACAAACAAACAAACAAACAGACAAACATTCAATTTTATATATATAGATGATAGATGATTTAAAATTAGAGAATGTATATTTATTTTGCCAATTAGTTGTTTGCTGTAGGTGAACATATTGTTACGACTCTTCTCAGCCGTCAATGTTTGTGTGCAAGGTTTCAAAGAAAACAATGTGGGTTCGTTTTGGATACAGCTTAGTAATATAAATGTATTCCCAGAGCTTTAAAAAGGATATTAATAACTATATATAGTAGATGAACTACCTTCAATGTCCGCCACGGGTAGGTTCCTCCTTCTCCTTCTTTGCACCGTCCACCACTTGTTGATACACACGGTCCCACTCCTTCGGGACACTTTCTTGTCGCCAAATTGCCGCGTCCACCCACCGTAGATCTGTCTAAAACTGTCCCCCCCACATTGGAATACCGTCGTGGCGCCTGTCCTCCCCACACACGTGGACCATCCTCCCGTAGCTGGAATCCATCCATCTTTCCACAACTTCACCCTGGGATCCCTGCCTCTCAGATATCTTGTCATACAGTGAGGAGGGAATTATCTATATTACAATATCATTAAGAGAGCACCATCTAGTATGCAAATTTGTAACTGTTTTCCCTACGAGTATATATATATATATGTTATAATAAAATATTATTTTGAGATAGAAATTAATTTCTGGTTCTTTTGAGTACATGAGTACTTAATGGTATCGCTTGCAGTCGTGTCATTTTGAAAGAAAAGCAGAAAATAACTAATTACTATCAAGTAGTTTTATTTTTAAATTACCTAAAGAAAATTACATTAAGACATTTTTCACAGTTATATAGAATTTATGAAATGAATTCTATTTTAGTGAATATTTCAAAAATAGGTTAGATAACTACATATTTTACAACAAGTATTAAAATCGGCGTATTCTAAAACTATGGTCAAAAAACAAGTAGAACTATCAATGAATGAAAATAAAATATATATTTTTAAATTATAGAATATTTTTATATTTAGATTATAATATATATATATATATATATATATATATATATATATATATATATATATATATAACACGCCAATATGCAGAGGATATTGTTTTGCGTAAAGAAAGAGAGAACAATCAACCGTCTGACTAAATTTATTCCAATTACGCGCCCTTTATATAGTTACAAATATCTACATAATCCCTAACAGCGTAAAAATCTACATCTACTAATAATTTATAAGCAGAATGTGACATATATATATTGTGATAAAACTATTAATTCATGAAAATGTGAAATTATAATATGAAAAAGAACTAAAATATTTATAACAATTGGTTTCTTCATTTTATAATGAAATTCTTACAAAGTTTTCTATAAAGAAAATTTGGTTATAGAGATTTAGGTATCTTGAAAGAGCATTTTTGCTTGTAACCAAATAAAAAAAATGTCCATTTTACTCTATATTGATGAGGCTGAAGTGGGGATATAAAACTCAATTTATTGGTAGGTTGCAGTACATTGTCCTGGTGGGCTATGGTCACCATGGCCCGTTCCAGGGCTGGGCTTGTGGTCCGGTTCTGGAGGGTTGTTGAGGTCCGATTCTCTGCGGTATAGCCGTTGGGAGGGTTAGATCTGGTACAAGACATCTTTCGTTCGCCGGGCAAGGATAAAAAGAAAAAAAATAAATAAATAAATAAAAATGCACGAAGGTCCAACGATAACTGGCACGTTGTATTTGTTAGCATTCCGCGAAAACGGCGGTCCGTGGTCAAATACAACTTGTGCCTGTTATCTCTGTGGTGCCGTTTCTCTGATAAATAAATAAAATAAACAAAATTTAAGATAATTTTGCAACGTCACGTGTATTTTCGGTCGGTTGCTTGTTGACACACAACAATATGTCTAAAGAAATCTAAATAAAAATTTGCAAGGAGTATATCAATCTACATGGAATATACATTTAATCTTTTTAAATTGGAAACACAAGCACAAAAAGCTTGTCTGAAGTAATATACGTTAGTATTTATTAATATCAATTCATTTTTAATTCACATGTAATGTTCTACATTATATATTTTTAGAGATCATTAATCAGAGAAATATTAATTTCTGTTTCCCCTCTACACAATTTCGAAAAATTAATATTTAGTGTAGAAAACAATGTTGAAAAATTTCATAAAAATAATGAATCAGATTTAGCTTTTCAAAGGGCTCAAAATATCTTAGAGTCCTATTTAAAATAATAATTTTAAACTATCTATATCTTTATAATTTTTAACTATATTCAACTTTATTCAACTGTAAATACAAAGCGCGATGTCCCGCCAAGGACACTGGCGCCCAAAGGAAAGCAATACAAGAGAGAGAGAGAGAGGGAGAATCTATTAACATATGCTCAAGGCATTTACCATATTCCTGGAATTGATTTCAAACAAGCATACTATATACATAGGTAATTTAATTTAAACACATCTCAAAATAAAGAAAAAAGGAAAAAAAATCATATATACAGAACATAGTTAATTATATCTAACGCATGAGATTATTTAAAAACATTGATATAAATTTACAAAATCTATTGAATACAATGTATGAATCCATGCTGGATATCAGTTCTCTTGGATCGGTACAGATAATACCGTTATTGAGTCTGTAGTCTTGAAATGCTGGGCACTTAAGTAAAAGGTGAGTAGAATCTTGAATGCGGCATCCACAAAAACAGCCCGGATACTCCGATGCACGGATTCTTTCCAGAAAACTTCCGAAATTACCATGGTTGGTTACAAATTGTGTGTTGTGGAAATTAGGGCGAAAATAATTTGAAATACAATGGTTGAAAAAACTTGTAAATGTCTCGTTTGTATTATTCAGTAAGAGCAACATTCTTTCGTCTATATAGGATTTAATTATAAAGGGAATATCGATGTTGTATTTTTGCTTGTCCTCGAACGATAAGTTATTTAAGTCATATTTCATATTTTTTGCTTCAATGTAATCTGCAATCAATGGAGTCTTAGCCAAACTGTGAACACAGTTGTACGAAGTTGTCTTGTATGCTTGAATGCTCCATATTAATATCTGATATTGCATTGAGTTTATTTTTGTATCGATTTTTTGTTTAAAAATTTGAACCATATTTCTGATCCATATGTTAAAGTTGTTCTGAATAAAGATTTATACAATGTAATTCTTTTATGGGAGCTCAAACCCCATGATTTGCTGCAAAGAGAGAATAGAAAATTTTTTATTCTTAGAGTTCTGCTCACTATTTCCTCTATATGAAAAGCAAAATTTAATTTGTTTTTTCTTTTATGATTTGCAATTGTTATTTCTAAAATTTTTATTTTTTGTACTGGTGAAATTAATCCACTCTTAAATTTAACTGGGATCTTCTCTTTATTATGCAAATATAAAATGTTTGTTTTTTCGGAACTGATTTCTAACTTGTTCTTAATACACCACAATTAGATAGTATTTAATGCTTCCTCAATAACTATTTTTAGTGATGCTAGATGTATGACTATATGAATATTTTGTTTATTGTGGAAACCAATTTGTATTTTGTGTTGTGGGTTTTAATTATTAAAAAATATAAATCATAGATACACACATTTATTAGTGATAAATATTTTTGTAAAATATTTAAATACGCAGCATTTTTCAATTATTTGCATTTTCGTTATGTTTCTTTTAAACCTAGTTAGTTGGCGTTCTGCGCTTCTGAAACCAAGGTTGTAAATATATCTATGTTATATAACATATCGAAAGTTTCGGAAACTTCTGTGTGATCCAAGTTAACCAAATAAATAGTACCTACTATTAAGTATTCAAAATATATTATCTACTGCGATAAAATGAGAAAGAAAAATATACAACGGTTACAATATGCAATTGAAAAGAATGATTGTGAAAGGGTTAAAAAACTTATTAAATCTGGCATTGATATCAATTGTAAAAATGAAAGAGGAATGGCTCCATTACATATTGCAGCTGAACTAGGTAGGAGTGTAATATTATTGAATTTGATAAGAGAAGGTGCTGATATCAATATTCAGAATTCAAATGGAAAAACACCATTACATATTGCTGTATGCAGTCTAACTACGAAGTATTATTTGCACCTAATTCAAGCAGGAGCATCGCTTAATATCAAGGATAACCAAGGTGACACCCCATTACATCTTTCTATAAAAAATAAATATTTAGAAATTTCAAGAGAATTAATTAAGAAGGGAGCTGACATTGATGCTACCAATTTTGAAAAATTATCAATTTTAAATACTGCTGTTACACACTTTAAAAACCTAGATTTTATTAGACATTTATTGGAATTGGGTGTTGATATAAATTCGAAAGATATTTATGAAGTTTCTGCTTTGCATTGTGCAGCTAGGACATTTTTTAATCCAAAAAGAGGGGAACTGATGAAACTTTTAATAGAATTCGGTGCTGATGTAAATTCAAGAAGTATAGATGGAGACACCCCATTGATGAATTTTGCTAGAAATGGTGAAATAAATAATGCTGCGGTATTGATTAGAGCAGGTGCAAATATTCATGCTAAAGATAACTATGAATGGGATGTGTTATATCATGCAGTTGCGGGAAATAATATGAATATGATAAAGTTACTAATAAATTTAGGCGCAAATGCAAACAGTACAGATTCATCTGGTTTTACCGTATTGCATTCAGCTGCTCTGGATTCAAATATGAAAATGCTAAAGATACTAGTTAAGGCGAAAGCTGACTTGTACTTTAAAGACAATAGAGGATTTATTCCTTTAACATATGCTCTACAACATAGTTTTGGTGATTTTTATCCTTATATGATTAATCCCTTGGAATTTCTCTTACAAGCAACAAGAGATTTTGATCTGAATGATTGTTTAAATTCAGGTTTAGGTTGTTCACATTCTATCAAACTGATGGTGAAATATTTTGCCCTTTATCATCCTGGATCATCAATTCCTAGTGCCGTATCCTCAGAAGAGACGCTCTCAAGTTTGTGGGTCAGTTGTCAACGAGAGTTGGCCACAATGCTGGACCACAAAGTAGGACCGATCACCTTACACACCTACCTGGTGGAACCTGACATAAACAGAAGAGCAGGGTTCTTATACGATGATAATAATGAAATAAAAGAACATCTAGAACTGAATATGAACTGGTATAAAGACAACCTTAAAATTTACAGTAGCATGATAGAAGAATACTACAAAGAGGATCTTGAAAGAGGTAAATTACTTTTTAAATGGGTGTGTACTGTAAATAAAAAAGGGTATAAAAATGTGACACTGTTTAATTGTGATAATATAGCTGAATACCTTACAAATGAAACATTAAGTCAATATAGGAATTAATGTTAAAATATTATATATAATTCTAAAATCGATTAATTATATTGTTAATTATTTTATATTAATATATTTTATATACAGTTAAACCTGTTTATAGCGCCCCCTCTAAATAGTGCCTCCCTCTCTATAGCGCCCGATTTTAAATACGTAATAGGATGCGATTTACATTAAAAGTGACCTGTCTATAGCACCCTATTTTGGTAAGTTCCAAGAGGTAGCAATATAGACAGGTTTAACTGTATATTTCAACTTTTGCTCTAATATATTTGTCAAGTTAAAAATTTGGATATATATAGAAGAATCTCACTATGGGTAAGGCATTTTCAAGAAACAACGCGATGCAATAGTAATTGATTATAAATTTCCAATTGACCTGGAATCCAGCCGTTTTTAAATAATTTAGTGGAATAAAATAAAGTGAATGGTGAACCATGGGTAGCAAATGGCAACACCTCAGAACAACTTGAAATATTCTTTTCTCTTGTGCAATCAGCTTTGAAAGGTTGTGAAGAAATTTTTGTTGATTAAAACATCAAGCCAAAGAACATCAAATTCATGACATTAGAAACTTAGTGAAAATTGACTCTCCATCTCTTCAAAGCCAACCTTACTCTCAAAGAAATAATCAATTCAACCAATCTTTATTAAAATGTAGATATCACTTATGAAATGCGAATAATTCTTATATATACCAATTCAATCCCGGATAATCAATGTCATGTAATGACATCGCACATTTTGACCAAAAATTGTTCTAATATGAAAATAAATTCAGGAAGAAAATAAGATAGCAGTTTATCTTAATATCAGACCCTTAAAATAAAATATTTTTTTAAAAATTTGATTCATTATAGTGTGCATGTAAAGAGTATTTACTTTATATATATTTGCTGTATAGATGGTTGAAGTATATTTGCTTTCAAAACTTTCTATATCTAACTTGTACATATTGGTAATAACACTTTATTCCAAATATATATATGAACTTTAGATTCAATGTATTTGTTCTTCGTGGTAATATTTTGATTATGATGATATATTTGATTAGTATAGTATAAATTTTAATATAGCACTTATTTGTCTATAGCTTTGTAATAGCTAATGTACCGGTTTTGGTATTTTTTCACCCAAGTTAATGATGAATATTGTTTTAACCATGATACTTCTAAAATTAGTAATAGTTTCATACAGATAGTCAGTATCTATAGATAATCAGCAAAATATTACCATCAATTATAATTTTACTACAAAATATGTATAAAAAAAAAAGATCGCCAATGTGATATCTGTCATTGAATAGTATCACTGTTAAACTTTATCCACTTATTACTACCTATCAAATTTCCTCTTTATCTCTAATATTTTATTTAGATAACAAATACCTTCATATATTAATTTTATTTTAAACATATACGTAGTATTATTTGCAATATATATTACAATATAATATAATGCGGCTTGTGATTGTAAAACGACATTTGGAAATTACCCCGCATGTGTTTCTTTTGAACGAAAAATTCTTAAAATAAGTTTTGATTTTTCGTTCAAAAGAAACACATGCGGGGTAATTTTCAATGGTCCTTTTACAATTATTTGCAACTAGAAGAATGGCCCGGGCAACGCCCGGGTTTTACCCGAGTGCGTATATATTTTAAAAACGTTTTAATTCAAATACTATTCATTACAATTATAAATTGGCGCCGTGGATGTCTCTCTTGTGAAACGTCCCGCCCCAAACTGTGTGTGTCTTGAAAATATAAAAATAAAAATGTGAATTTTCATAAAGATTTCATCATGTCGATTTTTTTTTGCATTTCACCTACTAAATCGATAGAGATAATTACATTTGCAACATGAACTTAGGTATATTGACTAAATAGAAAACTGCATAGTAATAAAGATCATTTTTTAAAGGCACCATATCGTTTTTTTTCAATAAAATCGAAACAAAAATTAACGATAAATAACGATAATTGCCTTAAAAAGAAATTGCCTTAAAAAAATAAACATTCGCGGTGATTTTGTCTTGCATTCGTTTATACAATTATTATATACGAATGACCCGGGCAACGCCCGGGTTTTACCCGATTAAATGCTTTTATTCAAATACTATTCGTTACAATTATAAATTGGCGCCGTGGATGTCATTCTTGTATAATATATAAATGAGTTTTAAAAATTGTAAAAAAAAAAAAATGCATCGGCCGGGAATCGAACCCGGGCCGCCCGCGTGGCAGGCGAGCATTCTACCACTGAACCACCGATGGTTATGAAAAATCCCATCCGTGAGCTTCAGACAAACAAACAGACAGACAGAATAAGGCAAATATATAAGTAGACTAGACGAATGGCCAGGGCAACGCCCGGGTTTTACCGTAAAATAACGTTTTAATTCAAATACTATTCGTTACAATTATAAATCGGCGCCATGGATGTCACTCTTGTGAAACGTCCCGTTCCAAACTGTGTGTTTTAAAAATGTTTTAATTAAAATACTATTCGTTACAATTTTAAATTGGCGCCGTGGATGTCTCTCTTGTGAAACGTCCCGCCCCAAACTGTGTGTGTCTTGAAAATATAAAAATAAAAATGTGAATTTTCATAAAGATTTCATCATGTCGATTTTTTTTTTGCATTTCACCTACTAAATCGATAGAGATAATTACATTTGCAACATGAACTTAGGTATATTGACTAAATAGAAAACTGCATAGTAATAAAGATCATTTTTTAAAGGCACCATATCGTTTTTTTTTTCAATAAAATCGAAACAAAAATTAACGATAATTGCCTTAAAAAGAAATTGCCTTAAAAAAAAGAAACATTCGCGGTGATTTTGTCTTGCATTCTTTTATACATTTTTATATACGAATGACCCGGGCAACGCCCGGGTTTTACCCGATTAAATGCTTTTATTCAAATATTATTCGTTACAATTATAAATTGGCGCCGTGGATGTCATTCTTGTATAATATATAAATGAGTTTTAAAAATTGTAAAAAAAAAAAAAATGCATCGGCCGGGAATCGAACCCGGGCCGCCCGCGTGGCAGGCGAGCATTCTACCACTGAACCACCGATGGTTATGAAAAATCCCATCCGTGAGCTTCAAACAGACAAACAGACAGAATAAGGCAAATATATAAGTAGATGTACAAGATACCCTATACACTATATTATTTATTGTCAAATCAAATGTGAAATCCCCACAAAGGATGCTAACGTCAAGCAACAACACCAAAATCAGAAAACTATTTCACAAAAGCAATTGAAACTAAAAAAAAAAACATCAACAAAATAACCGATGAAACAAATACAAATGTATACATAGTTATCACCTAAGGTTTATTTTAACCAAGAGAGAATATCATAGATATATTTACAAAATTTCCTAAATTTTAAATATGAGTCCTTATTGTTTATAAACACAAAAAGATCCTTATATTCAATGTCTTTCCGTTTTCTGTAGTTCTGGAAGATTGGTCATTCAATAAGTAGGTGACTGAAATATTAAATTACATTATTTATAATGTATAATGTACAGAACATCTAAATGGCAAAAATGATAATTTTGGTGATGAAAACTGTCTTTTAATATAGGTATCATTAGTGAGTGTATACTCTCACGGAAGTTCTAATGTATATGCATATAATGACTTATATATATCTATAGATGTATTATAATGAAAGAATACTTACTGTTATGCAAATAGAATGATTCTGATTGTTCAGTGTAATCTATCGGAAAAAAATATTGAAATTGTTAATTTTGGTCAAAGTAATCAAAAATCTCTTCTTGAACTATTGTGTAAGCCAGCAGCAACATTTAATTACATTATTAGAAGATGCTCTTTTATTATTTCATTCAAATTTATCCCGATCTACTTCTTCACTACTTTAAACTAATTATGAGCATTTTTGTATATTATTTGCTTTTGAAAGGCACATTTTACTTGTCACCTCTATCAATATAATAACTATTTTTTAAAACAATATAATGCGGCTTATGATTTAAAACGACGTTTGAAAATGATCCCGAATGTTTCTTTTGAACGAAAAATCGAAATTTATTTTAAGGAGAAATAACGATTATTTCTAATATATATTCTTTCCTTTATTCCTTTATTTTTTTCCTTTTTTTATATCTATAAAAGTGAAATCCAAAATCGCTGTTTGTTATCGCATTGCGCAAAATCTACAGAATCAATCATTATGGAATTTCGCATGTAAGTAGCTGAAGATTTCGTTTAACATATAGGCTATTCAAAAAATGAAAAAGGTTAATTTGCCTTTTTTTTTAAATGTAAAACCAAAAAGCGTTACTTCCAGCCTTTTACCGCTTGGCGCAGCACTGAATTTGATTGGTTAATAATTTTACACCTAGTTTGTTAGTTTGCTTACAAAATGAATGTTTTTAAAAGGTAAACTTATTCAATTGCCTTGAAACTTTAGGAAGTTATTTACTATACTACTGGGAAGGTTTCTGGTTTGAATTTGATTTGAAATAAATATTCGTTGCAATTTTAAGTTCAAATTTTCTACTTTCACTCGCAAGCAGCGCCTCTCTTTCGCGGTATCTGGTGAAATTACATTTATAAATTGTAAAAATGCTAAAAAATGTGTTCCAAGTGTAATAAATTTAATATTTAATTTGACGATTTAGTAATATAATATTCCAATGACGTTGTGAAAACTTGGCATTTCAATATCTTCTTCTTCTATATATATAAAAATGAATTTTTGTATGTTTGTTTGTATGTCCGGTATACAAATTCGCAGTAGTTCATTAATACAAACCAAAATTTCCATACATAGGTAAATAAATACGGGGAAGACGATAGGCTATTTTTAAAAAATATAAATCAATTATTAAAACTATATTTTTAGTCAGAAAATGATGATGACGATATTGCTGTATCATGTTTGATTATCAGATACAAAATTATATCGGGAAAAATTCCAAAAAGCAGAGACCACGGGTGAAACCAGTTCATTATTTTGTACGCAGGAACAAAATTCTAACAGAAAAACATTCATTCGAGCAGAAAACAAAAGCCAGATCATCTTTCTATAAAAATATCGCTTCTCAGACACAAAGTTTGGAGCCTGGTTCAAATTCACATAAATAGGTACCGCTCAGCAAGAGCAACCTAGTTCATGATAATTGAACATTGAATAATATGTGAAGTTTATTCACATACTAGCGGATGTACCCGGCTTCGCCCGAGGTTTTACCCGAGTAAAGGTTTGTCTAACGAACATTTGTTAAAACAATTCTCTATAAACTTATTAAATAAAAGATATATTTTGATAATTTGAAACTCGTAAATTTTAATCACTCGATAAAGTGAACATTTTTCCCGGTCCCTGTGTCCCGTGTCATCCTGAATTTTGTCTTTCCTAATTTTCTACATTACAAAATCATCGTTTTATCTAGTGAACCTATTTTCCCGGTCCCTTGAAAAATACTCGATAAGTTGAATAAAATCATGGTTGTGAATCTCTCGATAAAGTGATCATTTTTTCCCGGTCCCTGTGTGCCGTGTCATCCTGAATTTTGTCTTTCCTAATTTTCTACATTACAAAATCGTCGTTTTATCTAGTGAACATATTTTCCCGGTCCCTTGAAAAATACTCGATAAGTTGAATAAAATCATGGTCGTTTATGGAAGATGGACGTAGTTCCCGAAGGTCACCCGCGAGGCTTTGCACAGCTGTGTCACCAACTCTGCCCCCGCGCGCCAGGACCTCTTGATCCCTCTGATTGGTCGGTGGGAACTTGGACTGTCCAACCAACTGGCCGGCGGCCGGACGGGGGGGGGGGGGGAGGGCAGACCTAAGCCTATCTCCGTCGCAAGGTGGCGCTGCTTGCGAGTTAAAGCTACAAATCTGCAAATAACTCTAAGGATATTTAAGATATTCAAGAAATTATATTTCGTAAACATTTCCGGGGATACGTCTAATAATATCCCAAAATATCACGGCGATTGGATGTATGGTTTTTGAATCCATAGAGGACACACACACACACACAGACATTCAATTTTATATATATAGATTAAACAAATTTTAACGCGGGATTCAATCCCTGTTCATGACTGTCGGGAATCGAGGGGGTTACCCACTCGTCCACCGACTTTATTGGAGCGGGACATTTCACAAGAGTGACATCCATGGCGCCAATTTATAATTGTAACGAATAGTATTTGAATAAAAACATTTAATCGGGTAAAACCCGAGCGTTGACCGGGTCATTCGGCTAATTAATATATATTTAAAGAAAATATTATATTTAAAATTTAATAAATGTTTTCAAAAAACTTATGTGTTTCAAAAATATATTTAAACGCATATAACAATATTTTTATACGTTTATAAATCTATATATAGGTGGATTGGATGTTTTCTAGAATTGTCTTAACAAATGTTCGTTAAGCAAACTTTTACTCGGGTAAAAACCGGGCGAAGCAGGGTACATTCGCTAATTACAGTTATTTACAAATGTTCGTTTGTGGCAAGATACTATTCCTTCAACTTCAAATTACCGACTTGACCAATTAATATTGATTTTATTCAACTTATCGAGTATTTTTCAAGGGATCGGGAAATATTTCAAATTATCGAGAGTATAAACAAGTATAGATTCAGTAGGGATTAGATGTTTGCTAGAATCATTCTAACAAACGTTCGTTAGGCAAACTTTTACTCGGGTAAAAACTGGGCGAAGCCGTAAACATTCGCTAGTTCTAATATATATAATAATGGGATTCCCATCCCTGGACACTTTATTTTTCCGTTTATCATTACCCTTCACAATTCATCCTTTCATACTTCATCCCTAAGGTTAGAAATAATCGTTATTTCTTCGTAAAATAAATTTCGATTTTTCGTTCAAAAGAAACATTTGAGGGATGATTATCAAACTTCGTTCTAATAACTAATTTTATTACAAGAGAAGGAATACCCAGACATCATCTTGAGGAATGAATCAAAATTTACTACAACGAGTTTCTTATTAAAGAAAACTTTGATACTTTTTTCGAACTAATTTTATAAAAAATCTACGATTTGCCCTAATTTGGGAAATATGTATCTGTGTATAGTGTGGGAGCAGTGTTTTGCCTCAGGCAGCATATATACAATACTTGTTTTTTTTTTTTGCTTATCCCTAGTACTCGTGGTATAGGCCACGATAATCATATTGGGTAGAAGTTGGCGACTGCTTTTACTATAAGTGCATCACATGTCTACACATGTGAAAAGCAGTTCGACTTTGCACTTACAAATGTGCCAGAACACCGTTTGGTTACTTGCACTCGCTGGTGGTGTATTATAATGGTGCTACTCGGCACACTTGACGCATTTTGGTTTCAGGAAGCAGTTTAGTTGACCGTGCCCGAAACCCTGGCAGTTGAAGCATTGAGTCACACGATTTGTTGTTCTGAAAGATTCAACTGCAATTTTCTGATAGAGAAGTTCAGTTATTCCGTAAATTTTCTTGTTATGTTCATTTTTAGGTAATTCTACCAGTACTACATTCATTGGCCTTTAAGTTGATTGTCTATGAATTCTCTTCACAGAGGTCTCAGTAAAGTCCATTGTTGGAAGTCCTATTGCTATATCTTCAGTCTTGTAGGCTGTTGTCATGCCCTTTAATACCACTTTGAGCGGTTTTTCTTCTTGAAGTCTATAAGAGTAGCAACCATTGTTTTTTGAACGTTTCCCTGATTTTTTTGAAGTCTGAAATATTTTTGGCCTTGATAAAATGCTTATTTCTTGAGATCGTGCATTGGAATTTATCTGTGCACAGGTCTTTCAGCTCTTGGCAGAGCAACTTCCAATCTGGTACATTTTCTGTTATTACAGGTGGTATTCTTGGCTTTTTTGCATGCGTAACTGTTGTCCAAGGACCATCTTCATCAATGTTTTCTGCGTTAACCTGAGGAGGGGTAGCCGCAGGCGTTTTTCAAGGGACCTCAGTTACCTCGTTCATGGAGACATAATTTTCATTATGCTGTGAGACAACTTCCATTCTCGGTGTCTTTTGGCTACGTGATGGTGAATCTGATGGGGATTCGCGAGTTAGTTTCTTTGTTGAAAGAGTTTCTTCTACTTTGTACTCGATGCCATATCTTTCAAGAATTGTCAAAAGTATGTTGGTTTCGATTATACTGACCTTTTCGCCAGTTGGGCCGATCGTTGATTTGATTACAATAGGCTGCATCTTTTTTTAAACTATTTTATTTTCACAATCTTACAATTTTGTGTTTAAATTGTTAATTTAATATTTTTATCTGCACTCCCAATATATATGATGACATTTGCTACCCCATACCCTCATTTTTATTTAAGTCATATAAGAGTGAATCATTTAATATTTTTTTCATGTTGCTTACTCATAATGACAATTGAATTATTTGAGATATTTTCTAAGTATGTGTGTGGCTTGTTTTAAATAATATAACTATGACACATTTGATTAAAATATGCATATTTAACTGAATGAATAGGCAAAATTTAGAATTTTTACTGAGAGATTTTTAACTGATACTGAATGTATAAAATAGCATGCTATTTTGTATTAAATACTAGCGGACGTACCCGGCATCGCCCGGGTTTTACCCGAGTAAAAGTTTGTCTAACGAATCTCTGGATAAAGTGAACATTTTTTTCCCGGTCCCTTGAAAAATACTCGATAAGTTGAATAAAATCAATATTAATTGGTTCCCTCGGTAATTGAAAGTTAAAGGAATAGTATCTTGCCTTGGAATTGTATCATTATTCTTGTATGGATGCACCCGGCTTCGCCTGGGTTTTACCCGAGTAAAGGTTTTGAATTGAATTAGCTTTGGCCTCCTGGCACTAAGGAGGAATCACCGCCTAATTCTTATTAAAACGCTGGTTTTAATTGTAAGCTTCTTAACTCAGCGAGCTAACTATAACTCATTTAAACTTGCATGATTGCTAATGTCTCGTCTCACCAACACTAATGATTCAACTACGTATGCCTTAATAACTGCTTTTATTTTCTAAAAATCAAGATTATATACATGTCTAAAATTTACATAATTTAACAATAATTACAAAAGTAAATTTCAACAATTTTGCATATGTAAGGCTGGAACATACTCCCCCCGGCCGCTGAACCCTGGTTCAGATTTGAAGGGAAGCGGAGCCAACTTCGTAATAGGTCGTAGGTAGACTCCGGTAGCAGCCCGAACTTGGGCAACTCGCACCTTCTGGTCAGAGCCCGGATATACCTCGAGGATCCTGGCCAGACGCCATTTTAGAGGTGGAAGGTTATCTTCTTTTATTAGCACTAACTGATTAGGCTTCAAATTGTCTTGTGACAACCTCCATTTATTTCTCTGTTGCAAAGAGTTGATGTACTCTCTTGTCCATCTTGACCAGAACGAGTTCCTCAGACTTTGTACCAGATTCCATCTTGACCGCAAATCTCCTTGCTCATAATTTTGCAATCCTGGGTCCTCAATCAGAGGGGAGCCAAGAAATGTCCCGGAGTCAAAGCCCGAAGATCGTTAGGGTCGGGACTTAATTCTACTAACGGTCTTGAATTAAGGCAAGCCTCAACTTGACAGAGTAGTGTGATGAATTCCTCACTATTTAAAAGTGATGACTTTATTACCTTGCTCAGATGACCCTTTAAGCATTTGATGTTTGCCTCCCAAAGTCCTCCAAAGTGTGGAGCTGATGGAGGAATGAAATGCCACTCTATAAACTCTTCTGCTAAAAAGTCTTTAGTTTCCTTTGAATTCATAATTTTATATTGTTTCTTCATGAAGCTTTCGGTTCCTTTGAAGTTCGTTCCATTGTCTGAGTAAATTTTTGATGGTTTTCCTCTACGAGATATAAACCTCCTGAGAGCTGCAATGAATGAACTGGTCGAGAGACTAGTTACCATTTCCAAATGAATTGCCTTGACCGAAAAACACACAAAGAGAATCACATAGCATTTGATCGTCCCCTTCGATCTAGTCAGACTTGGTTTTAGTTCGTAAGGTCCTGCCAAATCGACTCCAGTCTTGGCAAACGGTCTTGATGGATTTACTCTATCAGCAGGCAAATTCCCCATAATTTGTACTGCAGTTTTTGCCCTGAATCTGAAGCAGGTTATACACTGTTTAATGATTCTTCTTACAATGTCTCTACCTCCCATGATCCAATAACTATTTCTTATTAGAGATAAGACCAGCTGTGGACCAGCATGCAAATATCTCGTGTGAAAATGAAGTATTATTAATTTGGTAAAGTGATGATTTTTCGGTAATAACAGTGGGAATTTTTGATCAGGGCCTACATTCGCGAACTGAATCCTTCCACCTACTCTTAACATCCCAGTTGCATCTATAAAAGGATTAAGCTGCAAAATTCTACTTTTTCTTGAAGCATGTCCCGTATTTCTTAGATCCTGCATTTCTTCTCCGAATTCGTCCTCCTGAATCCATCCAATAATCCTAATCACTGCATTTTCTAATTCCTTCTTTGATAATGTTGCAATTTCTCTTTTCTTCAGCGACACCCGACAATTAGTGATGAATCTCAAACACCAGGCTATGATTCGCCTCGTCTTGTTAAAAGTGGAATATTTTGTTACAACCTCTGGACAGACTGAAACTCGGGACTGGCAAGCTAAGGCTACCTTTTCTTCCTCATGGCATTCTCGGCCATAGCAATTATCCTGATTCTGAACAAAGTTGTTATCTTTCAACCAAGTCGGTCCTTGCCACCACAGTGTATGTCCAGATAACGCAGCAGGCATTATTCCCCTAGAGGCACAATCGGCGGGATTATCCTTCCCAGACACATGACGCCATGAGTTTCTATCAGACAGTTGCTGTATTTTCACAACTCTATTGTGTATAAAGGTCTTCCATCTGCTAGGATCTGATTTGATCCAACTCAATGAGATCTGAGAATCTGACCACAAATATGCCCTGCCAATATCAATCTTCAATGAATCAACAACAGATCTGTAGAGCTGAGACAGGAGGAGAGCAGCGCACAATTCCAATCTTGGTAGAGTTAGAGACTTACATGGGGCAACTCTGGTTTTTGCTGCAAGCATTGATATATGGACTTGTCCATCCAGAGAGACTGTTCTCAAGTAGCACACAGCCGAATAAGCTACACTTGACGCGTCACAAAATCCGTGGAGCTGAACATCTCGATCCCCTTCACATGCCCATACGTATCTTGGGATACCCAACTCCCCTAATTTTAGTAATTCGGCTCTAAAATTATTCCACCTTTCCTTGATTTCGTTCGGAATATGCTCATCCCAGCCTGTTCCACTTCTCCATAACTCCTGCATTATTATTTTCAAAGCCACTGTAGTAGGTGAGAGGAAACCAAGTGGATCGAAAATCCTCGCAATATTGGAGAGAAGATCTCTTTTGGTAACAACTTCTTCAGGAAGAGTTATATTAACTCTAAACGTATCTTGTACATGATCCCATACAATTCCTAAAATCTTGGATATGGCTCCTTTCTCCAAGTTAATTTTCCTCTCCTCGTTTATTTCCTCGACATGAGACACTATCTCGTGGCAATTTGAATTCCACTTTCTTAAGTGAAACCCTCCCTTTTTCATTAAGTCCTTTAATTGGTCTATTAGTTCTTTGGCTTCAGCAATCGTTTGAGCTCCTGTTAGCAGATCATCGACATAGAAATCATTCAAGGTCACCCTAGAAGCTTCAGGATAATTTTGGCCTTCATCTTCTGCTAACTGTTGTAATGTTCTCATTGCCAAAAATGGAGCCGAAGTTGTACCATAGGTAACAGTCAGTAGTCGATAGTCCACCACAGGCTCTTCTGGCGATGGTCTCCACAATATCCTCTGATAGTCCGCATCTTCTGGATGAATTCTTATCTGGCGGTACATCTTTTCTATATCAGCAGTTATGGCGACAGGATACGTTCTGAATCTGAGGAGAATGAAAAATACATCCTGTTGGATTTTTGGTCCCTTGTGCAAAAATTGATTTAAAGAAACATTATTTTCAGATTTAGCTGATGCATCAAACACAACTCTCATTTTTGTTGTAGTGGATTGCTCTCTAATCACTGGATGATGAGGCATGTAATAGCATCTGCACAATTCTCGCTTCACTTCTGAAATTGGGACCCTTTCCATGTGGTTTAAGTGTTCATATTCCTTCATGAATCCCCGGTATTGGTCATATAATTTCACATTCTTACACAATTTTCCTTCCAACGAAAGGAACCTTCTTAAAGCTTTTTCTCTTGATTCACCCAGAAGTGGTCGATGTTGTCTGAATGGCAATTTTACCCAATACCTTCCATGGCTATCTCTGCCATGGTTATTCGAAAATAACCTTTCACAATCTTCGTCCTGTGTACAAAGATCCGGTGACGGCACAGATTCAATTTCCCAGAATCTTTTCATTACGAATTCTAGTTCTGGTTCAGATTGTAAACTCAGGTTACAGACTTCTGTATTACTCTCCGATGTTCCCATGAGTTTTCCTAGAAGTACCCAACCTAGTCTTGTATTAATAGCCATTGGCAATCCTTCTCCGATAGATATAGAGCCATTCAACATAAGTTCAGTGTATATATCTGCTCCCAATATCATATCTATTGGGGCTTGTATGTAGAACTCTGGGTCTGCCAATTTGAGGTTCTTCAAAGTTGGCCAATTAGGGTCTTTCAACCTGAAGTTCGGAATTTCTGAAGTGAGCACTCCCGTGACTACTGCCTCTACCGAGAATTCCTCAGAATTATTCAGTGGACAAAATGTCACACCTACTGTCGATGAAGAATGCTGCACTGGTGTGTTTCCAACCCCTATAATCATCCGATCTGATTTCCTTTGGACAAGTCCCAATCTTTCGCAGCATCCTTTTGTTATCATGGTGACTTGGGAACCGCTGTCCAGTAGGGCTCTGCAGGTGCATAACTTTCCGAGTCCATTTTTTATCTTGATTCTAGCTGTTGCGAGTAGTACGTGGCTATCATTGCAGTTTGCCTGTTGAGTATTAGTCAAATTGATAGCACTTTCATGTTCCTTCGGAGTTGTGTTCTCCACTTGGGCCGAAGCGCCTTCCGTGCTCGGTTTATCATAATGAATCATTGTGTGGTGCTTGCCCTTGCATACTTTGCATCGTTGGTTCAGCCTACAATTCCATGAAAAATGGCCTTTCCTCAAGCAATTGAAGCACAATTTATGACCTTTTACTACATTTAATTTTTCTTTTAAAGGCATTTTGCAAAATAAGTTGCACATGTATAGTGGATGATGCCCAGATTTGCATAATATGCAAGTGTCCGATTTCTCAATTAGCATCCCGTAGCTTTGGCATTTGGGAAATCTCGATCCAGTGGTTTCTTCCCTTTTTGAACATTCCTTGACAGCACAAGACATGCTTCTCGCATGTCTGGAAATGAATGCTATGAACTTGTCATAAGATGGAAGAGTATTGTCCATTGACAGTTCCCAATCCAACCTTAGATTTTCACTCAACTTCTGCTGGAGGAAGTGCACCAGGATCACATCCACTAATTGATTTCTCTTCAATTCCAGCGTTTCTAAGTTTCTTATGGCTTCATTACAAACATCCATGAATTCATGGAGACACTTAGCCGATGGATTCTTAATTGCCCGGAGAGAAAAGATTTTTGACACCTGGGCATAAGCTAGCTCTCTCGGGTTATCATATCTTGATAACAGTGTACTCCATGCTTGGCCATAATTTTCACTTAGTAAAGGGAAACCCCTTATTAATCTGGCCGCTTCGCCTTTTACTGCAGAATTCAAATATTGTAACTTCTGTATATTAGTTAACCCTGGATGTGCATCGATGGTGGTGAGGAATAGCTCTTTGAAGTTGATCCACTTGCCCATATCTCCATCATATATCGGTAAGTCAAATTGAGGCAATTTTATATTTGCCTGAGAGCCATTTGGCTTTATGTCCGCCAGTTTGTCTTTGAGTTTTCTCTCATTTTCTATTTTTACCCTCAAGCTTCCAATCTTGTTCATTGAACCATCATATGCCTCACTTTCTTTATCTATATCAACTTCATCCAAAGAAAACAGCTCGTCGTAGAGTGTCTCAATTTTCTCTTTGATCTCCTTTAATTCTTCACCCATTATTTCTAAGCGTATTGTTTCACCTGCTTCAATAATTGAATCCACACTTTCAATAAATCCATCAATTCTCCTTATTTGGCAACTTAACTTTCTTTGGAGGATCCTTTCGTCTCGAGACATTTTGCACTTGTATTCTCACTGAGTTTCCGCCTAAATTTCTTCTGTTTCAAATCCTAATCAGGCTCTCGAGGGACCATGAATTGAATTAGCTTTGGCCTCCTGGCACTAAGGAGGAATCACCGCCTAATTCTTATTAAAACGCTGGTTTTAATTGTAAGCTTCTTAACTCAGCGAGCTAACTATAACTCATTTAAACTTGCATGATTGCTAATGTCTCGTCTCACCAACACTAATGATTCAACTACGTATGCCTTAATAACTGCTTTTATTTTCTAAAAATCAAGATTATATACATGTCTAAAATTTACATAATTTAACAATAATTACAAAAGTAAATTTCAACAATTTTGCATATGTAAGGCTGGAACAGGTTTGTTTAACGAATGTCTCGATAAAGTGAACATTTTTTCCCCGGTCCCTTGAAAAATACTCAATAAGTTGAATAAAATCAATATTAATTGGTTCCCTCGGTAATTGGAAGTTAAAGGAATAGTATCTTGCCTTTGAATTGTATCATTATTCTTGTCTCAAATAAATTGCTGTGTCATCCTGAATTTTGTCTTTCCTAATTTTCTACATTACAAAATCATCGTATCATCATGATAATATTTAGAGCAGATTGTTGAATTATAACAGATAAATTAGAATATTTATCTTGATTATTTTAAAGCGAAAAGTTATTTCAAAAATTTTATTTGCTAGAAACCTTCCCAGTACTATACTAAATAACTTCCCAAAGTTTCATGGCGTTCCAATGAGTGATTTGGTCAGGCATAAAGGAAAAACAGACCACACACACACACACACACACACACACATACATTCATTTTTATATATATAGATATTTTTGAAAATATGTAATAAATATTTTCCAACTAATATTACTTACTAACGGATGTACCCGGCTTCGCCCGGGTTTTACCCGAGTAATGGTTTGTCTAACGAACATTTGTTAAAACAATTCTCTATTAATATATACAGTTATCAGCGTCATGCATTCTTTCTTAATTCTGTCACGTTTGCTTTTGGTTCAGTGATAGAATGCTCGCCTGCCACGCGGGCGCCCCAGGTTCTATTCCCGGCCGATCCTTTTTTTTTTACAATTTTAAAAACTCATTTATATTATTAAAATATATGTGCTTTTCCTGTCTATGTACAGATTTATGGTCTATGTACACAAGTATACAAGTATGTATACAAGTTATTTGCAAATTGCGTGGCAAATTTGCGCTTTCGCTCGCAAGCAGCGCCTCTAACGTAGAAGATGGGAGGTAATATCAGCTGACCTAATGGACATGTAAAACGTGTTTTAACAGGACATAGAGAAAAATCTGGAAAATATATTTTTCGGATTTTTAGTCAAGAAAAATAAATTGACAGGTTCTGGGAAAAAGTAGTTGTTTTTTATTCAGAATATTATGATGACAATATATTGCTGTATCATATTTGATTATCAGATACAAAATTATATCAGGAAAAATCCCAAAAAGCAGAGACCACGAGTGAAGCCAGTTCATTTTTAGTATGCAGGAACAAAATTCTAACAGAAAAACATTAATTCGAGCAGAAGACACAAAGCCAGATCATCTCTTTATAAAAATATCGCAGTTCATTTTTAGTATGCAGGAACAAAATTCTAACAGAAAAACATTAATTCGAGCAGAAGACACAAAGCCAGATCATCTCTTTATAAAAATATCGCTTCTCAGACACAAAGTTTGGAGCGGGACGTTTCACAAGAATGACATCCATGGCGCCAATTTATAATTGTAACGAATAGTATTTAAATAAAAGCATTTAATTGGGTAAAACCCGGGCATTGCCCTTTCTTTCAATTCTGTCACCGTTTGCTTTTGTGAATGGAATAATTACCCAAATATGGCCATTTCTCATAACCATCGGTGGTTCAGTGGTAGAATGCTCGCATGCCACACGGGCGGCCCGGGTTCGATTACGGCCGACGCATTTTTTTTTTTTTACAATTTTTAAAACTCATTTATATATTATACAAGAATGACACCCACGGCGCCAATTTATAATTCTAACGAATAGTATTTGAATAATAGCATTTAATCGGGTAAACCCCGGGCGTTTCCGGGTCATTCGGCTAGTAAACTTATAAAAAAAATAATAGAAATTATTTTGATAATTTGAAACTCGTAAATTTTAATCTCTCGATAAAGTGAACTTTTTTCCCGGTCCCTTGAAAAATACTCGATAAGTTGAATAAAATCATTATTAATTGGTTCCCTCGGTAATTGAAAGTTAAAGGAATAGTATCTTTGCCTTGGAATTGTATCATTATTCTTGTCTCAAATAAATTGCCGTGTCATCCTGAATTTTGTCTTTCCTAATTTTCTACATTAAAAAATCATAATTTTATCTATTCTCCCAATATATATGTTGTAGATAAATAATTAAACTAACTTTGACTTGTGCGCAATTAATAGGTATATTACTTTTGATAAATAATCTTTAAGATAATAAACTTATAAAAAAATATTAGATATATTTTGATAATTTGAAACTCGTAAATTTGAATCTCTCGATTAAAGTGAACATTTTTTCCCGGTCCCTTGAAAAATACTCGATAAGTTGAATAAAATCAATATTAATTGGTTCCCTCGGTAATTGGAAGTTAAAGGAATAGTATCTTGCCTTGGAATTGTATCATTATTCTTGTCTCAAATAAATTGCCGTGTCATCCTGAATTTTGTCTTTCCTAATTTTCTACATTACAAAATCATCATTTTAACTATTCTCTTAATATATATGTTGTAGATCGAGCATGTCAAACTCAAATCCTAACACGGTCCAAATAAAAAGTAATAAGATTATTTGGGCCGCAAAAAAAGAAAACAAGTAATTAAATTTTTATAGTAACATTTATGTAGGTTTATTTTAATAAATACTAATAAGAAAAAAGAAATTAAAGTTAATATTTTCTCCCTAATATTTGGCATCTCTTTTCTGCTACCATCTTTCCTACTTCGGGGGAAATCTTGTTCGCAGTTGTTAATTTTAAAACTAACCCAAGGTGAACGTCAGTAATTCTCGATCTGATTGGAGACTTATTTCCTTTCATAAGTGAAAATAACTACTCGCACCGATAAGTACTTCCAAACATGGACATAATTTCATATGCTAATTTTCGAGTGTTTTCAAATTTGGCTGGCAAATATTTGTAAAATTCAGAAACACCAACTTCGATGAAATTTGCCTTTAAATCTGAATCGCACTGGATATCTATTACCTCCATTTGCATATGATTAGGAACTGATTCTATATTTATCGAGAAAATCGAAGAAAACAAAGTAAACTTGCCTTCCAAAGATTTGAAATCAGAAAACCTTGTTTCAAATTAATTTCTAAGACTTAAAATATTTTCCGCATATTTTTGATACGATGCAGTTTCACCTAAACTTGATTTGTACATGTTGCATGTCGGAAAGTGCATTAAATCTTAGTTTTTCAACTGCTTTCCAAAGAACTAGCTTACATTTGAATGCATTAACTTGGTCACACATGTTGGTAATGATCTGATCCTTTCCTTGCAGTTTCAAATTTAAATCCGACAAGTGTTTTGTTATGTCAACCATGAAGGAAAAATCTTGCAACCATATTTGATCAGAAAACAAAGTGATGTCTTGATTCTTGGTTATTAAAAACTGACATATTTCTTCTTTCAAGTCCCAAAATTGTTTGAGAACCTTGGAGCATGATAGCAAACGTACCTCGGTAGAGTATGATAAACCTAAATATTCGCTTTCTAATTCAGTTAAGAACAGAGAGAACTGTCGCTGATTTAAACCTCGAGATCTTATGAAATTGATGAAGTTTTTTATAGGTGTCAACACATTTTCCATTTTTATTACTTTCGTACATAATACTTCCTGATGTATAATGCTGTGCGTATGATGAATATTGGAACCATCAGAAATTTCACTTAGTTTTTTTCGCAGTAATGCTATGAAACCGTTGGTTTTTCCAGTCATTGAAGGAGCTCCATCTGTTGCTACAGAAGTCAATTTTGATTGAGGTAAATTGTATTTTTGCAGAAGATCATAAACGCAATTAAATATATCTTCTCCTGTAGTAGTGCCATGCATCGGTACTAGTTCCAATAATTCCTCAAAAATGTTGAAATCCGTGTCGCAAGCTCGAAAAAAAACAGCTAACTGAGCTACGCCCCCAATGTCCGTACTCTCATCACAGGCAATGGAAAATGCTTCGAAACAAGATGATTTTTCTTTTATCTGATCATTTAAATTTCTGGCCATATCAGTAACTCTTTCCACAACGGTATTTCGAGACAAAGATATTGCTTGAAACGTCTTCACACTTCCAGGACAAACAATTTCTGCAGCTTTAATTAAACATTCCTTGATGAAATCACCTTCAGTAAAAGGTTTTGAGTGTTTAGCTATCATCTCCGATAAAACGTAGCTTGCATGCACCGCCGCTTCACTCTCTTGTGATACTTTAGTAAAAATAAACTGTTGTTTTTTCATTCCCAACTTGAACTCTTTTAACTTTTCTTGTCTTATTTAACCTTCGTAGGTATCATATTTTGATTTATGTTGTTCATAATGACGTTTAATGTTATATAATTTTGGTACACACTAATAGCATTATTACATATCAAGCAGATGAATTTATATTTTACTTTAGAGTAAAAATACTCTAATTCCCACTTTTCTTGAAAATTCCTATGTTCGTCAGCAATTTTTCGTTTAGTTTTACTGCCACTTGGTTTTGATGAAGACATATTGAATACAAAGGTCTGAAAAAAATTAGTAATCGCTAACACAAAATAATAAAACGTTTTAATTAATATTTTAATTTTTTTTTAATTAATATTTTTTAACTTACCAGACACAGAATAACTGCACAATTTTTTTTTCTAGTACTCCGAAAGAATATTTTCTTTGAACTTTAAGGCACACAATACTTATGGCGATGTACATACGTTATGTATGTAGGTATAATATTATCAAAACTTACGACTTACGTACCACGACCAGTGGTTCGTTATTAATAAATAAATTATGTATAATTACAATTTTCAAAAATTAGGCTACAAATTTTTATTATTATTTTTTTAATTTATAATTTTTTTTTATTAAAATATATTATCTGGTGGGCCGCAAATTTATTCGTTGTGGGCCGCATGAGGCCCGCGGGCCGCGAGTTTGACATGCTTGTTGTAGAGGCTTAGCAGAATTTTTTCATTTTTTTGTACCAAGTTCACCAATCCTCTTTCCATTTCTTCGCGTTGAAGATATAATCTTTCGTTATTTGCTGGTTTAAGATGGATTTTGAATTTGCTCAGCGTTGTTCTCACCTTTTGGTCCAACATTTCTAGTTCTCGCTCACTAAACTCCACGATTCCAACGTAGTAGTTTATGAGCGAGAGCGAAAATTCGTTGAAAGAGAGCAGCGAAGACATTAATTATTAATAATAATAATAATAACAAAATTAATTCTAAATACAGTTTGAACTATTGGCTATTGTAAGCCTATTCAGTATTCAACCCAATCACTTTATTTATTAAAGAACATGAAATTTTAATATGGAAGGAATCAAACCCATAATTTGAAAATAGCCTAATACCAGAATAACTTGGCTTTTTGGGGTCATAAAACCTTATGCTAATTTACTAAATTATTTTGTTGATAATGCATTCTAATAATATTACTCTAAAAGGGGCCTTCTAAAATATAAATATAGAATTTTTATTATTTTAAATTGAATAATGAAGTGTTTCATTTCAAGCATTATTCGTAGGGCAAATTTCATTTGGAGAGATCCTGGGTAAGTCGGTCAGAATTTATAATTGTTACAACATCAACACTCGCCTCACGTACACGACTGCCAACTTATCCATACGACATTTGCAACAATATTACATATATATTTAAATTAAACCTAACAATTTGTTTAATAGATTTGCATCAGAAGTGACAGGTAAATTTGAAGTGATCGGTTTATTCTTCTCTATCGATTTACTTTTATAAATCGTGTGCACTAGACTGTCAATATTCCGAGGCGTTGCATTAATATTCCTGATATTTTCTGTTACATTTGTGGGGAATTAACTTTCAAAGTTCAAAGGCGAAACTTTACACCGCTCATTAAAAAGTGCTATCAAATTTATTTTGGCTGTAAAGTCTGCGACCAAGACTTGGGCTCCTCATCATTGTTGTGAAATTTGTGCTCGACGTCTTATGCCTTTTGCGGTTCCAATGATATGGAGGGAACTTAAAGACCATTCTTCAGACTGTTATTTTTGTTTGACAAAGACTACAGGTTTTACATCCAAATCAAGACATACAGTTGAATATCCAGATTTGCCTTCTGCTATGAGACCGATTCCTCATAGTGATATTTTACCCGTGCCACAGCCTCCTGAAAATGTAATATTTAGTGACGATTATTCAGATAGACGAGAGCAACAGTCGGATGACTCAAATTTTAAAGCAGGTGCTTCATCTGAACTTCATTTGTTAACCCAAGGAGATTTGAACGACCTCGTACGTGATTTCGATTTATCCAAAAAACAGAGTGAACCTTTAGGCTCTAGGTTAAAAGGCTGGAATCTGCTGCATAAAGGAACAAAAGTATGATTTTTTTTCGCAAGCGTCAAGATGAATTTCAAGACTTCTTTTCACAAGAGAATGATTTAGTATATTGCAATGATGTTTATATTACCAGTAGTTTTTTTCATTATATTAAAAACATTTCCAAATTTCAAGTAGGTGTATCTCAATAATCTTGCGTGATAGAAAAAAAGGTATATTTGGAATAATCACAAATATTTAAATTCAGATAAGATGCTGTTTCTTTTGGGACAAATAAAAGTAATTTTTGATAAACCAGTGTAATGTAAGGTCTCTTGGGCAAAAATGTTGTTGACCAGTATTATCAGTTTCGTAAAATATATTTGTTGCTATATAATTTAAAATAAATCTACAAAAGGTATTGAATTTAATATACATTTCTTTACAGTATTAATGTCAATAATGACAATATACAGTATATACTTTAACTCCACATATATATATTAGATAATAAAAGGCATATATTGGATTTTATGAAATATTTATTTTGCCAATATTTCGGCTGGCTGAACGCCAACCTATACTATATGTACTATATGTAATGCCTCGATAAAGGTTGGCGTTCAGCCAGCCGAAATATTGGCAAAATAAATATTTTATAAAATCCAATATATGCCTTTTATTATCTAATGAATTAAGTATGGATTGCTCTATTTAAAAAAATATATATATGTTTGTTTGCAATGCACGTCTGCTTTATGCAACTAATCTGGCTGAAAATTTAACAGCATATAGAGTTGAATCTAGAAAAAACTTATAGTCAGATTTTCAGGTTTCAATCTCAAATATCTTTGAAGTCATTTACAAATTTGCCAATTTCACTGGCAACTAGCGCCCCACTGCGGAGACTGAAAGTAGATTGGTTTCTGTTTATATTCATTCTATTTTCTAATTTGTTGTCGAATTGTGAATTAATATTAGTATATTTTAGTATGATTAACATTAAATTTTTGTTTGTGTTATGTATCATAAAAACGTTTAATATCAAGCATTATTCGCAGGGCTAACATTCAATTGGGTATATACTGGGCGAAGTTAGGTCATATTTTATAATTTTAACCAATTATATTTGGATAAAAATCATTTTTCATACATATGCACTCGAGGGAAAATGCTCTCTAGTAAAACTCGGGTCATTCGGCAATTAACTTTCTAAAGTGTAATATTTAAAATATAGAAAATTTAAAATCTGGTTCAAATCACATAAATAGGTACCGCTCAGCAAGAGCAACCTCTAGTTCATCATAATTGAACAATGAATAATATGTGAAGGTTATTCACATATTAAACAAATTTTAACGCGGGATTTAATCCCGGTTCATGACTGTCGGGAATCGAGCGTGTTGCCCTCTCACCACCGACTTATGTTTTTTAATTTAAAATGAAACATAAAATTATAGGGAGGAAATATCTTTACTTATGGGGCTATTACCCAGAAGAAAATTATAGGGTGGAAGTATATATTATTAATATTTTGATATTATTCGAAATCCTATCTACTAATATATATAGTAGAATCTGGAAAAATCTATAGTGAAAATTTCAGTTCTTTATCCCGAATATTCTTCGAGTTATTTGCAATTTTGCGTTGCAAAAAGCAGAGACCACGGGTGAAGCCAGTTCATTTTTAGTATGCAAGAACAAAATTCTAAAAGAAAAACATTCATTCGAGCAGAAGACACAAAGCCAGATCATCTCTCTATAAAAATATCGCTTCTCAGACACAAAGTTTGGAGCGGGACGTTTCGGTTCAAAATCACTTTATTAGGTACCGCTCAACAAGAGCAGCCTAGTTCATGATAATTGAAACAGTGAATAATATATGAAGGTTATTCACATATTAAACAAAATGTTAACGTGGGATCCCGGTCCATGGCTGTCGGGAATCGAGGGTGTTACCCACTCTTCCACTGACTTTTATATTGCTTATTATATAGCGGGACGATTCCAAACTTTAAATAACTTTATTAGGCGCCGCGCAAAAAGAGCAACCTAGATCATCATATTTACAATATACTGTGGGGAATGTACAGGGTTTGTTCATTTACAATTATAATTTATAATGATGTCGTTGGGTCCGGATTCTCAGGTCCTTGGGGATATTGTTCTTGAGAAGGTTTTGTCTGGCTTGTTTGATATTCAAGGTCTGTTTATTTTTCCTTTTTTTCAATTTCCGTCATTCTGGCTTAAATGATGGAGAATTTGTCGAGGTTTTAAATTTATTATTTTCCTTTTTCCGGATTTGTAGTCTGTGGCTTCCTTGAAGGAGGGGTTTTCTAATTTTTCGGATTTTTCGTAGAATTTAAATGATTGTCTAGTGAAGTAGTCATTGATGTTTTCGATATTTAGATCGTTTCTGAGGATTGTGTTCCGAACGAACCAGGGTGGGGGCATGATTTTTCTGATCATTTTATTTTCAAAGACTTCTAACTTTTTAAGGATGGTCTTATGTGCTGTTATAAAAATGGGGTGGCCGTATATAAGTATTGGTCTAATTATTGACGTGTAAATGGTTATTTTGCAAAGAAGGGATAATTTTCTTTTCGGTTCTAGAAGTAGGGATAGTCGGTGTTGGGCGGCTTTCGCCAAATTGATTCTGTTTTCAATGTGTTTTTTGAAGGTTAGGTGCTCGTCTAAGGTCATCCCTAGGTATCGGATATTCTCTTTCCATTTAATATTGTCTTCGAAGACGAAGAGTTCATCAAAAGGTTTCTTAATTTTCTCTTTTTTTATGGAGAAAATTATTACTTCACTTTTTTGGGGGTTCTTTGTGACTCGCCATTTTTTACACCAAATAGTGGAAAAGATACAGGCCTCTTGGAGTTTCATGTGGAGTCTGTCGAAGGTGTATGTCGAGGCCAAAATGGCGGTATCATCGGCAAATAAGTGTAAAGAGGTGTCTTAAATACAGGGGAAGTCGTCTATATATATGTCGAATAAGGTTGGTCCTGTGACTGATCCTTGAGGGACCCCAGCAAGGATATTCCTAGCTGTTGACAGTTCGTCTTTGACTCGTACCTTGAATGTTCTATTCGTTAAAAAAGTTTTATGTTATTTTTATGATGTCTCCAGGAAGGTGCTTTTTTCACATTTTGTAGAGAAGGGTCTCATGCCAGACTTTGTCGAACGCTTTGGCGTTATCGAAGAACACGGCTCCTGTTATTTGGCCTAGGTCCATGGCTTTTCTTATTTTTTCAGTGACAACAACTAGCTGGTGCAATGTTGAGTGCTTGGCTTGGTAGCCAAATTGTTCAGGTCTGAATGGATTCTTTTCTTCGAGGGATTTTCTAAGTCTTCTTAAAACAATTATTTCGAATAGTTTTGAGATGGCAGGTAGCAGTGAGATGGGCCTGTAGCTTGTTGGTTCAAGCATGGATTTCCCTTTTTTTGAGTATGGGACAGATAATGGACGTTTTCCATCATTCAATCGGTTCCAAAAATCACTTTATTAGGTTCCGCTCAACAAGAGCAACCTAGTTTATGATAATTGAAACAATGAATAATATGTGAGTTATTCGCATATTAAACAAAAAGTTAACGAGGGATATATTCATTCAATTGTATATATCTTGGGCGAAGCTAGGTCATATTTTATAGATTTAACAAATAGTATTTGGATTAAAAAGCATTTTTTATACATATGCACTCGGAAGAAAATGCTCTCTAGTAAAACTCGGGTCATTCGGCAATTATCTTTCTAAAGTGTAATATTCAAAATATAGAAAATTTAAAATGAAACACAAAATTATAGGGAGGAAATATCTTTATTTACGGGGCTGTTACCCAGAAGAAAATTATAGAGTGGAAGTATATATTATTAATATTTTGAAATTATTCGAGATCCTATCTACTAATATATACGAGGTGTGTTCAAAAAGTATCGCGACTTTTGTGTTTTTTCAAAAATTATTTATTTATTCATGAATACCTATTTTGTCCCCTTCAAAGTAATCCCCATGAGATATTATACACTTGTGCCAACGGTTTTTCCAATCTTTAAAGCACTTCAAAAAATCATTTTTTAAAATCTTTTTCAGCTCCTCCTTCGATTCCGTCTTTATCACGTCAAGCGTAGCGTAACGTCGTCCTTTCATCGGCCTCTTCAGTTTAGGGAACAAGAAAAAGTCACAGGGGACCAGATCTGGGGAATACGGTGGCTGCGGCATCATTAGTGTGTTGTTTTTGGCCAAAAAGTCGCGCACAAGCAACGATGTGTGAGCAGGGGCGTTATCGTGGTGCAAAAGCCAATTTTTGTTCTTCCAAAAATCCGGGCGTTTCTGGCGGATTGCTTCGCGCAAATTGCGCATAACTTGCAGGTAATATTCCTTATTGACCGTTCTACCCTGTGGCAAAACTTTCACATTCGACCGAACTTGGCGCGCTTTTTTTGGTCTTGGTTCGTGCGGCAGCTTCCATTGAGATGATTGAGCTTTGGTTTCCACGTCATAACCATAAACCCACGCTTCGTCACCAGTTATGACCCTCTCGAGCAAATCTGGAGCAAAACATCTCATTAGCAATGTTCATGCGATGCTGTTTTTGGTCGCAATTGAGCAATTTTGGTACGAATTTCGCGGCGACCCGTCTCATGCCCAAATCATTGATAAAAATCGAATGGCACGAGCCAATCGATATGTTTAGTCCTCAGTAACTTCTCTAACGGTGTTTCGACGATTGGCCAATATCATTTTCTCCACTTCATTAATTTTTTCGTCTGTTGTTGAAGTGCTCGGGCGTCCGGCATGTTCTTTGTCGTTCACATCTTCTCGGCCTTCTGAGAACATTTTTTACCACCGATAAACGTTGCTTAGGTCAAGGTAGCTTCTCCGTACGTCAACAGCTGTCAACAATTAAGTGAACATTCAAAATGGCCGAGCTTGTCGGCATAAATGAGAGACATGAGTAGCAACATAAAGCCACAAAAAGATCGAAATTCGAATATACGTAACCCGCGAAAATTCAAAATTCGCGATACTTTTTGAACACACCTCGTATATAGTAGAATCTGGAAAAACTTATAGTGAAAATATTAGGTCTTTATTCCGAATATTCTTCGAGTTATTTGCAAATTTGCTTTGAACATTTGCCCTTTCGCTAGCAAGCAGCGCCTCTAGCGGTGAAGTTAGGAGGTAATATCAGCTGACCTAATGTACATGTAAAACGTGTTTAAAAGAACATAGAGAACAATCTGGAAGAGATATTTGTCGCATTTTCAGCCTAGAAAATTTGAAATTGACAGGTTCTGGGCAAAAATAGTTGTTTTTTAGTCAGAAAATGATAATGACAGAATTGCTGTATCATGTTTGATTATCAGATACAAAATTATTGGGTTGTAAAGAAAGTTCATTCATTTTTTGTATCTCTTTGTTTCATAACGGGTTTTGTTGTTATACGGTAAAGTGTTTATATTATTTAAATAGTAAATGTTCTGCTCTATAATCCTATATTATTTAGTTTTTGAAAAACGTTATTTTTTGTTTTTTTCCAGGCTTGAAAATAGAATATCCAGGAGGCAAAAATCACCATTTTCGACATCTGCCTTTCTTCGCTTTTCATTGAGGTCAAAAAGCAGCCGAAGCAGCTCGGGACATATGGAACGTGTATGGAAAAGGTGTCATAGGGGAGCGATCACCACAAAAATGGTTTGCAAAGTTCAAAAACGGCGACTTGTACCTTGAAGACACGCCTCGAAACGGACGACCATCAGAATTTGATGAGAACATCCAACGGCCCTGTTGAAGGAAGAAGGTCGCCAAACACCCCGTGAGTTGGCCGAAAAAATGAAATGTAGTGCAGTGACACACCATCTCCAACCATCTTCAATCAATAGATTTTTCTCAAAAACTCGGAGCTTGGGTGCCTCACGAGCTTAATGAAACCAACAAAGAAAAGCGCCTTCAAATCGCTGCTCAACATCTCTCACGTCATCAATCAACACGGGGCCATAAACACGTTTTTTATAACGAATCGTTACGGGAGAGGAAAAATGGTGTCTATACGTGAATATGAAGCAAAGAGTGGCTGGCTCCAGGAGATACCCTGAAGCAAAGAATAAAGCAAGATCTTCACCCACAAAAGACTATGATCTGCGTTTTTTGAGACTGTGAAGGTGTGCTGTACTGGTAAATGCTTGAAAGGAATGCCACGGTCAACAAGGACCTGATCATTGCTCAATTGCATCGCGTGAATGAGGCAATTCAACAGAAAAGACCTGATCGAAAAGGTCAAATAATTCTCCTTCACGGCAACGCTAGGCCGCATGTTGCACAAGTCGTCAAAGTTGCCCTTCAAGAGCTCGAATGAGAAGTTCTACAGCACCCGCCGTACTCTCCGGACCTTGCACCAACCGATTACCACCTTTTCCGCTCCATGTCAAACCATATGAGAGGCACCATCTTCGATGATGAAAAGGACCTCAAAACCTGGGTCAACAACTTCTTTGACACCAGACCGGGCGTTTTTTGGTGGAACGGCATCAAAAAAACTAAACGAGCGTTGGGAGGAGGTCGTAAATAATAATGGAGAATACATAATTGATTAATTAATTGTTATAATTGATGTTTTTTTTTGTCTAAACAAAATTGTCTGATAAAACAGAAAGAACTTTCTTTACAACCCAATATAAACTGGGCATCGTGTTTTCACGCGACCTCATAAATGTGTATCCCACCGTAAACAATGGTTACAACTGAATTATTTTTATATTCACATGTCAAATACAACTAAAAAAAAACAAATATAAAATTTTATCTTCTTTGAATGAAGTCAGTACTAAAAAGACATAGATTTGATACCGTTAATGTCATAAAGAAAAAATCGTTGAGCGTTTTGAGGGGCATTATTTCTGATGAATTTTCTGGGTGCTTCCAGAACTGGGAAAAAAGAATGAAACGCTGTATAGATACCCTCGGACAGTATTTTGAGGAATTTTAACCATTTTGGTATATGTTCATAAAGGGCACATCTTGGATTCAATAAATAATCTTTTATTTCCGATATTTCAATGGGCTAAACGGCCATCTTTTTCAAGGATCTCATCCCCTCTCGCGGCAAGCCGCGCATTACACTTGAGACACGGGCGTCTCACAATCTCTTCGGGCGAAAATCATCCAAATGAAAATGTAATGTATACAAATAAATATCGTACAATACTAATTAAAATAAATGAATAAATAGAGTGAAAATTGAATATCTATATATACAAAATAAATATTCGGCTATTGCATTATGAATGAAGACATTTCACTGAAGTTCATATATACATAGAGGTTCCTATTCTAGGAGCATCTAAATTCTGTGTACATGTCCGGTATATCGATCTTTCAGTTTATGCTATTTCTGTCTTCCAAAGAACTCCAACTCTCCAAGAATAGCCTGCTGTGCTTTTCTTTTATATCTTGGTATATTATTGATGTTTGTTCAAAGTCTGGAATGTGGCCATTGATGAGAGCATGATCTACTAATAAGGAGGTTGGGTTATGGTGTTTTAGGGCTGATTTGTGCTGGTTGATTCTTTCTATTAATGGTTTACCGGTTTCTCCTATGTAGACGGCTTGGCAAGACTTGCATGGTATTTTGTATATGACATTGGTTCTATTGTTTGGTTCAGTGACCTTTTTTGTATCAGGATGGCGGAGGATGTTGTTAAGATTCGAGGTAGATTGGAATCTTGTGGTGATATTGTAGTATTTTAGTTTTCTAGCTATTCTTTCACAGCCATAGCTGTATGGTAGGGAGCAAAAATGTTTTGGGATGAAGTTTGTCTATTGTTTGTGGGTGATATTCTCGGTCTGTAGAAATGCTTTTTGATAAACGGTTTAGGGTAATTATTGCTAAGTAGTTCTTGAAATATCTTGGTTCTTTCTTTTTTTTTTGTGTCGTTATCGTTTGTTGAAAAGTGTGTGGTTAGTCTTTTTGAAAGAGTTTTTACCACGGAAATTTTATGGTGGATGGGACCAAATGAATTGAAGTTAAGATAGCTTCCAGTATGGGTAGGTTTTCGGTATATTCGAGTTTCAATTCTATCTTGGTTTCTGGTTAATTGTATGTCTAGAAACGGTAGAGAGTTATTTTCTTCTATTTCAAAGGTGAATTTTAGAAAGGGTTTGAGGTTATTCAAAAAAATTCAGAATGGTGGAAAGATCAACTTTTGTGATGCATAGTATATCATCAATATAGCGTTTCCAGATTATTACTTGTAGTTGTGCTGTGTCTGCAATTATTTTATCAATTTTGTCCATGTAGATGTTAGCTAATGCTGATGAAACAGGATTCCCCATTGGTAAACCTTTTTCTTGTTTGAAATATCTGTCTTTTTTTTTTTTTTTTTTTTTTATATCCAAAATAATTAAGTGCTAGACAAAGTTCAATCAGATCTATAAGGGCTTCTTTAGGGATAGGAAGGATGATTTCCGGATGGTTGTATAAGAATTCTTGAAGTGCCAGGATAGCTTCGTCATGCGGAATTGATGTATAGAGAGATTCTATATCAAAGGATACCATATAGCTGTCATGTGGAATATTATTGATGGTTTCAATAGTTGCTACTGGATTGGGGACTGTATAAGGGAGTTTTTTTCTGGAATGGTGAGATGATTTTGGTATATATTCATCTAATAAATCTCTTATGACCCCGAATTTTATGATTATACCTTATAGGTATGTATGTTTGTTGGCTATACAAATCGTCAATAAGGACCTACTCTGGCTGAAATTTTAACAGAAGCTTGAGAATATTCTAGAGGAGTTTATTGTCACATTTTTAGACAAGTAAAATTGAAATTGACCAAATTCTGGGCAAAAATAGCTGTTTTTTATTCAGAAAATTATGATGAAAATAATGCTGTATCATGTTTGATTAGCAGAATCTAAATTATTTCGGGAAAATTTTCATAAAACAGACCACGGTCGAAGCCAGTTAATTTTTAGTAGGGAGAAACGAAATTCTAATAACAAAACATCTCTCTATAAAAATATCGTTTCTCAGTCTTTTGGCTGAGATCAGTATATCTATATATACTGCATATTTATAATTGTCAATATTATGATGCATTAGCGCGCCACCTGTTATGAAAATTCGAAACTATTTTAGACGCATATGATTCTTTTTGAAATTAAACAATTTCTATTACCCTTATTGCAATGAAAAAAAATCCCATTAATTTTTCCATTGCAGTAAGGACAGTAGAAATTTTTTAATTTCAAAATAATTATTACTCGTCTAAAATAATTTCAAATTTTCATAATTGTCAGTATATATTTATTAATATTTTTATTTTGAAAATAGAGCAATCCATTAATGAATCTTTAATTAAAAAGGCATATTTTGGATCAAATAATCATTTACGCCAACTTTTATCAAGGTATAATAACATATATAATGTGTGTCAACAACAAACTCAGCGCCACATAACGTCAACGTTATGTTTTGTTATGTTGACGTTATGTGGCGCTGAGGTTGTTGTTGACACACATTAAATATATTATAATACCTTATTAAAAGTTTGCGTTAAGCCAACTGAAATATTGGTAAAATAAATGATTTTTTGATCAAATATATGCCTTTTTAATTAAATATATATCGTTATAAAAATAAAAAAACAATCATCAACAAATATCCATTATACTGAATCAATTTTTAAAAAGATATATATGTATGTCTTCATAAAAATCGGATCAGTAAAGAGAGAATGTTTGTTCTGAAAATATTTTATATCAAATTTTCGTTAGGCCTAATCTCCCTCGAGTAAAATACGGGCGAAACTGGGTATATTCGCTAGTATATAATATAAAAAGTTCAAAACTGAATTTTTAATGTACGTGAATTAATAAAATATACCTAGGAAGTTCTAGGAAGTAAGATAAATATTTGAATTAATGACGTTTGATATATTCAAGTAATACTGTATATGACAATTTATTCTCTTTCTTATTTTATTCTTCTTGAAACGCAGAAATACTCAAATAACCCTATAAGGTATAATAGAATTTCAATTGAATTTCAAATATTATTGATTCCTAAAAAAAATATAATAGTTGGCTAAAATCCTCTTAATTGGTCAAAAAGAAAATATATGGAAAAATTTGGCGATATAGGTAAAAATAGTTATATTCTTCAAAAAAACACACATTTCAATTTTATATAATACAGTTTCATCATTTTGAAAAATATAGTATTTATTAATGCGAAACATGCTAAAAAATGCTAAATATTAAAAATAAATATCATAGATGAATTGACTAGCAATCACAATATTTTGAAAAGATTATAACGCTCACATTTTTTATTAATTTTAGTTATATTTCAGGAACCTGGGTTACCTTTATGTTACTATTACTTAATTTTAATATAATAATTTCCCATATTTCACTTTGCGCTCCAGGAACCTGGATTGTAAAAAAATACTCTCTATATTAATACTTAGCTTCAAGTAATAAAGTTGAATTTTGAAGCGTTTGAAATGAGATGGGAAAATATAAATTTACTGCAATCTGCAATTGAAAATAATGATCCTGAAAAGGTTGAAGAACTTATTGAATCAGGCATAGATATCAATTTAAAAAACGAATGGGGATTGGCTCCATTACATATTGCAATTGACCTAAGTAGGACTGAAATATTACAGAATCTGATAAGAAAAAATGCTGATATTAATATTCAGAATTCATTTAAAGAAACACCATTACATTTTGCTGTATTAAGACCAAATGATAAGTCTTATTTACATCTAATTCAAGCAGGAGCATCGCTTAATAGCAAGGATCATAATGGTGACACCCCATTACATTTTATTATCAGAAATGGGTATTTGGAGATTTCAAGAGAATTAATTAAAAATGGAGCTGACATTCATGCTATCAATTTAAAAAATATATCAATTTTAATAACTGCTGTTACATCCTTTAAAAACCTAGATTTTATTAGAAATTTATTGGAATTGGGTGTTGAGGTTGATTTTAAAGATAGTCATGGAAGAACTGCTTTGCACCTTACAACTATGGAATGGTTTAATCCAAAAAGAGGGGAACTGATGAAACTTCTAATAGAATTCGGTGCTGATGTCAATTCAAGATGTATGAATGGGAATACACCTTTAATGAATATTGCTCTAAATGGCAAAATATTTGAAGCTCAAATATTGATAAAATCAGGTGCAAGTATTATTGCTGAAGGTAACTATAAATTGAATGCGTTACATCATGCAATTGAGGGAAATCATATTGAAATGACAAAGTTTCTGATAAATTCAGGCGCAAATGTAAACAGTAAAGATTCATTAGGCAGAACCCCTTTGCATTTAGCTGCTAAAAAATCAAATATCAATATGCTGAAGATACTAGTTGAGGCGAAAGCTGACATCTACTTGAAAGACAATAAAGGATTGATTCCTTTGGCATATGCTCTACAAGATAATTCCTCTTACGCTTGGGAAGATGAGGTTTCTGGCTTGAAATATATTCTACAAGAAACAAGAGATTTCGATCTGAACCAATGTTTTAGTTCAGGTTCAAATCATTCAAAATCTATCAAAATGATGGTGAAATATTTTGTCCTTCATCATTCCATATCATCAATTCCTAGTGCCTTATTCTCAGAAGAGATGCTCTCAAGTTGGTGGAAAAGTTGTCAGCGAGAGGTGGCTACAATGCTGAGCTATAAATTAGGACAGATCACCTTACACTGCTACCTGGTGGAACCTGACATAAACAGAAGAGCAGGGTTCTTATACAATGAGAATAATGGGATAAAAATAGATCTGAAACTGAATATGACCCGATATAAAGACAAACTACAAATTTACGGTAGTATGATAGAAGAATACTACAAGGAGGATATTAAAAGGGGTAAATTACTTTTAAAATGGGGGTGTACTGCAAAGAAAAATCAGTATAAAGGTGTGACCAAGTTGAATTCTGCTAATATAGCTGAATACCTTACAAATGAAGCATTTGGTGAATTTCCTCATTAGGAAAAAAATTTGAAATATTAATTCTAAAATTCAGCCACGTGACAACATTGAGTATTTTAACCAAAAAGCATTTGAAATATGAAGAATAATTCCAAAATAATATATATGAGAAATTTATGTATATAAATATTAGACTATTAATAAAACATTTTTATTATTTGATCCAACATAAGCCCATTCAATGATATAGGATTTATGTAAAGAGTATCTACTCACTTCAGACTTATGTAATGTATATGTGATCAAAGTATCTTCTATGTACCCTCAAACATTATAAATGTTTTTAAACATTCTATATGTGATTTTACAACATTTATATCTAGCCTTTACATACTGGTAATGTCTCTTATTCCAAAAATATGCCTGTACTTTGAATTAACTATATTTGTCTCCATGTTTAGTATTTGGTTAACAAATATTGATTAGTATATTATTGAAATTAATCTAGCCCTTACTTTGTTTATTTATTTGTACGAGCTGGAGGACCCGACTTAATTCATTTTTTCTCCCAAATGAATGTTTGCCTAACGAATATTGTCTCTACAGTGATTATTTTAAATTGGTATAGGGATATTGACTTTCATTAATATTTTATATTGAAATTATAAATTTATTGCATAGTATGTAAATAATATTACGATTGGGTAACTATCTTAGTCTTCGGATAGCATTAATGACATATTTTTAACCACTTCTTTCCTTCTGTCAAAATTTTAATTGATATTCCATTTTTAAAACGAATGCGCCCTTGTTTAAATTGTTATAAAAATATTCATTATCGAGATCATCAAATATAATTTTTTCTAATTTAGCCAGAACTAATAGAGAGATATACCCGGGTAGTTGGCGTCTTCTGTACGCTCCAGGAACCTGGGTTACTTAAATAAATTAATTAGAGAGATATACTCCTAATTCCTATTATAAATCCTTTCATTTATTGTCTTTCATAGGTGTCTATATCTTTTGTCTACCCTTTTAACATACTTCAGATTGCACAGAAGTTCAAATTTTTAAATATATTGAATTAATATGAAAATAAAAATTCTGACTTTTATATAATTGGTGAAGTATATTAAGTTAAATGAAGTATGCAGTTTTATTTTCATATATATATTGCATTGTCATAATGAGTAGTAAGTAGAAATAAATACGTAAGGAAAGTCTAAAAAAGTGATAAGATGTAATTTTAATAAAATTTTTATATTAATACTTCAAGTAAAAAACAATAAAAACAAAATTGACTCAATAATACAGTTTAAACTATTTGTTATTAAAAGCCAATTCACTATCCAACCCAATCACTTTATTTGTTAAAGAATATGATATTTTTATCTGTAAGAATTAAACCCATAATTTGAAAATAGCCCAATAACAGAATAACTTGCCTTTTTGGGGTCATAATACCTTATGCTATTTTATTGAATTATTTTGTTGATAAAGCATTCTAATAATATTAGTAGAAAAGGGGCCTTCTAATAAATAAATATAGAATTATTAATATTATGTTTATTTGTATAAAATATGAAGTGTTTAATTTGGAGCATTATTCGTAGGGCAAATTTCATTTGGAGAGATCCTGGGTAAGTAGGTCAGAATTTATAATTGTTACAAATAGTATTTGAATTTGAAAAAAAAATTGTATACATATGCATTTCTGAGTAAAAAGCTTTTTAGTAAACGTTGGACGTTGCCTGGGTCATTCGCCTAGCAGAGAGAGATATTTATAACCCAGGTTCCTGGAGCGTGGAGCTCCAACTACCCAGGAAGTCCATCTAACTAGTATGGGCCAGTGTTGAACGCTTTTACTCGTGTCATGTTTTGATTGCTGAGTTGAACCAGTTGACCAGGAAGTTCTATGTTGAGGTTGAGTCTGGAATACTGGCCATAAATCTAGGATCAGGTTGCTCATTCCAAGCAGGATAGCTGTTTTCATCCTATGTCTCAGGAATGCTGGACAACTGAAAAGGAGATGATTGACTCCTTGAGGCTCTTCTGAAGAGTGGATGCATGGAGGGTCAGTTTCCGGATACACACATGTGATGTCTGCTAGTACATGGTCATGGCTCGTGAGGATGGTGGTGGGGGCCTTTCCAAGGCAAATTTTGTTAGATATTTTAGGAGATGCCTTGGAGTGGAAGCAATTCTCCTGTGGGTCTGGTCGATTGGTTTTGGGAATATAATACAGTCTATGATGATAGAGAAGCCTTACAGGTTAGGTTTCGAGCATGAGTTTGATGCAGGGTGGAGTATGCGTGTGGTAGAACAGAATTCGTGGCAATATTTGCTGAATTGTCTGCTAGTTAATTACAATTGATTCCATTTGTCCGGGTACTCAACACATCCTAATGTAAGGAGCTCTGTTGAGGACTTTCATTATATTTGCCACTAGCGATATGCGTGTTGGTTCTGAGGAGCAGATAGTTGATAAAGGTGATTTACAGTCCGAGGCAATGGTCTCTGATGTTTTTGTTGGACTATTCTCCACGATTTGAGCTGCCCAGAGAATTGCTAAAAGTTCAGAGTGATAGAAAGTACAGTTCGAGTGAATCTATAAGAGAACTGACTGATGTTTTGGGAAGAAAAGATGACCGCAGCACCAACGCCTGAATCAATTTTTGATCCATCTGTGAATGGTAATGCACCTTATTCCCAAAATTACCTGTACTTTAATTTAACTGCAAGTCTGTAGATTTTTTAATATATATATTGCATTGTCATAATGAATAAAAAAGTATAAAAAATAACTTGAGGATATTAAAGAATGTGAATAAATGTATTAACAAAAAACATTTTAAAATTAATACTTCCAGTAAAAATGCAATAAAAATCAAATTAATTCTAATTGCTGTTTAAAATATAGTGGTTATTAAAAGCCTATTCACAAATGTTTTTATTTATTTCGTCTCAATTTACAGGTGTTACATTCGAGCACAGTCCTGGCCATTTACACATGGCGAGTTGGTGGAGTAGCAGTGGTCCGCACGGACCTTGCAGGAGGGCAGCTGTTGGGTGAAGAGCTCTTAACTAAGTGTCAGGGCCCGGTCGTTGGAATTGGGGATTGATATCTCCTTTATTTTGTAGAATATCTTGTATGGTTGGATTATTTGAATTTTGCATTTGTAGGTATAATTTCTTAACGGATGTTTGGTACATATCTTCTAGATCGGGTTAGTTCAAGTCTTCCCTCAGTATCTTGTTTGATAGGTTGATTGGAGCTCCTATACTTGTCTGAAGGCAGATTCTCATAAATTCGTTTATCCCATTTTTGTCTGTGGTTGTAATATATTTTCACCAAACAGGGAGTGCTGTTACTATCGGGAGGATACAACTTCTGTATAGAGTAAACTTTTGTTTTATAGTCAATTTGCTTCTATAGTAGAACAGGCTTGATAATGTTATTTTTGCTTTATTTATGATATTTTTGACATGCATGTTGAATTTCAATTTGGAGTCTAAGGTAACTCCAAGATATTTAACGCTGTCAGTCCAGTTAATAGGGCTCTGGTTTACCTTTAGGATGGATTGTGGCTTGAATATTTTTATTGTCTAGTGGAGAAAAATTATTGACTGAGACTTTTTTGGGCTGATATCTAATTTCCTATCATTGCACCATTTGGTTATACTGTTTATATAATTTTGGAGTTGTGTAGTTATTATTCCTTTTGATTTGGAGTTTGCTAAAAATGCTACGTCATCTGCGAAAAGTTTTATTTGACATTTTGGATGTGGAGGGAAATCGTTAATGTAGATGTTGAATAGGTAGGGTCCAAGGATAGAGCCTTGAGGGACTCCAATCTGGGTTGGTTTTGCCTTGGTTATATAATTCCCTTGCTTAATTGAAAAGGTCCTGTCCTGGAAATAGTTTTTCAAGAATTTGATAGAATCCCTTGGAAATTGATTTTTTGTTATTTTTGTTATCAAGCCATCATACCATACTCTATGAAAGGCTTTGGTAAAGTCTAGAAAAACAGCACCTACTGCCTCCTTGTGGGACTTTCTTATTTGGATGTAGTATATTACTGTGATTAGCTGGTGGGTTGTGGAGTGTCCTTTACTGAATCCAAATTGTTGAGGAATGATAAATTAATAGAATCCATGTATGTCTGCAATCTACGAAGAACAATCCTCACATATACCTTCCCGATGGTAGAAAGAAGGCTGATTGGTCTGAGATCATCTGGTGATTTGACAGGTGATTTTTTGGAATGATTATGATAATGACATATTTCCATGTTTTCGGGAAGTATCACAGGTGTAATGCAGCATTGAAGATCCCAGCGAGGAAAACTATCCATTTGATGGGGAGGTTTTTAGTCATTTGCGGCGTATTATTGTCGTGGCCTGGAGCTTTGTGATTACCTAGGTTTTTAATCACTTCCTTGACTTCATTTGGCGTTTTCATTGATAGTATATTCTCTTGGGGATGTTGGAAATGGTTATCTGTTAGGTAAGAGGGAACATCATCCTCCGCCTTGGAAAAGTGTCCGGATAAATGCTCTGAAAGATCATTTCCAATTTCTTTGCCGGTCAGCAAGGTTTTTCCATTTGCATTTAAACTAGTGATTTTGTCAGTTTTATTCCTTGTGGATTTTTTTTCCAGATGCCTATTGAGCTCGATTCAAGTTTGCTTAAAAAACTATTCCAATTTTCAGATTTCTCTGCTTCAAGGGCTTGGTTTATCTTTCCTTGAAGAAGAGGTAAGTAGCTCTATGAGCTGGATCCCAGGTTGATTGCCATCATTTCCGAGCTTTATTTTTCTCCCTTATTAAGGCTTTGGTTTTTGGGTTCTTTATTAATTTGGAAGATGAGACTATGGTGTTTTTCGTGTAGCTATTATTAATTCTCTCGTTTAAAATTCCAACTGCTGAATCAATGTCTACTTCAGTTTTCAAGGGGAGCCTGGGGGGCGTGGTGGAGATTAGATCTTGTTGAAAATGTACCCAATTAGTTACTCGGCTGAGCTGGGTTGTATATTCATTCTTTGGACAATTCAATTCCAAGATTACAGGGAGATGGTCAGATGATAAATCGTCGGTGGTTCTAGTCTTTGGGGTCCAGGGAATGTTTTTAAAAACAGTGAAGTCTAGGAAAAATCGGGATTGCCGAGTGGATTGTAATGCGTGGGTGACGAAGGTGCGACAATGTCGAGGCTTTCTATTTCAGAAAAATTGTGCAGAACGATTCCGCTGTTATTGCAAGTCCTTGATCCCCAAAGAGGGTGTTTGGAGTTCCAGGCTCCTGCAACGATTATTGCGTGGTTGTGGTTTATCAGTTGGTTCAAATATCCTACCAATAATAGTGCATCAGGCTTCTTATAAATTGCTGAGATTGGCATAAGGGTTTTTCCATCTGGTTTTATCAAAATTGAAGTATTTCCAAGTTTGAAGTATGAATCGGAATATTTTTATATTTAAAAAAGGATTTTATAATGATGGCTGTTCCCCCACCTTTTCCTGTAATTCGATCAGTTCTAACGGTTTGATAAATGATATTTGATAAAATGAAGCATTTGAATTATGAAAAATAGTTCCAGAAGAAGATAATTGAGAGAGAGAGCAGTTTATGTATATAAATATTAGACTATTAATAAATATTTTTTAAATTTTTGATCCAACATAAGCCCATTCAATGATGTAGAACTTATGTAAAGAACATCTACTCACTTCAGACTTATGTAATATCTATATTAATAAAATGCAAATTTCATAAGTGGTGTTCGCTAAAGACTTTCGTTATAATGCATCAATTTCGACCAAATTTTCAACATTTATGCAAAACGAGATGGAGCAGGTTTTGCTTAACATCAAAATATTTTTCCTAACTTTAACATGCGTAACTTCGCTGTTATCGATTAAATACAAAAAAAAAATCAACAGAATTAATTTTATTTATATATAAATACAAAAAATAATTCAGCAATTCATTCAACTCAATCTAAAAAAATATTCAAAACAAGCAATTTAAGATAACACCATATGTAAAATAGTCGGCCAAGAAAACAACAACGATATTACATCTTTCTCACATATTCACAAACAATCTTGATTAATAATTAAAACTAATCTTTAACATTGTTTATTATACTTCATAATATATAATATTCGATAGGCAAACTTTCACTCGGATAAAACCCGGGCGAAGCCGGGTACACATCCGCTAGTATATATATATGATCAAAGTATCTTCTATGTACCCTCAAACATTATACATTTTTTTAATATTCTAATGTGATTTTAAACATTTTATATATTCTGGTAATGCACTTTATTCTTAAAACATACCTGTACTATGAATTAACTGTATTTGTCCCCTATGTTTAAAATTTGGTTAACAAATATTGATTAGTATTGTATTGAATTTAATCGAGTCCTCACTTTGTTTATAAATTTGTACGAGCTAAAGTCCCGACCTTATTTATTTTTCTCCCCAATGAATGTTTGCCTAACAAATATTTTCTATTCAGGGGTTATTTTAAAATTAGTATAGCGATATAGATATTCATTAATATTTTATTATCGAAATTATAAATTTATTGCGTAGTATGTAAATAAGATTTCAATTGGGTAACTTAGTTTTTGTATAGCATGAATGACAAGCTTTTTATCCACTTCTTTCCTTCTGTCAAAAATTTATTTTATAAATTCTATTCTAAAAAGAATATACATAAATTTAAATTGTTATGAAATATGTATTATCTAGATAAGAAATATTATTTTTCAAATTTAGCCAGAACTAATAGAGAGATATACTCCTAATTCCTATTATAAATAATTTCATTTAAATGTCTTTCACGGGTGTTCATATCTATTGTCTACCCTTTTTCAACATACTTCCAAACCACTCAGACTTCTCAAAATTTCTGAAATATATTGATTTGATATGAAAATGAAAATTCTGATTTGTATATAATTGGTGAGGTATATTAATTTGAATAAGGTCTGCAGATTTTATTCATATAAATATATTACATTTTGTCAAAATGATTGAAAAGTATAAATAATTACTTTGGGAAAGTTATAAAGAAAAGTGAATAGTGGTAATTTTAAAAATATTTTAAATTGTTGCTTTCAGTAAAAATTCAATAAAAATGAAATTGATTCTAATTGCAGTTCAAAATATAGGTTATTAAAAGCCTATTCAAAAATCAAACAATCACTGATATTAAGATGCATTAGCGCGCCATCTGTTATCTAAAATCGAAATTATTATAAACGCGTATGATTCTTTTTAAACATAAACAATATCTACTGCCCTCACTGCAAAGGAAAAATAAACAGGAGAACCTGCCTCATAATAGTTGAGAATTTTAATCACTAATATAACTTTTTTTTTTGTTAAAGAAACCTGATAGTTAAATCTGGAAGGAATTCAAACCCATAATTTGAAAATAGCCTAATAACAAACTAACTTGCCTTTTTAAGGTCATAAAACTTCATGCTAATTTACTGAATTATTTTATTGATAATGCATTCTAAAAAATAATACTAGAAAAAGGGCCTTCTAAAATATGTCTAGACCACTAGACTACAAAGTTTTTTTATCTTAATAAACTAAAAAATAAGGTATATAATGTGAATGTATATTTCAAAATGGATTTATAACTTAATATTGCTTTCAATAATGAATTATTTTATTGAATAATGTTTCACATAATTCTTTCATCTGTTTTTCCTCAATATATTAGATGACATCTGCTACTCTATATCCTCATTTTTATTTAAGTTATATAAAGGTTATTTAGGAATTTTTGAAATTTCTTCTCTTCTCTCTCTCTCTTCTTTCTTATCTCCATTCTGGGTGAAGCCGAATGCGTCTGCCTTTGTCATTAAGACTGGGTGCACTATTCAGTGGCAGGCAGACTTAGCTTCAAAATAAATGGCCGTCTCTGACATGAGGAACAGACGCCATGTGCAGCCGCCCCTAACCTGGAGTACAAACGCTGCTCATCATGTATACCTGGATTAGGAGCCCTTACAGGGTACTATCAGCCGGGCCAGCTGAGCCCAGGTTTTTTAGTGAGCTTGTTACTGCTCCCCCTCCTCCTTTTTCATCCGAGCTTGGGATCGGCAAGGGCGGAGTTTTCAAATTTCTGGATTTTTTCAACTTTCTCGATCATATTTCTTTTTTAAAATGTAAAACTTTACTCGCCGGAGTGTCTATTTTTACAGAACTATGAATGCTGGCCAGGCAACCTCTACCTTCAAGATTGCTCATTCATGGTCATAATTCAATTATTTGGTATATTTTCAAAAGAGATATGTCTTATTTGATCATTTGTACATTTGGTCAAAATATGCATTACTAGCTAAATGAATAAGCGAAGCCAAGAATTTACCTATGTGAATTTTTATCTTAGCATGAATTTATAAATAGCATGCCATTTTAAGTTGATTAATTTTATTTACAAAATAAGTAACGAAAAAAGTGATTCAACAAATGATATTTATTAAGATTGAATCTTAATCTCTATATACAGTATATATACTGTAAGTAATGAAGATAAACTCAGACATGACTAGATTCTACAGGGACTGCAATAACTGTTACAACGCCCAACTCACTTTGGTCCATATATACAGTTTCCCGGCAATCCTTGCAGCCCTCTATATGGCAGACATCAATCCAGAAGAAGACATCCATACAAACAAGACACCTTTGTTGGCTGGTATTGTGATCAGGATGCTTGGACCGATCTGATCTGCTCCATGGACAAGACACTACCACAGTATATATACTTGATTTCCATATCCTTATTCTTCCTTCCTTCCTTATCCTTATCTATATAAAAATGAAATGCGAAATCGATGTTTGTTATCGCATCACGCAAATTCTACTGACTCAATCATTATGGAATTTCGCATGTAGTTAGCTGAAGATTTCGTTTAACATATAGGCTATTCAAAAAACTAAAAAAGTTAATGTGCCTTTTTTTTTAAATAAAAAACCAAAAAGCGTTAGTTCCAGTCTTTTACCGTTAGGGCGCAGCACTGGTCGCGACGATAAATGAATTTGATTTTTTTAAAGCATCGGTGGTTCAGTGGTAGAATGCTCGCCTGCCACGCGGGCGGCCAGGGTTCGATTCCGGGCCGATGCATTTTTTTTAACAATTTTTAAAACTCATTTATATATTATATCTTCTATATAAATGGAAATTTCATAAGTGGTGTTCGCTAAAAACTTTCGTTACAATGCATCAATTTCGACCAAATTTTCAACATTTATGTAAAACGAGATGGAGCAGGTTTTGCTTAACATCAAAATATTTTTCCTAACTTTAAAATACATAACTTTGCTGTTATCGATAAAATACAAAAAAATTAAACAGAGTTAATCTTATCTATATATATAAAAATGAATGTATGTGTGTCTGTTTGTTTGTTTGTTTGTCCTTTATGCCTGACCAAACCACTCATTGGATCGCCATGAAACTCTGGGAAGTTATTTAGTATAGTACTGGGAAGGTTTCTAGCAAATAAAATTTTTGAAATAACTTTTCGCCTAGAAATAATCAAGATAAATATTCTAATTTATCTGTTATAATTCAACAATCTGCTCTAAATATTATCATGATGATACGATGATTTTGTAATGTAGAAAATTAGGAAAGACAAAATTCAGGATGACACGGCATTTGAGACAAGAATAATGATACAATTCAAAGGCAAGATACTATTCCTTTAACTTCCAATTACCGAGGGAACCAATTAATATTGATTTTATTCAACTTATCGAGTATTTTTCAAGGGACCGGGAAAAAATGTTCACTTTATCGAGAGATTCGTTAAACAAACCTTTACTCGGGTAAAACCCGGGCGAAGCCGGGTACATCCATACAAGAATAATGATACAATTCCAAGGCAAGATACTATTCCTTTAACTTCCAATTACCGAGGGAACCAATTAATATTGATTTTATTCAACTTATCGAGTATTTTTCAAGGGACCGGGAAAAAATGTTCACTTTATCGAGAGATTCGTTAAACAAACCTTTACTCGGGTAAAACCCGGGCGAAGCCGGGTACATCCATACAAGAATAATGATACAATTCCAAGGCAAGATACTATTCCTTTAACTTCCAATTACCGAGGGAACCAATTAATATTGATTTTATTCAACTTATCGAGTATTTTTCAAGGGACCGGGAAAAAATGTTCACTTTATCGAGAGATTCGTTAGACAAACTTTTACTCGGGTAAAACCCGGGCGAAGCCGGGTACGTCCGCTAGTTTATATATAAATAAAAAAAAAATCAGCAATTCATTCAACTCAATCTAAAAAAATATTCAAAACAAGCAATTTTAAGATAACACCATACGTAAAACAGTCGGCCAAGAAAATAACAACGATATTACATCTTTCTCACATATTCACACACAATCTTGATTAATAATTAAAACTAATCTTTAGCATTGTTTATTATACTTCATAATATATAATATTCGTTAGGCAAACTTTCACTCGGATAAAACCCGGGCAAAGCCGGGTACACATCCGCTAGTATATTTATATTTTTGTCGGCTATGCAGGTCCTCAAAACGTTATAATCTGGCTGAAATCATAACAGTTTATAGAGTTGTATCTCGAAAAACATATAGTGAAGTTTTAAGGTCTCTTTATCTCGAAAATCCTTTGAATTTTTTACAAATTTGTACATTCCATTCGCAACCAACATCCCACTTGGGTAACTGAGAGGAGATAGGTGTCGATTTTGTCAGGAGGTCTGCAGAGCCTTCAAGACAACCGAAATTAGTAATACAATTTTTAAATATTGTTGTGTAAAACTATTCACATTTTTATTTTAAGGTAACATTTTAAAGTTTACTAATATTATTTTATATTGTACATGGTTTAAAAGTTTACAATGAGAATAATGGGATACAAGAACATATAGGATGGAATATGTCCTGGTATATAAATACAACCTTCAAATTTACAGTATTATGATAGAAGGATACTACAAGGAGGATCTTGAAAGAGGTCACTTACTTTTCTAATGGGTGTGTACTCTAAAGAAGAATCAGCTCAAAAATATGAATCTACTAAGTTGTGCTAATCTAGCTGAATATCTTACAAATGAAACATTAAGTTAATTTATTAATTAGGGAATCATTATTATTAAAATAAATCTTAAATATTGTCTGATTCCTATTGTACTTTTATAAATATTTTATATATTTTTTCTATTTTATTTGTTAAGTTATATACAGTAGAACCTCCCTTTAGCGGACACCCCGCTATCGGACACCTCTCTACAAAGGACAGTTTTCATTTGCAAAATTACCATATTTACAATTTAGCAAATCTCCGGTAAGACGACACCTCTCTCTAAAGGACACTTTGACTCTGCAATTCGGTGTCCTTTACAGGGAGGTTCTACTGCATGTATATATTAGAAATTTACGAAAAATCAACATTTTGGCGTTTATTAAGATAGAAGGCGCAAGCAAATTTGGAAAGGGAGTCTAGAAGATCTTTGAAGATATGCCGCTCTTTACTGAACCTCAGGTATTATTCAAGTTGTACTTTTACATCTTCCTTGTACATACTGGCATTGTAATTCATTCTCAATTTTACATGCACTTTATACTCAAAATATATGATCCTCTTGTGCATATTGGTATATCCATTTCACATATTCATTATATTTTTCTCCGTCTAGAATGAATATTGCTCTCAACATACACTTTGGTTTGACTATGCTAATAAGTTTGATGATAAGATAATTCGGATAAGCTTTGAAAATACATTTTTATCTAACAATATCCTCTTCCACACACATATTTTATATTTAAAAAAATCGTTTTTACACATAGTACAAATAATTGTAAATATAAAATAGGCGTTATTGTTAATATTCAAAATATTCATTTTTCCTTTTTGTGCAGAATTTATTTTCTTTGTTAATAATATATATAGTAGAAATTCTTGTAAAGGTCACCTAATTGCAGAGCCAAAGTGTTCTTTAGGGAGAGGTGTCCTCTTACCCGAGAATTGTAAAAATGGTAATTTTGCAAATGAAAAATGTTCTTTGTGGAGAGGTGTCCTCTAAAAGGAGGTTCTACTGCATATTAAATTTTTCTTCCCATTGAATATAAAAAAAAATATTTTTCAACCTAATTCTATTGACGTTATGTGGCGCTGAGTTTATTGTTGGCACATATTAATAGGTTATAATACCTTGAAAAAGGTTGGCGTTTACCAACTGAAATAAAAAGATCCAATATATTTTATACATTATATATTCTTATATATAGAGAGTCAATGTCTGTTTCGCGATAAACTCAAATACTACTCAACCAATTGGTACCAAATTTTGCATGTCGCCTTTTATGAACCTTAGGAAAGTTTTCAACTACATTTTGATTAGTATTTTCGGCTATTTAATTTTTCATTTGAAGGACTCTTTTTACGCGGAGTAAATACGAGGCGAAGTAAAAAAACCAGGCCAATTAAGCGACAAATGAGCGTTCTGAAATTTGTTTCAAGTTGCTTGCGTACTTTTTTAAAATATCTTTTTATTCGAGTGTTACTTATTTCAAAAAAGTTTTGAGTATTGAGAGAAAAAATTATATTACTAACTAAGTTACGGTAAGTCCACACAATGCAATTAAAAAAAAAAACTTTACAAAATTAGCGTTACTGTATGTAAATAATGACTTTCGTATTTTGTATTAATTTTTGTTCTGGCCTTTGTTTTTTATATATATTTTTTTTTATCGTTTAAAATGCAATCGCAGTTATTGGCAAACACATATGTTTGCCTATTTTCCATGTGATCTTTTATTTTTTGGAAGAAAAATATTTACATGCCAGTATTTTGGATTATTTTTTTTTATAAACCTAGTTTTTCTTATTCTTACTGAGAAGATGGGCATCGCAGAAACTCACTCAACTCAGGTAATTTCAAGGGTTAATGCACTGGGGCGGTACCTCGGGGGTTGGGTGGAAAAGCTGCCATCTATTCAAACCATATTTATTTTGAAACAACTAAATGGATTTCAAAAAATGTAACATCAATGGATGAGGAAAGATGCCCATTTGACCATATAAAGTACACAGGATCACCCGGAAAATGAAGGTCGTTGCAACAGAGGTAGTCTTCAAAGTTTGCTCCACGGGTGTTCAGCTTCGAACCGATGCCCCAGGCAGAAGAGTGGGCATTGGCATCCATACCCAGGATCATAGGAAACGAGGTCCTGTTTATAAGTTATTCCAATTGATAAAAGAAATCCTCTTCTGACCTGAGAAAACTGCTACTACTCGCTGATCCAGGTAGATAGAAATAGAGGTGATGGCGGTGTCCCGAGTGACTAGAGGGATGGGATGAAGATTGCTCTGTGCAACAATGCCCGAAGGTTTGTAAGAGCTTGAGTCGGAGAAGACTTGAAAACCTGGGGTGGGCCAGTAGAAGTTTGCTGGGAGTTCTTATAGAAGAATGATGTCGGCTGTGTGGATATGGCCAAATTGGAAATCTCCAAATGTGGTTTCTCAGATAATATGAAATTGATATAATGTCGTCTGCATACGAAAAAAGAGCACGATGTCAGAAGTTTTGTATCAATAACGATATTCATTATCATGATATTAGTATCATCATTATCATTTTCATCAGAATAATAGAAAAACAGAGGGGTCAACGTTAGTATAGTTATGTATTTTGTTTTTGTGTATACATACTGAGTTTGTGAATACGAAAATGTAATGCCTCGATAAAGGTTGGCGTTCAGCCAACCGAAATATTGGCAAATAAATCTTTTATTCAATCTAATATATGCCTTTTTACTATCTAATAGTTATGTATAGTAACGTTAACCTTTCTTCCTATCTGTCAGTCACCCTGAAAGAAAATGTTAATTATGCTAATACTTATAGAGTTATCATAAAATCATGATAAAACTTCAATTCATACATTTTTTTCTTATGCAGACGACATTATTCGAAATTCCTATCACAGTAGAACCTCTCTATAAAGGACAACACCTAATTTGCAGAATCAAAGTGTCCTTTAGGGAGAGGTGTACCCTTACCGGAAAGTAGCTCGATAGTAAAAATGGTAATTTTACAAATAAACCTGTCCTTTGTAGATAGGTATCCTCTAGCGCGAGTGTCCTCTCATGGAGGTTCTACTGTATTTTAAAAATATGCAAAGTCAAACTTTGTAAGTTGGAAGTATTATTTAAGTAACAGTTAATTTTATGTAAATTAATTACTAGTCATGTTATTGCACTTTACCTTTTGGGACACCCTGTATACTCCAAAAAAAAAAGGTTTAAATGATAGAATAAATTTCTTTATTACCTTTATATCGGCAAAAAGGTCTTTTAGATTAAAGATCTTGTTGGACCAATCCTGAGGCAAATAAGAAAGGCTGCTCAAAGTCATCAGCGATGGCTAGAGATGATGGTAACGAGACATGAGAAGGATGATCAATGACAATATCATACGTTAACCATTACGGTCGGTGGTCGAGTGGTTTAAACCGTTGGTTTTCGACTGCTACGACCCGGGATCGAATCCCGCGTTGAGCACTATTTTTTTACTAATCTAATGGCCCCCCAATCTTTCAAAAGTCTAACCCTACCAGCGAGTGCAAGTAACCGAACCGGGATTCTGACACATTTGTAAGTACAAATGTGGTACACTTAAATTAAAAGTAGTCGCTTACTACCCCCTCCATGATTATCATGGCCTGTACCACGTGTACTAGGGATAATATTTTTTAAATGTTAAATATAGGTCAATATTTATTGATGTCCCTTCTATAGTCAAGAAATGAAACTTTTAAAGGGTAAATTTTTCTTTTTAAATAAAAAACTTACTGTCCTTAATTCCAATGAAAAAAGCTTATGTCCATAGTTTGACTAAATAACCCATAACCAAGTTTCATCCAGCCTACAGTGTGTATCGTATATACATTCATACACTCATGGACAAAACTTAAGGAAGTTATACCTTTTAGCACGTATATCAGTATTCAGATAATAACTCTGAAATATATTTGATACACAGTGACATTTATTGGAGACACACGAGATAACCAAGTGCGAAAAAAATTGCCTCTAACTCCAAAAAAATGGACTACCAACGACATCAAAGATCTTCCATTTCCTTAAGTTTTGTCCATGAATATATATAATCGAATATAAGAGTAGAGCTTCAAAAAGTAGATTAAGCTGACAAAACAGTTGGTAGGGTTCATTACTGATGAACCAGGCCTTTCCAATTTATTTTAATCGCAGTTTAAGGACTGTAGGAGAGTTATGGGTTTTATTTGAAGAGAATAATTCGTGCTTTAATAGGTTCATTGGTAGATATAATACTCATCAATTCTATTTTGCACGTTTTTATTGATCAACGTTTCGGTCAATCATTGCCAGCATTTTCAAAGTAAGTCAAACTGTTCCATTTCTTGAAGACTATAGATTAGATCTGAGGTGGATTCGATTGTTAGAACCACCCAGGGCGATGGGTTGTCTCTGCCTGCCATGTCTACGGGCTTGTCTGAGTGGCGAACTTTCCACCGAGGATCTCATCAAGAAGAAGAAAAAGAAGAAAGCAAAAGTCAAATCGCCATCAACCAGCACGACCTATACGACCGCTCGCTCTACAACCACATCAACCACAGCTGCCAGTAGTAGTAGTACAGCTACAGTCTCTGGAACAACCACTGAATCGTCCACCAGTACCACAGCAAAAACATCAACTTCCTATGATACCTCTAAGTCATGATCATAATCTTCTAATTCATTGGGGGATCTGAAGTTGTTCAGAGATCGTCAAAGAAACCTTGTTGATTGAAAGATCTCTACGAGATAAATAAACCTGACAAAGAAACCTCAATGTCTTGCTCGAGTTAATGATAACAAGATTTATGGATAGATTTATAATTCTAAAATCACCGTTTTATAATAATTCAATAGTATACCATCGCCACATTTAAAACACCCCCCCCCCCCCCCCAGAATTAAAACCATTCCTTTTGTCATTTCGGTCAAACTGGCCGAAGTTTTCAACCCGAATGGCTTTTGCTTCACAGCACTAATACAATAAAATAAATCTTATTAAATACTAGCGAACCCAGCCACGCGTTGCTGTGGCTAAGTTGTAATATGTTAAATTAATATTATACTAAACTATTCAGTACAGTAAAGTTAATATTCACTTATAAAGATAAAAATGTTTTAGCCGATCTAAAGCCCTACGGGATTGAGAATGGAACGTTACGTTAAAATTTGAAAGTGATTTATATATATATAGATAATATAGCCCTTTATTGTAATTATTGATTATAATCACTGCATTAATAAATGTCAGTGAACTTGTTTATATGTATTGTTTTTTGTTTTTGAGATATTCTAATAGAACGTTCTCACAATTTTTGTAAAATATTTATATATGCACAAACACAGAATTTAAAAATATGTCTTAAAATTTGCTATAATTATTGTTATAAATATTATTTTAAAATAATTCGCCAGAAATCGTCCCGGTAGGATACTAAACAACTTCCCAAAGTTTCATGGCAAACATCTAAAATAAAATAATACTTTTAATACTTTGCTACAATATTAAAAAGAGGAGTGCTTTGGTGTTTAAAATGTAAAATGTGCTTTAAATAGTATTACATAGAGAGCCTTCATAACAAACATATTTAAAATAAACCAATTAAAATAAAATAATGCTGTAAAAAAGACTTTGCTACAATAATATAAAAGAAATTAAAATAAAAAAAGACACCCACGCTGAGCCTCGAACCTAGGTTTGTTATAAATATTATTTAAAAATTGTTTATGTTAATTTTTATTTTAAAAAGCCTACATTTTAAACAAAATAATATTTATATAATCTAGCCCTTTATTGTAAATATTGATTATTGATTATAATCACTGCATTAATAAATGTCAGTGAACTTGTTTATATGTATTGTTTTTTGTTTTTGAGATATTCTAATAGAACGTTCTCACAATTTTTGTAAAATATTTATATATGCACAAACACAGAATTTAAAAATATGACACCCAAAGACACCCAAGCTGAGCCTCGAACCTAGGTTTGTTATAAATATTATTTAAAAATTGTTTATGTTAATTTTTATTTTAAAAAGCTACATTTTAAATAAAATAATATTTTTAATAATTTGCTACAATAATATAAAAGAAATGAAAAAAAAAAAACACCCACGCTGAGCCTCGAACCTAGGTTGTGGGGGTACGAAGCTGTGTACCTAACCTATAGGCTAAGCTTGACGTTACAAATACGCTCATGCGAGGCTATTTCAGGCCATACGCCTACCGCGAGGGGGCGCTGATTGCGAGTGAATTTACGTTTTATTGTAAATAAAAATGCAACGAAAGGTTATTTCTAAAGAGTAATTAGCCAGAAACCATCCCGGTAGTATACTAAACAACTTCCCAAAGTTTCATCACGATCGGTTGAGCTATGTAGAAGATTATCACTTATGAACGGACCAACAAACATTCATTTTTATATATATAGATAAAAAGTGTTATTTGATCGTGTTATTTCAGTTTAAGAGTCAATTGGTCTCCCCATTAAAAAATAATATTTAAAATTGAATTAGTTCTGTAGACTTTATCTCAACTTCCGTGGACTAAATACACTCCATGTACGGTCCCAAGATGTTTGTCTATCAGGCTCTCCAATCACGGTTAAAAACAATGCTTTAAACATTGAATACTCTATGAAACCATGCTCATTTATCACAATGTCGGACACTATTCTAGGTTTCTTATCTAAAATAGGGAAGCCATGAAGTATTTTTCTAATACTTTTTCAAATTTTTAGACCTTTCGTAAATATACTGTTTAATTTCTATTTAGGAGCGGGCGCAAGAGAGGCTACTATAATTACATAAATATGGTCATATATCAATTTTTTTTTTCAGCTCGGAAATATCTTCATTTACGGGGTTGCTAACCTGAATGGATGATTTTTGAGCCCCGATTGACGCATAAAGCGGAATCTATATATATACAGTATATATATATATATAATTGAATGTCTGTCTGTACTCTATAGATTCAAAAACCATACATCCAATCGCCGTGAAATTTTGGGATATTATTAGGTATATCCCCGGAAAGGTTTTTGAAAAATAAATTCTTGAATATCCTTAGAGTTATTTGCAGATTTGTAGATTTAACTAAATGATAATGATTATTTATCAAAAATAAGATTTTCTACCTATTAATTGCGCACAAGTCAAAGTTAGTTTTATCATTTATCTGCAACATATATATTGGGAGAATAGATAAAATGATGATTTTGTAATGTAGAAATTAGAAAAGACAAAATTCAGGATGACACGGCAATTTATTTGAGACAAGAATAATGATGATTATTATTGATTTTATTCAACTTATCGAGTATTTTTCAAGGGACCGGGAAAAAATGTTCACTTTATCGAGAGATTTAAATTTACGAGTTTCAAATTATCAAAATATATCTATTATTTTTTAACATATGTTATATTCAAATGACATTTATGTAGGGATAATTTATTTTTAATTTTCATTTTGATGTATTGTATACATTTGATCATTAATAAATTATTATTTAGGTATTAAAACTGCCTTTTTGTTCAAAGACAGCAACGTTTGAACGGGTACAGCTAGGTGGAGCAGATAATCAAACATAAAGTTATCTTGCCAAGTATAGATTCAGTAGGGATTGGATGTTTTCTAGAATTGTTTTAACAAATGTTCGTTAGGTAAACTTTCACTAGGGTAAAACTTTTATTTTTTTATTGTGTAATTATTATTTATTTTAAAATAAATATTTGAAAATCAAAATTATTTTAAAACCCTTAAATAATTTTATGACAATGAACACCAATACATCACCTGAAGAAGTAACTGTTGAAGATGATACAGGGAGTCCAGTAAATAAACGTCATTATCGGCGAATAATGCAGGTCACAGAAGATTCTGATGATAGCAATTTAGAAAATGAAGAGAACTTACCTATTCCTCGTTGCAGAAACCGCAGGGGAAATTATGTTAAAACGAGTATTGACAAAAAGAAGATTTTGATAAAATATCATGAAGAAGGTAAAGCTATTACAGAGTCAGCAGAATTAGCTGGAATTAATAAAAACACAGCCACTTCTATAATTAGAAGATATAAGAAGGAATGATGTGAGATTATTAGACGAAATCGTGGTGGAAAAAGAAATGTTAAACTAAGTGATGAGATTTTAAACTATGTGGAGAAATTAATTGAAGAAAATCCATCGATTACTTTAAAAAATATAAAAATAAAGGTTTTTGAAAATAAAAACGTCAACATGACCACAACAACGGTATTTAATGCATTAAAAGCTTTAAAAATAACATTAAAAACCGCTACAATTAACCTGGACCGTTCAAACTCCAAATCAACAATTGAACAACGCAAATATTATGCACAAAATATTTTACAAAATGCTCCACAAACACATGAGAAAATAATTTTTATTGATGCATCCGTTTTAATTATCATCTTCGCAGAAATAAATTTCGATCGAGGACTTCACCCCATGTAATAGTTCCAACAACAAGAGGAAGAAATGTTTCATTAATTTTAGCCATGAATTTAAATGGTATTATACATTCTCAAGTAATTTCTAACTCAACAGTAAATTCAAATGTTTTTATTACATTTCTTGATGGATTATTTAATAAACTTGCTGAAAGTAACATCGTAGAAGCATGGTTGGTTCTGGACAATGCCAGAATCCATATAACTCGGGAAGTGCGCGAAACGATTAGTGAGACTAATCATACATTAATTTTTCTATCACCATATTCCCCCATGTTAAATCCTATAGAAAAGGTATCTTCGAATATAAAATTGTCTGCACGAAATTTGCTGGCCGATCCACAAAATAATCAAAATTTGGTACAGATTATTGAAGAATCACTGACCACTGTTACTTCTACTGATTGCAACAATTATTACGTTGACATGTCTAGGAAACTACCGCTGGCTGTAGCAGAACAACCGTTGTATTAAATGCTTTGTCCAAATTGCTTTATTTAACTCTTTTTGATTCTTATTCTTGTTAATATTCATTTTTTATTGTAAATATTCAATATTAATATATACAGTTATCAGCGTCATGCACAATTCTTTCTTAATTCTGTCACCGTTTGCTTTTGGTTCAATGGTAGAATGCTCGCCTGCAACGCGGGCGCCCAGGTTCGATTCCCGGCCGATGCATTTTTTTTTAAACTCATTTATAATATTAAACTATATGTTTTCCTGTCTATGTACAGATTTATGGGCTATGCACACAAGTATACAAGTAGGAAATACAAGTTATTTGCAAATTGCGAGGCAAATTTGCCCTTTCGCTCGCAAGCAGTGCCTCTTGCGGTGAAGATGGGAGGTAATATCAGCTGACCTAATGGACATGTAAAACGTGTTTTAACAAGACATAGAGAAAAATCTGGAAAATATATTTTTCGGATTTTTAGTCAAGAAAAATAAATTGACAGGTTCTGGGAAAAAAGTAGTTGTTTTTTATTCAGAAAATGATGATGACAATATTGCTGTATCATTTTTGATTATCAGATACAAAATTATATCCGGAAAAATTCCAAAAAGCAGTGGCCACGGGTGAAGTCAGTTCATTTTTAGTATGCAGGAACAAAATTCTAACAGAAAAACATTCATTCGAGCAGAAGACACAAAGCCAGATCATCTCTTTATAAAAATATCGCTTCTCAGACACAAAGTTTGGAGCGGGACGTTTCACAAGAATGACATCCACGGCACCAATTTATAATTGTAACGAACAGTATTTGAATACTGGTCGCGACGAAAAATGAATTTGATTGGTTAATAATTTTACACGTAGTTTGTTAGCTTGTTTACACGTGAATGTTTTTAAAATGAAAGATTATCCAATCGCCGTGAAACTTTAGGAAGTTATTTAATATACTACTGGGAAGGTTTCTGGTTTGAATTTGATCTAAAATAAATATTCGCTGCAATTTTATTTGCGAATTTTCTACTTTCACTCGCAAGCAGCGCCTCTAGCGGCATCTGGTGAAAAACATTTATAAATTGTAAAAATGCTAAAATGTGTTCCAAAGAATAATAAATTTAATATTTAATTTGAGGATTTAGTAATATAATATTCCAATGACGTTGTAAAAAAACTTGGCATTTCAATATTAATATATATTCAGAGAAAATATCTTATTTAAAATTCAATGAATTTTTCAAAAATATTTAAACGCAAATAACAATATTTATATACATTTATAAATCTATATATAGGTGGATTGGATGTTTTCTAGAATAGCTTTTACAAATGTTCGTTAGGGAAAACTTAAACAGGGTAAAAACCGGGCGAAGCCGGGTACATTCGCTATATACAGTTATTTACAAATCTTCGTTTGTGGAAAGATACTATTCCTTCAACTTCAAATTACCGAGTGGACCAATTAATATTGATTTTTTAAACTTATCGAGTATTTTTCAAGGGACCGGGAAAAAAATTCAAATTATCGAGAGTATAGACAAGTATAGATTGAGTAGGGATTGGATGTTTGCTAGAATCGTTTTAACAAATGTTCGTTAGGCAAACTTTTACTCGGGTAAAATTCGAGCGAAGCCTAAAACATATATATATGTTTGTCGGCTATGCACGCCCTCAATATGTAACTAATCTCGCTGAAATTTGAACAGGACAGAGTTAAATCTGGAAGAGAATTTTGTCGCACTTTCGACCAATAAAAATATATTTAACCAAGTACTGAGCAACAATATTTTTTAGACAATAATGCTGTATCATGATTGATTGACAAAAACAAAATTATTCAGGGGAATATTCACTAAAGCAGACCACGAGCGAAGCAAGATAATAATTTTTAGTAGGCAGGAACAAAATTCTACAAGCGAAACATTCACTCGAGCAGAAGACACACGAAGCCAGGTCATCTCTATATATAAAATATCGTTTCTCAGCCTTTTGGCTAAGATCATGTAGTATATCTCTAGGTATTTTTATTTATATATATATATATATTTAAAAATCTATTCAGTAGAGAGAGTGGATATGTTTGCTCGAAAAATATATTTTATATATTATATAAATATATAATGTAACGAATATTATTATTACTATTATCATAATATTCTGTGTGTTCCAGAATATTAATATCAATAATGTTCGTTAGGCAAACTTTCACTCGGATAAAACCCGGGCGAAGCCGAGTACACATCGGCTAGTTTGAAATAAAAAACTTTATAGATAAAAATTTTGCTGGGAGGATATTAATCTAAAGAGACAGGGGTCGCCTCTCCCATCAAAATATATGGCGTCTGGTTTTGACGTCTATTTTGACGGGAGAGGCAACCCTTGTCTCTTTAAAAATCTTTAATTTGAATTTTAAAAAATTCAATTTGAAAATAAAAACTTAATTTGAAGTTAAAAACCTATATGTACATTGCACTGTTGGAGGGTCCTGGAGATGGGTGGCCAGGGGATCATCGCCGGGTGAGGCCAGGTGAGCTGGGATAGAGTGCTGAATTTTCAGCTCTAAGTGTCCAAGACAACCGTTATTCTCCTAAAATGAATATATTAGACTAAAATTTCAAAATGATTTGATTAGCAACATAATAAGTGCATAAAGGTCGGTGGACGAGTGGGTAACACCCTCGATTCCCGACAGTCATGAACCGGGATTTAATCCCGTGTTAACCTTTTGTTTAATATGTGAATAACTCACATATCATTCATTGTTTCAATTTTCATAAACTTGGTTGCTCTTGTTGAGCGGTACCTAAAAAAGGGATTTTGAACCGAATTTGATTAGCAAGCTTTTGCAAATTTTTCTCTGGTTCCAATACACACACAACATACTACCTAAATACTCGTTCTCAAGGTTTGGGATCCCTCTTTGTTTAAGAAAAAAACCTCAAATATTTATCACTTTTTATATTTTAATTATGTTTGATTTTTTAATATAATCGTGACTAAATGCCAATGAAAGAGTTTAAATTTACAAAATAGTTGTTTTTAAACCCTGGTTCCTGGAAGTCAAATTAGTTGTACATATGCTCGTTTGAAGTTTTTTCCACAATATTTGAAAATTCTTAAGTTTCATCAAAGTTTTACCAAACTAACTGACAGCCCTTTCTACGAATGAATAAATACAACCTGTTCTAATTTTTATTAAATTTTTATCTTAAATTTTATCAGATTCTTTTATATATTAATATCATTAGTGTTACATTAGAACCTCCCTGTAAAAGACCTAATTGTAGAGCCAAAGTGCCCTTTAGAGAGAAGTGTCTTCTTACCGGAAAATTGCTAAATAGTAAAAATAATCATTTTGCAAATAAAAACTGTCCTTTGTAGAGATGTGTCCTCTAACATGAGTGTCCTCTCATGGAAGTTTTACTGTAGTAATATTTTTTTAAAATAATACAAATGGATGTGTGTCCAATAAAGAGGAAATTGGGTATATACAGTTGATATAACTGCATATAGTTTCGGATCTTCTGAGAAAAAAGCTTAAAAACTATAGAACAACGAAACCCTTCTGGTATATATATTTATATATAGATTTTAAAATAAAATTATATATAGTTTTTTAAATGAAGGAGAAATAAGGATAATATTGATGCATAGATAGCTACATGTAGTTTGGGGGTCGGTGGAAGGCTGGTTAAACCGTTTGGTTTTCGACCGCTACAACCCGGGTTCGATTCCCGCATTGGACACTTTTTTCTGTTTAAAAAAATGCTCCAATGGCCCCCGATTCTTGCAAAAGTCCAACCCCACCAGCGAGTGCAAGTAACCAAACGGGCCTCTGGCATTTGTAAGTGCAAAGTCGAACTGCTTTTCACATGTGTAGACATGTGGTACTCTTACAGTAAAAGTACCACGTGTACTAGGGATAAGCAAAAAAAAAAGTATCTTCGGAAAAGAAAGCCAAAAAATCTTTGCGATTAAAGACTGTTGGAATACCATATAGTTGAACCTCCACGAAAAGACAATATTTCTAATAAACATAGTTTATTATCGCCAAAGTAACATTTTTTCCAATTGGCCACTCTCCAGTAAGAGGACACCTCTCCCTAAAGAACACTTTGGTTCTGCAACTAGTTGTTGCCCTTACAGGGAGGTTATAAAATAAGAGAAATCTTAGGAAGTTGTGATAAGTCTTACTTACGATACACTACTAGAATTGTGTATTTCAGGCTTTGAGACTGTAAAACCTATGTATTAACTGGAGATGTGTATTCATGATAAGAATCGAAGATAACCTTTTTGAGAATAAAAGTGTGCGTGTTATTATTATTTTTTAAACTTCAAAAAGTACCCACCCCTTTTATTTTTGTATTAATAAACATTTTTTTATATAAAATGTCGAATTATCTTAGTATTAAATAAATTTTTCAAAGTTCTTTACACATTTCACACTTTATAAATATATACATTTAAATCTTTCTCTATTGTACTTTGTATTTCTCCCTTGTAGAATTATAAATATACGCGATAGATATAAATAGTTTACATTTCAAAATACAGGTGGCGTGCTAATTCATCCTAAATCTATTTACTGTACATATGTATTTTTACTTAATGACTATATGTACTCACTTTGTTAGTTTAAAAGTATCAACAACCGTCAAATATATCGGTTATATCAATCTATCCTGTGAAACAACATTGTATTTTTCATCCGCCAATTTTACCGAAGATCAAGACAAAACTCAAAATCTTTTTAAATTAGAAATATAAAAGGAAAATATCGGATAGTGCAATAAATGTTGAATTGTCAGAAGATATTTACACTCATTCCTCTCAGTTAGGAATAAAATCTTGATAAACATCTCAGGATAAACAAATTTCTGCGATTCACTGAGAATTGGTAGTTTGACATGTCGTTGACCTAGTTGTCGGGAAAGGAATATGTTAATCTTCTGTATAGATTTGAAACTATGTAAATTTGATTCTTTTTTTATGTAAATACTTATGTGTGTATATATGTGTATTCGCGACTAGAAATGAAATCAGTTGTTGCAATTCGCTGGCTGGACTCTCGTGTTGTTATTTGGCCGATCATTGCCAGATACCTGCCCTAGAGACAACGGAATTCCGCAGTTTTCTTCTTGGAGTCGCTCTTCCCCTACATAGAGAGAGGTTGGTGTTCTCCTCCCGGGACCTGAAATAGAGACTTAGGGCGTCTGGGCAAAATAGAGCTTGGGCACTGCGCCGCTGAATGCGACCTAGCATTAGATTCTTCGGTCTTTACAAATGGTTTCCAGTTCCAAAGTAACACACACTTTATTAGGTGCCGCTCAAAAAGAGCAACCTAGTTGTGATATTTACATTGGGTAAAAAATATGTACAGGTTTTTCCGGTTCAAAATCACTTTATTAGGTACCGCTCAACAAGAGCAACCTAGTTTATGATAATTGAAACAGTGAATAATATGTGAAGATTATTCACATATTAAACAAAATTTTAACGCGGGATTCAATCCCGGTTTATGAATGTCGGGAATCGAGGGTGTTACCCACTCGTCCACCGACTTTTATTGTACAGGTTTTCTTCACATATACAGTGTATTCACATATTTATAAGGTTAGAAGCTTGTGCGGGGTCTTGAATTCGGAGTGTTCTCTCTTCTAAGGTGGGCTGTTATCCTTATTTATTTTTTCTAGGTACGTGTTTTTTTCTTTTAGAAAATGTTTGCAACTACAAGGACAAATGTGTGCCCTCCTCTATTTTATATTATGTACTTTGAATACACTTTGCTAATAAAATGACATTTGAAAATTATATCGCAAGTGTTTCTTTTCAACGAAAAATCAAAATTTATTTTTTAAGGAGAAATAACATTATTTCTAACCTTAGGAATGAGGTATGAAAGGACGAATTGCGAAGAGCAATGATAAACGGAAAAACAAAAGTGTCCAGGGATGGGAATCGAACCCACAGTGTTCCGCTTACCGGGCAGATGCCATGTCCACTAGGCTATCCTGGACATATTTTTCCGTTCGTAAATAATACATGAAGTAATTTATAATACAATATAATATAATGCGACTTGTGATTGTAAAACGACATTTGAAAATTACATTATATTGTATTATAATACACTTTAATAATACTAATTTATTTCTACCGAGTACTCTAAAGAGAGATCTAAATAATTCTGGAGCGCAGAACGCCAACTATTCTTAATGCGCTGTATATATATTTACATATATACAGTAGAGTCTTCCATGAGAGACCATTATGTAAAAACATAGCTAAACCGGGTCTCCTTGAGATAGTCTCTTATTGGAGATTCTTTGTTTCGATTTAAAGACTCCTCGTGACTTGGCTTGACATGACAGAATCTCTGATAAGAGCCACCTCCAGGAGCGTCCAGGTTTTACCATGTTTTAGCCTATGGTCTCTCATGGGAGACTCTACTGTATATATGTACAGCATTAAGAGTAGTTGGCGTTCTGCGCTCTCCAGAATTATTTACATCTCTCTAGATAGAGAGTATTGATTCCAGGAGAGAACTTTGCATAAAACATGGCTAAATCGGGTCTCTCCTGGAGGTGGTCTCTCATCAGAGATTTTTTGTTTCGATTTAAAGACTACTCTTGACTTGGCTTAAAATGGCAGGGTCTCTGATAAGAGCCACCTCCAGGAGCGTCCAGGTTTTACCATGTTTTAGCCTATGGTCTCTCATGGGAGACTCTACTGTATATATGTACAGCATTAAGAGTAGTTGGCGTTCTGCGCTCTCCAGAATTATTTACATCTCTCTAGATAGAGAGTATTGATTCCAGGAGAGAACATTGCATAAAACATGGCTAAACCGGGTCTCTCCTGGAGGTGGTCTCTCATCAGAGACTCTTTGTTTCGATTTAAAGACTCCTCATAACTTGGCTTAAAACGGCAGGGTTTCTGATAAGAGCCACCTCCAGGAGTATCCAGGTTTTGCCATGTTTTAAGCTATGGTCTCTCATGGGAGACTCAACTGTATTAAGGAATAATTGAGCTGAAACACGCTATTATTTCGCGTCACAAAAAAAGTGTTTAAATGATGCGTCACTTATTAATAATTTATCTAGCCTTAAAGAATAATTCACATGCTTTCAATTCAATAAAAGGTTTGATAGTCTGTAAACTGTAGAATGTGGTAAGAAAGACCTGGGTACGAACCCTCATGGGGAGAATTTTTTTTAAATAATAAATTGCATCACACACAAACACAGTGGCCTCAGAAAATTTCTCAATAACCTTTGACAGTGGAAGCAAGTACTCATAACCATATGTTGCACTTTGAATTATTTAAAATTGAAAATTCAAACTGTTTCAATATGCGCAATACAACTGCAGCAAACAATTATAACCTGAAAATAAGAAAACTATTTCTCATACAGACTTTATAAATTCAATAAATAAAATTTGAAAGAAGGGAGGGTATGGCTCATCAGTGAATATAGCCTCAGATGCCTCCCCAATTCAATATCCAGGCCGTTCTACTATTATATTAGACTCCAGGTCTATTTCAAAGATAACTTTACCACTAAAACTAAGATCCTACACCACAAGGTTCCCTGCCTTGTAAATATGTATATACTATTTAAATATGATGTACTTACTCTCCATTGCAAATATCATAAGCTAAGTTGTTTTCTTTGAGTGGTACCTCATAAAGTTACTTTTGAACTTTCTATTTCTTGAGGTAACCCGGATTCCTGGAGCGTATTAAAACTTTTGAACTGGAAAACTTCACCACTCAAAAATAGAAACATAGCTTATAATATTTACAGTGGATAATATATACAGATTCTTCCCATTTATAGTATATTTACATATTTACAAGGTTAGAGCCTTGTGATGAAGCTACAATAAACCCAGGTATATGTACCCTATTCAAAAGGGCTGTACCACCTTTCTCACCAGATGTACCATTTAACACCACGGTTTGGTGATGACAGCGAATATATATAAAGCATTATTAATACATCCAATATAGGTTTTACTCCTCCTCCATCATTAGATTGCATTTTTTTATATACCCTGCATTTGTTATATATAGAACACAGTAAAAATATGTTTCGAGCAAACTATGGACATATGCTTCTAGGGATGTAAATACACTCATGGACAAACCTTAAGAAAGTGGAAAGTCTTTGTCGCTGGTCGTCTATTATTATTATATATGTATTTTTTTATTTATTTTTTTGAAGGAGACAGAGGCACTTTTTTTTTCACACTTGGTTATATCGTGTCTTCAATAAAGGTAACTGTAATATCTTTCAGCGTTATTGGCTGTATCCCGATATACATGCTAAAAGGTAAAACTTTCTTAAGTTTTGACCATGAGTGTAAATATACCTAATTTAAAGATGCTATTTGAGAGATACTTCCATCCACCATGATTATCACAAACTGCACCACATATATTTGAGATATCTATTGATTCAAATCTCCTGGATATTATTCAAACAAATTCTACAGTTTTCTGGAGATGAGTTTTTTTATCTTTATTAAACGTATTATCAAGTTTTTTTCGGATATCCTGGCCCTTCTACAGGAGTACATAAAATATTTATGTATGTACTATATTTTTTGTACTCCTGGACAAATTCCTGGATCAGCTCCGATATCCCAAACAAGAACCTCATCACAAGCCCAAGTGTCAAGATCCCAGGTTTTTCCCTCCCTCGACGAGAATGGGTGCTTCTAAACCGCTTTAGGACAGGTCAGGGAAGGTGTGCAGAGCTGATGAAGTTATGGGGCTACACCAAAGATCCAAATTGTGCCTGCAACGTCCCACAATCAATGTCCCATATACTAGATGACTGCCCGCTGTACAAATTCAATGGAGGAATCTCCAATCTCCATTCTGTCACCCCGGAAGCCCTGAACTGGCTGAAGGCCTTGCCTCTCAGACTTCAATGACCGATATGTCCTCACTTCTTTTTTCTAGATTTAATTCATTTTGTCTCCTCTCTAATTGTAAATACGCTGCTGTATCACCTCATAAGCATAAATAAATAAATAATACTCCTGTAGCTCCTAAACTCGAGAATACGTTTAATAAAGATAAAGAAACTCATCTCAAGAAACCTAAGGTATTTGTTTGATACTTGAGATATGTAAAATAAGAGCACATATATTAACAAGCAATCCAGGTTTTTTCTTGCGTCATTTTCATTTCTCTAGTTTTCGGGCTAACATGTCCTTCAACAGGAGCATCTAGATATATACCTTTCAGATTACTAAACATCTATATATAGTTAGTATAGTTAGCTGGAAGTTTTTATATTTCTATATGCTTCTGTTAAAGGGCATGTTAGCTCGAATGCTAGATAAATAAAAATGGTACAAGAACCCTGGATTGCTTGTTAATATTGTTCGATTATAAGTGAGTGAGGTGAACGTTTATTTATCTCTTTTTTGAGCTATCTTCTGAGCGAGCTTTCAAAATCAATCCTGAATGATCTAGTTGTTTACAATGTTCGCTATAAAGATTTTGGGGTCCAAATTGACTTGGAAGTACAATACAGGTATAAATACAGAAGAAAAAATGGTTTGTTTTTTCAACGTTTCCATCATATAATCGACTAATCAGGATGAAGATTTGACACCATATAGAGGTCTGGAAGACGTCACTGTCATAGTTTCAAACCTGAAATATTCAATATAGTCCTAAAATAGGATAATTTGCATATTAGGTTTGTTCCGTATACCTTTTTACACAAAATTCGACCAATCCGGATAAAAAGTGATATAGAGTTATGTATATAAGGCATCACTGGCATAGTTTTATAGCCCAATATATGTAAAATAGTACTATAAGAGGATGATTTGCATATTAAGTTTTTTTCCGTATACCTTTACACACTATTTGACCAATCTGCATGAAAAGTGTTATAGAGTGCGATATATTATAGACATCACTGTCATAGTTTTATAACCAGAAATATGAAAATTAGTTCATTAGCAAGTTATTTTAAATATTATTTGTTTTACGCACATTCACAAAACTTGACCTATCAAATTTCGAACATCAAATAAAGTTGTTTAGGCCATAGCGCCTTATCATATTTTCATAAAAAAAAGCTCGGAATATGCAAATTAAACGAATAATAGATTATTTGAATATTTTGATACGCATAACCGAGCGAAGCCAGGTCTTGCTTGTTAAATTCTCAATATATAAAAGCAATAAAATTTTGAACTTAAATCTACATGGTCAAAAATGCAAACTAAGCATGATAGAGCTTTTATATATCGCGTAATTTCGGGAAAGAAAAAAATTAACGTAATAAGCGGGATAACGTTATAATGGAGTGTTACTGTACATACTACCCATAACATGCTTTTTATTTATCTAACATTTGGGAGAGACACGCCATATCCACAATTAGGATAATTGCGTGTATATCTGAAATTATATACAACTAGCCGAATGACCCGGGCAACGCCCGGGTTTTACCCGATTAAATGTTTTTATTCAAATACTATTCGTTACAATTATAAATTGGCGCCATGGATTTCACTCTTGTGAAACGTCCCGCTCCAAACTTGTGTCTGAGAAGCGATATTTTTATGGAAAGATGATCTGGCTTTGTGTCTTCTGCTCGAATGAATGTTTTTCTGTTAGAATTTTGTTCCTGCATAGAAATAAAATAAACTGGTTTCAACCGTGGTCTCTGCTTTTTGAAAATTTTCCCCGATATAATTTTGTATCTGATAATCAAATATGATACAGCAATATTGTCTTAATCATTTTCTGACTAAAAAACAACTATTTTTGCCCAGAACCTGTCAATATCAATTTTTCTTGGCATAAAATCCGATAAATATCTCTTCCAGATTTTTCTCTATGTCCTGTCAAACACGTTTTACATGTACATTAGGTCAGCTGATATTACCTCCCATCTTCACCGCTAGAGGCGCTGCTTGCGAGCGAAAGGGCAAATTTGCAACGCAATTTGCAAATAACTCGAAGAATATTTGGGATAGAGACCTGAAAATTTCACTATAAGTTTTTCCAGATTCTACTCTATAAACTGTTAAAATTTCAGTCAGATTAGTTACGTATTGTGGACGTGTATAGCCAACATAGGAACAAACACACATACATACATACACTGACTTTTATATATAGAGGGATTAACACAGTTTAACATTGGGAAGCTTGAAAATTACAGGTTCGATGTCAAATTTTGCATATAGTAATTAGAAATAGTAGCTTGAAATATGTACAGTCAACACTTTCGCCTTAAAATATACAGTCTGCAGAATCTATTAAATTTGACGTATTGGTCTTTATTGTAAGCAACTTGTTTTGTATTAGTCAGGTAAAGTTGGTTTTCTTCCCTTAGATCAGAAATTAATGGACAGTTTATCAGAAGGTGTTCTAGGGGTTTGTTTTTCGTTTCCACAAGTGCAGCAGGTGAACCAATTTTGCCAGTTCTAAACAAATATGTGTTGAAGTCACCATGTCCAGTAAAAAATTGAACGTTATAGAAGTTGGGTTGAACATAGTTAGGAATTCTTGATCCATAACATGTTTGCTCTATAAGAAACTAAATTGGAGTATTATAAGTATGTTCTAATAATCCGGGTTACCTCAAGTGAGAGAGAAGTATTTTAATACCGTAACATGTTTTTTATTGCGACATTTCAGTAGTATGACACGTTGAAACCCTTAGCTTGATTGCGGCTTCACTTCACGAGTCACGGTTATATACAGTTATAAGTTCTCGGCATGCAAGAATTCCATTACCTATATTATCCCTCAGGCAATATGGTTATATCTATATTCTGTAGAGAAAAACTTATTGATGGCCATTAATATATTGCGATAATATAAAATAACAAAAAAGGAGCTTCTTTTGTTGAACACGTTAATTCCGCTAGCTTTCGGAAGACATCGTTCTTCAACGGGCGTGTTCTTCTGTTAAAGAATGATGTCGTTTGAAAGTTAACAGAATAAACGTATTCTACAAAAGAAGCTATTTTTTGTTCTTTTATATTATCGCAATATATCTATATTCTGTACATACTATTCACAAGTCTCCCGAGTAGTGAGATACTCTTGAATACTTTAACTCTATTGTTGCCAACCTTTATACTCTAGTGAAACACTTCAAAGTTTGAAATTTCTCGCGATGTATATTAATTTTAAAGAGCAAATCACACATTATATAGGTAGCTCACTTACCATCACATACAGCCATTTTCAATATCGATCCTGAAATGCCATTTCACTCTAAATGAAAAAATTATATGTATATATCTTTTTTTACCTTTTATATCTCTCTAATTCCAGCCCATTCTAATAGATTATCAATATAATATACCTTCATTTTTCATGTTTTGTCTTGAAAAAACTTTCATTTACTTTTGATAATTTCATCTAGAAGGATTTACTATTCTTTAAATCTTTTCAGAAATCTTTGTTTGTCACTTTATTTCTATTTCATCTTTCGTTTTCTTTATGCATATCAGAAAAATATCGAAAATATTCAATTTACCATTATTTTTCTTTGAATATATACGAACTTCACATCCATTTACAGGTACACTAATCGAACGAAAAAATTCCAGGATTCCAGGAGATGAGTACAAAAGTGACCAACTATCTGGGTTGATCTTTGGACTTCATGTGTCAATGCTAGTTTCTCTTGATGATACCAGTATTCCAGTAGATACGTACAAAAGTAGCCAACTCTCTGGGTTGATCTTCGGACTTTGTGAGTTTTTATTTACTAGAGACTTGGACAACCCTATTATATGTCGTTCGCGCTCCAGAAATTCGGGTATCTCTCTATAGTATCACTGAATAACGCCAACTCACATAACCTCTAAAAACTGAGAGACTTTTTAATCAATTTGATAAGAACAATACGCAAGTGAATCAAATGCTTACAAGTCATGTTCCAAAAAAACCTTTATTAGGTACCGCTCAAAAAAGAAAGCTAGCTTATGTTTTTTTATTATTATTATCTCTAGTACATATGGTACAGACCATGATAATCATGGTGAATAGAAGTTGGCGACTGCTTTTACTGTAAGTGCACCACGTGTCATATACATGTGATAATCAGTTCGACTTTTGCACTTACAAATGTGCCAGAGTCCCTTTTGGTTACTTGCATTCGCTGGTGGGGTTAGACTTTTGCAAGAATTGATCGCCATTGGAGCATTTTTTTCTATTAGAAAAAAGTGTCGAATGAGGGATTCGATCCCGGGTCGTAAGAGTAAAAAACAAACGGTATAGATCATCCTTCCACTGAACCTCTTACCTTATGTTATTTACAATGGATAATATGTATGGGTTCTTTACGTAAATAGAAAAAAAGTGTCCAATGCGGGATTCAATCCTGGTTCATGGCTGTCGGGAATCAACAGTTTATACAATTTGACCACCAACTTCTTCACAAGGCATGTATAATTTGAGAGTGAAATCTACAGCTTTATTACAAATGTTGTTTTGGTGTGTATCCTGCAGTCGAGTCTTTTGTAAAACTTTGGGTCTTAATGGAGGCTTTTGTTGTTATGTTGTATATATGTATGTATATATCATACTTACATAATCTTTATTTTTCTTCTACTGTATATTCCCCACTTTCACAGACCTATCTCTCCTGTAATCTCGGTAGAGAATCCTCTATAAGACCAGTGTGTCTTAATAAAGGCTTTTGTGTGTGTGTGTTATTTTGGTTTGTATATGGAGAGATAAAACAATATTTTTGTTACTTTGTATTTGATGATACGCTTGAATAAAATTTGAGGCTTATTTCTTTGAATACATTAACTAAGGATCATACATTCACATCTAGTAATCTCGTAGTGTAAGAAAATATAATTCTAGCTAACTCTCTAAAAGGATTCTCCTTTCTTCTCCTTACATTTTTGTTATTTATTTAGTTAACCGATGTTATATTCTCTTCCAAAATAACTTTATTAGGTACCGCTCAAAAAGAGCAATCTAGCTTATGTTATTTACAATTAATATGGGAGTCGCTGGAAGGATGATCTAAACTATTGGTTTTTCTCCAATGGCCCCCTATTCGTGCAAATTCCCAACCCACCAGCGAGTGCAAGTAACTAAACAAGGCTCTGGCATATTTGTAAGAACAAAGTCGAACTGCTTTTCACATGTGTAGACATGTGGAGCACTTACAGTAAAACAGTTGTCAATTTCTACCTACCATGATTATTATGGTCTGCACCCATGTGTACTAGGGATAATAATAAAGAATCAATGAGGTGAAATGAAGAGTTTCTTCACATATAAAAAAAAGTGTCCAATGCGGGATTCGATCCTGGTTTATTGCTGTCGGAAATCGAACCGCCTGCCATCTACTTCTTTTTCTGGTTGCCATAAACTGGAGCGTAAAAAAGTCGACAATTATTTCTACTTATAAAATTGATACTCTTACAAAATATCCTAAATCTTATCCTACAATGAGGTCATCAGTTATTTTTAATAAATCAAATATTGCTGAGTTGTGTGTTAGATTTTCTTATATAGAAAAACAAATCGAAAATACCAATTTTTAAAGAATTAAAAGATTCTTTCTAAAAACAGTAGAACAACCTCCATGAAAGGATACCTCTCTATAAAGGACAGTTTTCATTTTCAAAATATTTTCAATAAATTTTGATATCTACTGAGGCCAGGAGTTACTAGGAGTCACGATTTCAATTTAAAATACAGTAGAACCTCGCTTTAGCGAACTTCTCTCCACAAAGGACAGTTTTCATTTTCAAAATATTTATATTAATATTTGATATCTACTAAGGCCAGGAATTACCAGGAGTTACTAGGAGTCAAGATTTCAATTGTATATACAGTAGAACCTCCCTTTAACGGACACCTCTCCACAAAGGACAGTTTTCATTTTAAAAATATTTTCATTGAATTTTGATATCAACTAAGGCCAGGAGTCACCAGGAGTTACTAGGGGAGTCAAGATTTCAATTGTAAATAGAGTAGAACCTCCCTTTAGCCGACACCTCTCCACAAAGGACAGTTTTCATTTTCAAAATATTTCTAATATATTTTGATATCTACTAAGGCCAGGAGTTACTAGGAGTCACGATTTCAATTTAATATACAGTAGAACCTCGCTTTAGCTAACTTCTCTCCACAAAGGACAGTTTTCATTTTCAAAATATTTATATTAAAATTTGATATCTACTAAGGCCAGGAGTCACCAGGAGTTACTGGAGAAGTCAAGATTTCAAATGTAAATACAGTAGATCCTCCCTTTGGCGAACACCTCTCCACAAAGACAGTTTTCATTTTCAAAATATTTTCATTAATTTTTTTTACTACTGAGGCCAGGTGTTACTAGGGGAGTCAAGTATTCAATTGTAAATACAGTAGAACCTCCCTTTTGCGAACATCTCTCCACAAAGGACAGTTTTCTTTTTCAAAATATTTTCATTATATTTTGATATCTACTAAGGCCAGGAATAACCTGGAGTTTCTAGAGAAGTCAAGATTTCAATTGTAATTACTATAGAACCTCCCTTTAGCGGCCACTCTCCACAAAGGACAGTTTTCATTTTCAAAATATTTTCATTATATTTTGATATCTACTAAGGCCAGGAGTCACCAGGGGTTACTAAGAAGAGTCAAGATTTCAATTATAAATACAGTAGAACCTCGCTTTAGCGAACATCTCTCCACAAAGGACAGTTTTCATTTTCAAAATATTTTCATTATATTTTGATATCTACTAAGGCCAGGAATCACCTGGAGTTACTAGAAGTCAAGATTTCAATTGTAATTAGTATAGAACCTCCCTTTAGCGGCCACTCTCCACAAAGGACAGTTTTCATTTCAAAATATTTTCATTGAATTTTGATATCTACTAAGGCCAGGAGTCACCAGGAGTTACTAGGAGTCAATATTTCAATTGTAAATACAGTAGAACCTCCCTTTAGCGGACACCTCTCCACAAAGACAGTTTTCATTTTCAAAATATTTTCATTATTTTTTTTTACTACTGAGGCCAGGAGTTACTAGGGGAGTCAAGTATTCAATTGTAAATACAGTAGAACCTCCCTTTTGCGAACATCTCTCCACAAAGGACAGTTTTCTTTTTCAAAATATTTTCATTATATTTTGATATCTACTAAGGCCAGGAATAACCTGGTGTTTCTAGAGAAGTCAAGATTTCAATTGTAATTACTATAGAACCTCCCTTTAGCGGCCACTCTCCACAAAGGACAGTTTTCATTTTCAAAATATTTTCATTATATTTTGATATTTACTAAGGCCAGGAGTCACCAGGGGTTACTAAGAAGAGTCAAGATTTCAATTATAAATACAGTAGAACCTCGCTTTAGCGAACATCTCTCCACAAAGGACAGTTTTCATTTTCAAAATATTTTCATTATATTTTGATATCTACTAAGGCCAGGAATCACCTGGAGTTACTAGAAGTCAAGATTTCAATTGTAATTAGTATAGAACCTCCCTTTAGCGGCCACTCTCCACAAAGGACAGTTTTCATTTCAAAATATTTTCATTGAATTTTGATATCTACTAAGGCCAGGAGTCACCAGGAGTTACTAGGAGTCAATATTTCAATTGTAAATACAGTAGAACCTCCCTTTAGCGGACACCTCTCCACAAAAGACAGTTTTCATTTTCAAATTATTTTCGTTAATTCTTTTAACTACTAAGGCCAGGAGGCACCAGGAATTACTAGGGGAGTCAAGTATTCAATTGTAAATACAGTAGAACCTCCCTTTACCCAACTCCTCTCCACAAAGGACAGTTTTCATTTTCAAAATATTTTCATTATATTTTGATATCTACTAAGGCCATGAGTCACCAGGAGTTACTAGAGAGAGAAGTCAAGATTTCAATTGTAAATACAGTAGAACCTCCCTTTAGCGGACACCTCTCCACAAAGGACAGTTTTTATTTGAAAAATTACCATATTTACAATTTAGCAACTCTACGGTAAGAGGAAACCTCTCCCTAAATACCACTTTAGCTCTGCAATTAGGTGTCCTTCACAGGGAGATTCTACTATACATGTTTTCTTTTAATATTTATGTTGTGATGTTGTAAATATAATATATATATATATAATACTTGCCGAATGACCCGGGCAACGCCCCTGTTTTACCCGATAAATTGGCGCCTTAAATAAATGCATATCCTAATCCTAATCTATCAGTCATAGGCCGCATCTGTCACGGATGGCCGGCGCCCTCCTATTGGACGGCTACGATCACGTGTCATCGTTGGCGCGTAGGTGACCTTGAGTGACGTAATGCCCCCCTGCCGGCGGCCCGCGCTCGTTGGCTGCTGGCGAGCACGTGACCTCCCTGTGCGCGCGCATCCATGACAGAGGCGGCCGGCCAATGACTGACTGATCAGGAAAGACTCTCGTGACTATATATAGTAATAATAAAAAGGCATATATATTGAATTGATAAGAGATGTATTTGCCAATATTTGCCTTTTTTTTTTATCTAATGATTTTAAATTTGGATTGTTCTATTTTCTAAATATAAATATATCTATATTAATATGTGAGAAATGATATAAGTATTTGTTCAAAATCTTAATTTATTAGTTAGGTATGAGTACATTTTGTGTAGAAATAGGATTAATTGACTTTATAAGGTAAACTTATTCATTGGTTTGTATCCCTCGATAGCTCAGTTGGCAGAGCGGAGGTCTGTAGATATAATTAAGAGGTGATCCTTAGGTCTCTGTTTCAAATCTGGCTCGAGGGAGTTTTTTTTTGTAGATGCGCGCGCATCCGTGACAGAGGCGACCGATGAGGAAAGACGGTCGTGACTATATATATACTAGACGAATGGCCCGGGCAACGCCCGGGTTTTACCCGAGTGCGTATATATTTTTAAAATGTTTTAATTAAAATACTATTCGTTACAATTATAAATTGGCGCCTTGGATGTCTCTCTTGTGAAACGTCCCGCCCCAAACTGTGTGAGTCTTGAAAATATAAAAATAAAAATGTGAACGGAAAAATATGTCCAGGGTAGCCTAGTGGTCATGGCATCTGCCCGGTAAGCGGAAGTCGTGGGTTCGATTCCCATCCCTTGACACTTTTTTTATTTTATCCATTCTGACCAAAATCTATCCGTGAACTTCACACAGTGAACTTCACACAGAGAGAATAAGGCAATTATATAAGTAGATAATCCAAATTGTGCCTTATCACACACTATTTTTTTATTTGGCCTTATTACCTTGTGTTTATAATCTATGACGTAATGCCGGCGAGCACGTGACCTCCCTGAGCGCGCGCATCCGTGACAGAACCGGCCCATGACGGTCGTGACTATATATGTTGATATGGATAATAATAATATAATAATAATTATTATTATTATTATTATTATTATTATTATTATCATTAGATAATGATAATGATCATAATGATGATGCGCGCGCATCCGTGACATGACGGTGGAAAGACGGTCGTGACTATATATGTTGATATATATGTAAATAGACCATTAAATGCACTTTTATCTCGATAGCTCAGTTGGCAGAGCGGAGGTCTGTAGATATAATTAAGAGGTGATCCTTAGGTCTCTGGTTCAAATCCGGCTCGAGGGAGGTTTTTTTTTTTGGTAGATGCGCGCGCATCCGTGACAGAGGCGGCCGATGAGGAAAGACGGTCGTGACTATATATATATATATGTAAATAGACCATTAAATGCACTTTTATCCAAATTCTAATGTATATATAAATATGCTCTGCACACGGCACACATTTTTATATATGACAACCTATATTAATATTTTTTATACTCTTAAAATATTTTCGCGGTGTGATTTCATCAGAATGGATCTTTTTTCTTTATGAAAAATGTTTTATTCACTTTTTAATAGAACATTATTTGATATAAAAACAAAGTAAAGTGAATATATATTTTTGTATAATGTAAACTTAAGAAATCTAAATATTCTAAGGATGTTTCGGAAATAACTTGTAACTGTTTTCGAAAATAAAATACTATTATATTATGTGCTGGCTCTCATTTATCAATTACACCTGGTACAGACCATATGTTAAATATGGTGGGTTATTAGTGAATGCTCTAACTATAGGTGCACCCTACGTCTACACATGTAAAAAGCAGTATTATTTCACAAATAAAAGTGTGCCAGAGCGCAAATTGGTTAATTGTATTCAATTGTGTTGTTGAAATTTTGCAAGAAACAGGAGTTATTTAAGTTATTTTTTCTTTAAAAAATTCAAATGCGGGATTTGTTTCCATTCCATAACTGTTTAAAATTGATTGTTTATATCATTCTTTAATTACCCCTCTTATTATAATGTTGTTCTAAAAATTTGTGTTTTTCTTAAAACGTTGTTTTTATTACCTGCCGAATAATATTAAAATGGCGAATACATAATAATACATAATACAATTACTTTATACATAATACAAATACATTATACATAACAGCGAATGATATTGATATTTAATTTTTTTTCGAGTGTTTATGAACTTTTAGGACAACCTTGTATTATATTCCTATGCGGTGTATTACAAATCTCAATGTCATTCAATTCCGTCCTATGTCCCCTAGATATATTCTACACAATTTTATTATCTTTTACCTTCAACTATATACAGTAGAACCTACCAGTAAACCAACCCTAATTACAGAGCTAAAGTGTTTTTTAGGGAGGATAGGTGTCCTCTTGCTCGAGATTTGCTAAATAGTAAAAATGGTGATTTTACAAATGAAAGCTGCCCTTTGTAGAAAGGTGATCTCGAGCGTGAGTGTCCTCTCATGGAGGTTTTACTGTGATATATAGCATCTCCCAAAGACTAGATCAAGCTCTTCAAAAAAGTGAGCGCGCTGCTCTTCAACATAAATATTGAAAAAATATATATATTATTTCTTATAGCTATATAAATTTTACAACTTTTTATTGAAACTATATTCTAAGGATAGAGACTTCCTGCCAGGCATTCATAGTTCTTAAAATTTTATATACTTCGGCCTGTAAATCTTATTATTATCTCGACGTTTCGAAAAAATATTTTGTCCTCGTCAGGAGCGAACAAAATTTAAAACATTTGCAAAGCGCTTAAAATTATTCTATTAATAATAAAAATAATAATTTTTACCGCTTTGCCAAATATTTTGATTTTTGTTCGTTCCAGACGAGAACAAAAGATTTTTGTCAAAACGTCGAGATAATAATAAGTTTTACTGGCCGAAGTATCTTTAATTTTAAGAACTATGTTCAAAGGATTGTGTGTACAATATTTTTGATATAATATTACACAAAAATCGAATAAAGCACTACCAGAAATTCTTTGCCTCACTATTTTGTTCTTCTTTTGAAAGTTCCTAAGCTATAATAAAATTTTAATCAATTTTTTTAATATAATTCAAGCTGGAAGTGATTTCACCAAATTAATTTGGCCAAAAAAACTATCTCAATGGGTAAAAATAGGTTTGTCAAATATTGGTAACATTTGATATATTAATTTAGGAGTTTATCTAAAACAAACAAATGTTTATATTTATTGAGATTGAACATTCAAAAAAGGCTCTCAATTATTAATGCAAAATATTCGAAGAAAAGCGCTTTAATTATTAAATATATAATAAATATCAAAGAATAATTGAATATTAATCAATTTTTCAAAAATAAAATTTAACTACCCTGATTCGTTTTTCTTATTTATTACATGAATATCCGATATATACCCAGGAGATATTGACGAAGCAGTTATTCTCCTCACCACCTGTCTCCAAGAGGCCTGCGATGCATCTATGAAGAAGAAGTCCAAATCACCAAGACCATCAAAACCTTGGTGGAACAAAGAACTTTCTAAGCTCCGCAATATTGTGGTGGCTCTCCGCCGCTGCTCCCAAAACACCTTCTTTCCCACCAGGAGCTTCTTCAAAGGCCTTTACAGAGCCTGCCACAATAAACTCAAAGCGGCTATAAGGCGAGCAAAGCGTCTATCCTGGATATCACTGTGCCAAGAGGTCTCCTCAGCCGCATGGAGCTCAATTCACCGCTATATCTCCAAAGGTCGGAGAGGCTCTTTAGGGCCACCTCTGCTCAAACACAAAGATGGTACCCCACTAACCTCAGAGGAAACCTGTCGAGAGGTACTTCAGAACTACTTTCCAACAGATTGGACTGTGCCAAGACCAACAGTGGACTGGCTCCCAACCTTTAACCAAGAACCGGCTTTCACAGCGGCTGAAATCTTCCGCGCGATCCGACGATGTGGATGGAGAAAGTCCCCAGGTCCCGACAGACTTGGAGTCAGGTGCATACTCCTCGGTGGACCAGCACTGCATGAACTCTTATCGCAAATCTTCACCAAATGCCTGCGCCTCGGACACTTCCCAACCCCTTGGAAAGCTGGACGACTGGTTCTCATCCCCAAACAAAACTCCACCTCATCCAACCCACTGGACAAATACCGTCCAATTACTATGATCAACACATTAGCCAAAGTTTTTGAACGATGCATCCTAGCGAGGCTGCAATGGCTAGCAGACCAGCATGGCTGGTTCTCGCCCATGCAATTTGGCTTCGTCCCTGGGCGTTCGGCAGAAGGAGCACTTGACTCAATCAACAACTTTATCAACGACGGCCTGAAGCACTGGAGAAAGACAGTGGCAATAAGTTTGGACATTAGCCATGCCTTCGACACGGTTCAAAGACATACCATCATTCAAGGCCTCCGGGACCTCAACTGTCCAGAAGAGCTTATACAACTCTCTGCAAGCTCTCTCAGAGACAGGAAAGTGATCTACCAAGCCTGGGACTCCACTCTCACCGCGCATACAGTACTGGGTGTTGCACAAGGGGCACCGCTAAGCCCCTTCTTTTTCAACATTGTAGCCAGGAAAGCTCTTTCCCTTCCAAAGCCCCAAAACTGCCAAATAATTTGCTTTGCAGACGACTTCACCTTGCTTTTCAGAGCTTTCCGTAGATTACCAACAAAGGAGATTAACAAATTTCTTAAAACTTTCAGCTTGTGGGGTAAAGGGCATGGATTGACCTTTAATCTTAAGAAGACCCAGGCCTGCCTCTTTCATTGGAAATCCAAGCGCCCTAGTTACCAAAATATAAAATTCCTCGACCAGCCTATTTTAATCAACAACCATATAAAAATACTGGGCATAACTTTTGACACCACACGCACATTCGTTCGCCACTCGGACAACATTTTCAACAAATGCAAATGGATGCTTCCGCGATTAATTAGCACAATTAGGGAACAATATGGACTCACTTACAGCTCAGGCCTGAAAATAATCAAGATGGTAATTCTCCCTGCTCTGCTCTACGGCTCGGGTGTTTGGGGCAAGAGAGCGTTCGACACCAATGGCACTCGCAAACTACGTAGTCTCCACTATAAATTTGCTAAAATTCTTATTAGGGGGGGCCCCTGTACCCCCACAATTCCAGCTATCTCACTCACTGGCGGCCCTCCATTGGACATTTCAATCAAGGCACATCTGGCGTACAAGGAAGCAATAAAAAATGGTCCTTTTGAGACACGTCCAAGGCCTAGCGCAGTCCACTATCCACCCCTTAGAAAACTACTTCAGTTTTCAAAGTCGCTCCCAGAAAATGCAACCATCATATACACCGATGGATCGCGGTCCCTCAAAGGCGTAGGCGGCGCAGTTTTTCTGCCACCCCCCTCCACTCCAATACAACTAAAACTCCATGATCTTTGCACCTCCTTCCAGGCAGAATTACTTGCTATCCTATATGCAACTAGAGCGATCCAGCTCATGCAAAGACAACCAACAGCAATCGCTTCTGATTGCCTGGCAGCTCTCCATGCCATTTGTAACACAGAACTCCCAAAAACCTCACTCATAGCTGAGATAGTTCGCAATCTTAACCATTTAAACGTACATCTCTGCTGGGTTAGAGGCCACAGCGGCATAGAAGGCAATGAGCATGCAGATAAATTAGCCAAGGCAGCAGCTGAATCAAACTTGCCCATATCCTACTCCACTCTATCCAAAAAGTTTGTTCGAGCCCGCAGCGAACAGTATTCACACCAACTCTGGAAGGAATTATATGTCACAGATCACTCCACAAGAAACCTCAGGAGAATAGCTGCATTCCCAAACACTCTCATGGCGATCCTGCCCAAAATAAAATTTTGTGGCACCACCTCAACAATCCTCACAGGTCATGGCTTTGTCAAAGCCGATGCTGCAAAATTATCTAGAGACGATCCTACCTGCCCACACTGCCACGAGGAAGACCAAACTGTCGACCACCTTCTCTTCAGATGTCCCACCTACCACCTTCATAGGTTCCAAACAGCCACCCTCCTAGGAATAAATATATTTGCCCCTGAAGACCTGCAAAACATCCCCAAGCACAAGTCAGCCTGGCGACACTTGATAAACTGGATGTCTGCTGCCACCATTAGACGTGAAGTCTAAAAACCAACCCGGATAGTTGGCGACCTTAGTATGCTCCAGGAATCCGGGTTACCTAAATAAATAATAATAAATATATATTACTACACTTAGCTCCGAGTATTAAAATCGCTCTTAGAATCCAAGTTACCTCAAGAGAGACAGAGTAAATATACATTTTGTAGCACTATAAAATGATAGAAAAAAATAGATTTCTTCTGCAATCTGCAATTAAAAATAATGATTCAAAAAGGGTTGAAGAACTTATTGAATCAGGAATTGATATCAATTGTCAAAACGATTGGGGAATGGCTCCATTACATATTGCAGTTGAGTTTGGTAGGACTGAAATGTTAATGAACCTGATAAGAAAAAATCCTGATATTGATATTCAGAATTCAATTGGAAAAACACCACTACATTTTGCTGTATTAAGACCAAATGACGAGTCTTATTCGCATCTAATTCAAGCAGGAGCATCGCTTAATATCAAGGATCATGATGGTGACACCCCATTACATCTTTCAATAAAATATAGTTACTTAGAAATTTCAAGAGAATTAATTAAAAATGGAGCTGATATTAATTCCATCAATTTAACAAATATTTCAATTTTAATAGCTGCTGTTACATCCTTTGAAAACTTAGATTTAATTAGAAATATATTGGAATTGGGTGTTGAGGTTGATTTCAAAGATTATTTTGGAAAAACTGCTTTGCACCATGCATCCGCGGAGTGGAAGAATCCAAAAAGAGGAGCACTGATAAAACTTCTAATAGAATTTGGTGCTGATGTCAATTCAAGAAGTTGGGATGGAACCACTCCATTGATGAATATTGCTAGAAATGGCAAAATATTTGAAGCTCAAATGTTGATAAGTGCAGGTGCGTGTATTAATGCTAAATGTAGCCATGAATTGAATATGTTACATCATGCGATTGAAGGAAGTAATATTGAAACAACAAGGTTACTGATAAATTTAGGCGCAAATGTAAACAGTGCAGATAGGTTTGGTATGACCCCTTTGCATTTAGCTGCTAAAAAATTAAAAAATACCAATATCTTAAAGATATTAGTTGAGTCGAAAGCTGACATCTACTTGAAAGACAGAAGTGGATCAATTCCTTTGGCATATACACAACGAGATAATCCCTTTTCAGCTTGGTCAGATATGGTTTCTGGTTTGAAATATATTTTACAAGCAACAAGAGATTTCGATCTAAACGAATATGTTGGTTCAAAATTATGTCATTCAGAATCTATCAAAATGATAGTGAAATATTTTTTACTTCATCATCCCAGATCATCAATTCCTAGTTCCTTATCCTCAGAAGAGATGTTCTCAAGTTGGTGGAAAAGTTGTCAGCGAGAAGTGGCCACAATGCTGGGTCACAAAGTAGGACAGATCACCTTACACAGCTACCTGGTGGAACCTAACCTAAACACAAGAGCTGGGTACTTATACAATGAGAATAATGGGATACAAAAACATCTAGAATGGAATATGACCTGGTGTAAAAACAACCTTCAAATTTACAGTAGCATGATAGAAGAATACTACAAGGAGGATATTAAAAGGGGTAAATTACTTTTTAAATGGGTGTGTAATGCAAAGAAAAATCAGTATAAAGATGTGACCAAGATGAATTGTGCAAATATAGCTGAATACCTTACAAATGAAGCATTAGATAAATTTCCTCATAAATAAATAAATATTGAAAATCAATTCTGAAATTCAGCCATGTAACAACATTGAATATTTTATCCAAAAAGCATTTGAAATATGAAAAAAAGTTCCAGAAGAAGATAAGTGAGAGTTTATGTATATAAATATTAGACTTTTAATAAAACATTTTTTTAAATTATTTGATCCAACATAAGCCCATTAAATTATGTAGTTAATATTTAAATAGTAATTACTTACTTCAGACTTATGTAATATATATATATATATATTTATATATATATATGATCAAAGTATCTTCTATGCACCCTCAAACATTATAAATGTTTTTGAATATTCTAATGTGATTTTAAATATTTTATACATGCTGGTAATGCACTTTATTCTTTAAACATACCTGTACTTTGAATTAACTGTATTTGTCCCCTATTTTTAAAATTTGGTTATCAAATATTGATTAGTATTGGATTGAAATTAATCTAGTCCTCACTTTGTTTATATTATTTGTACGAGCCAAAGTCCCGACCTTATTTATTTTTCTCCCCATTGAATGTTTGCCTAACAAATATTGTCTATTCAGTGGTTATTTTAAAATTAGTATAGCGATATAGATATTCATTAATATTTTATTATCGAAATTATAAATTTATTGCGTAGTATGTAAATAAGATTCCAATTGGGTAAATATCCTAGTCTTTGTATAGCATGAATGACAAGCTTTTTATCCACTTCTTTCCTTCTTTCAAAATTTTATTTCAAATTCTATTCGAAAAAGAATATACATTAATTTAAAATGTATTGAAAATATGTATTATCCAGATTAGCAAATATTATTTTTTTCAAATTTAGCCAGAACTAATAGAGAGATATACTCCTAATTCTATCAAGAATTTAACCACGACTGCATCACCAATACCATATAGTACTAAAAAGAACCAGCAAATAACTGCATAACCATAATCCTCAAGATAATCTAAATTCGAGCAGAAAATCTCTCAATATTTTGCTTTATACCAATAAGTCGACAGGATTAACCTATTTTCTATTAATAATACAGTATAAAAAATAATTCAAAATGACAAAAGCAAAATTTTCAAATTCAAATATGCAAATTACTACAATCAAAAATAGCCTTCTCAAGCAAAAAATAGTCACCTACAACCAACCAAGAATAACCAATCTCAATCAATCATAGTCTATACAATCAACAATATTCATCTACAATCAACAATATTCATCTACAATCAACAATATTCATCTACAATCAACAATAGTCATCTCCAATCAACAAAAGACATCAAAAACAAACATAGCTTATTTTAAATTATGCAAATCAAACATAACCTACCCCAATCAAACATAGCCATTTCCACAAGCAAACATAGCCATTTCCACAAGCAAACATAGCCATCTCCAAACAAACATACCCATCTCCAAGCAAACATAGCCATCTCCAAGCAAACATAGCCATCTCCAAGTAAACATAGCCATCTCCACATCCGAGGTTGGATATCTCCAGCCTCACATTTTCCGCCCAACGCCAGCCATCTCCCGAGAATTCAACTCCAGCCGAAATCATCCATTTCAAGGTACTTTGTATTAAACATTTTGCGCATTTTACCTAATTTTAACTTGTAATTTTCACCCATGTTTCTAAATAGTTTTCAATCGCTTATTTGCTTAAATATGCCCTTTTTGTCAAATTATTTTTCTGTATCAATTTTACCATAGTTGTATTGACCTTTAAATGTCATCACACCCTTTAATCCTTAGTGTTTCTCTGTATAGTTATCTCCTAAATATATTTCATTCCATATTATACTCTTTAAACATTTGCAATTAAGTTTAACCCATTTTCACCATATCATTTTTATAATTCCATATGTAAAACAGTCGGCCAAGAAAACAACAACAAATTAACATATTTCTCACATTCAATTTCTTTATTAAAAAATAGCTAAACTTTAATGTTTCTCATTATATCAAAATTTTTTTTCAATATGTTCCAAATTTCCTATTGCTTATCATATGATCACTATACCTTATAGCTTCACACCCATTTCTATCTTATATCTGAAATTCCCAAACTTTTAATATTTTGATATTTTTCTTATTTAATTTCATTACTTAATGTTATTATTTTAAAAATTTGCATTTTTACCCCCATTACTTATTTCATATGTAATATCTGAAAGCCCTTCTGCCAATATGTAAATTTAGCGCTACCAACATATGTAAATTTTAATTTTTGTTTTTGTTCACCTTGATTCTTTTTTTTTTCAATGCCCATTCTTTATTCTTACCATTAATTTTTCTTAACATGTTCGTTCCTTGTTTTTACATTTTGCCTTTTTTACATATTACCCTTTGCCTACAATTTATTGCTTTTTAATAATGCCTTTTTCTCATGTCTTTTCCAATCTATTGGCTCACAACAAGCCAATATGATCAGGGAATATCACCCTTTTATTTAACTTTTGTTATAATCATGCATTTTATTTCCCTTCCTCATTTTTAATATTATATGTGTATTTTTTTGTCTATTTCCAATCTATTGGTTCACAACAAGCCAATACGATTAAGGAACATCTTTTTTTCTCTTTAACAATTATCACATTATTTATCACTTTGTCATTTCTAATCTATTGACTCACAACAAACCAATATGATCATGGAATATCACCTCTCACTTTATTCTCTTTAGAATCATTTTATACTTTTTTTAACTATATTTTTTTCACTTTTCTCTCTGCCCATATTATTCTTTTCACAGGGGGGAAATGTTATATAAAGCTATTGTTTAGGGTGTTATATTGAAATATTAGTTTATTTAAAAATATATTTCATAGATACAAATACTGCTAAATCGACCGCCAGAGGTCACGCTTTCCCTATAAATACTCATTGTTGTTCTTCCCCATTGGTCTTCCCCCCGGTCCTCCTCTACATCCCGGCTCTCCTGGCCTCACCTGGCGATGATCCCTGGCCACCCATCCCCAGGCCCCTCCAACTATGCTTTGTATATATTCCGCTTTATGCGTCCATCGGGGCTCAAAAATCATTCATTTTGGTTAGCAGCCCCGTAAAATAAAGATATTTTCTCTTCCCCATTGGTCATGCCAATGGCCACTCTTCAAATCTGGGTTATAAATATACATCTCTCTAAAATATATATAACTAATCGAGTATTAAGTTATGAATCCTGCCAAGAAGAAAAAGAAGGCCTACAAGCCTACAACCCGCATCGTGAACGTCGCCGACCTGGAGAGGGAAGATGAGATGGTGATCTCACGCAACTGCAGCATCCTGAGCTCCATTGGCCATCCTGCCCTGAAATCCCTGCATGAGGACCTGATCCGCTACATCGCCTCGCGGACTGAAATGATCAAGGCCCTCGCTACCAATGTAGAGAACCTCACTGACACCCTCGAGTCCTTCGCAGAGTTGGACGAAATTGAGGAGGCCAACAAGCCCAAGACTGCTTACCGCGGCACTCAAACCTGCCCTGCTCCTTCCTGCAATGAAACCAGCTCCCAGACTGACCCAATCAAGCCCGCCACTCCTGCTCCTGCTGCTCTCCCTGCCAAGAAGCCTGCCTCCACCCTGCCTGCTCCTGCTCCAACCAAAAGGAAGCAGTCTGAAGCTCCCAACCCGCCTGCAAAGAGGACAAACCTGAATGGTCCTTCAAAACCTGTGCCTTCCCACATCTCCAAGCCTGCGGCCGCCCAAGTGATCCTTCATGGAGAAAAATCGGCGGCCCACACAGTGGTCATCTCAGATGACCCACAGGCTGACCCAAGGGAGATGCTGAAAACAGTCCGCGCTGCTCACACTCTCCCCCGAGGCGTTTGGGCCTCCCTGCGCACCAAGGGGAAGCTGGTTCTCCATTCCAGCAATCCTGACACCATCCCTGAGGTTACAACCTCCCTGGCCAGCAAGTTGAATGGAATGAAGGTCCGCCAGCAGAAGGAGATCCTGCCACGGATCTGCCTCTTCAAAGTGGATGAGGAGACATCCAACTCCACAATTGAGGAGACCTTCCTGGAAACCGCTGCTGTTAGAAAACTTCCTGGGGACAAGGTGGTGCGCGTGGCGCACCGTTCTGCACCCAGAAACGGGACCTGCACCGCCTTCATCGAGGTGGACCTCAAGACCTTTAGAGCCCTGGGCGTTCGCGGGAGGATCGTGGTGGATGGAGTAATCCTCAACTTCGAGGAGTCCATCCGCGCCCGCGTCTGCTTCCGCTGTTGTGGCTTCGGCCACAACTCTGCCCAATGCACCAGAGCTCCCAAGTGCTTCCACTGCGGTGAAGACGGCCATGAAGGCCGAACCTGCCCATCCATTGATGACCAGCGCACCTCCAAATGTGCCAACTGCTGCTCCCAGGGCCTTCCTGACAAGCACGAGGCGAGAGCCTCAAACTGCCCCATCCTGAAGTCTAGGGCCCTCAAGTTCTAGGCTTCAAGGACCTTCTGCCTCCATTTCCATCTGCCACTTCTCCTGGATTCCTGGCCTATTCAACGCACCCGCCTCACTGCACCCTGGCGCTATTCCCCTGCTTTCCCAACGTTTCCACCACCCCTGCGAGACATCTCCTGCTTCCAGATCCTAGGGTCCCTTGCCACCTGACATCGATTTTGGGCTCAAAAATCATAACTTTTGGTTAGTAGCCCGTAAATAAAGATATTTTCTCTTCCCCATTGGTCGGCTCAAAACATTTGTACATTATGTAAATAAGCTTTTTGTTTTATTTATTCTTACGCCTTAAGCCAGGCAGCACTTTTACTGAATTATGTTTATCCTAAAGCTCAATTAAAGCAATTTCTAATCTTTACTATTTTTATTATTATTCTATCAAGAATTTAACCACGACTGCATCACCAATACCATAAAGTACTAAAAAGAACCAGCAAATAACTGCATAACCATAATCCTCAAGATAATCTAAATACAAGCAAAAAATCAAATCTCTTTTCTTTATATAAGATATATATTATATATTGTCAAAATGATTGAAAAGTATAAAAGTAATTTTTTATTTGGGAAAGTTAAAGAAAAGTGAATAGATGTAATTTTAAAAATATTTTAAATTGTTGCTTTTAGTAAAAATTCAATAAAAATGAAATTGATTCTAATTGCAGTTCAAAATATAGGCTATTAAACCTATTATATATAATTCGAAACTATTATGAAGGCTTATGATTCTTTTTTGAAATAAACACTTCTACTGCCCATACTGCAGTGGAAAAATTAATGGGAGGGCTTTGATTATCAGTGGTGAACCCTGCCAGCGGTTTCACCAGTATTATCTTCCTTACCGCTGAAATATTGCATTTTTAATGTGTATGTTATAGTGATACTGAAGCTAGACTCTTGGAATGGGTTATTTTAGATTAACTAAGGACACTTTTAGTATATTTAACATATCTTCCAATTAGTTAAAGCAGATACCTTATAATATCCTACCCTTTATTAAAATGTACACTATTTCTATTTACTACCACCCCATATTTTGTATATAAACTATTTGTATTTAAACCCCCTACTTGTATGTAAAACTAAAAATGTTGACGTCAAAATAAAGATCCAAAGAGTGTTCGGTCAGCTTTGTGGCAAGGACAGAGGGGAGGAAAAAGGCAACGCCCAGCCCATGTGGGGTCCCGAGGGACATTCTTATAGACGACCCTCCTGTAAACAGGACAGGTTTTGGCAGGGGGTCAGCAGATTTATTTATTGCGTATGATATTGTTTTTTACAGCACAATACAACAATGTTGGCAAGTTTCTCTAGAGTGGAATGTCGAGGTGACGAATCCACTCCAGGGCCTCCTCTGTGCACCGGTGGATATCCCCAAGTGTTCCCTGGAAGAATCTTCGAGGACAGTCCCTTAGGATATGGTGCATTGTTTGTATTTGTCCACAGTCGCAGTTCTGGTCTGGACTCATGTTCCACTTATTTAGTAGGTAGTTGCATCTACCAGTAGAGGTCCTGATTCTATTGAGGGTTGACCAGGTCCTCCTAGGTAGGTTGTAGCCGGGAGGTTTGGTGTTAGGGTCCTCCACCAGGTCTTCTGTCTTGCACACACTCTCTCTCTCCATGTCTCGGTGATAAGCATCCAAGTTTGTGTCATGGCCTTTACCTCTGTCCTGTGAGCTGTCCCCGACCACTCTCGGTGCTAACATCTAGCCCTGCCTCTGCTTCTTGTTGTCCGCATGTGGGAATAACATCAACACTCGTCTCACATACACGACTGCCAGCTTATCCATACGACATTTGCAACAATATTACATATATATTTAAATTAAACCTAACAATTTGTTTAATAGATTTGCATCAGAAGTGACAGGTAAATTTGAAGTGATCGGTTTATTCTTCTCTATCGATTTGCTTTTATAAATCGTGTGCACTAGACTGTGTCAATATGCCGAGGCGTTGCATTAATATTCCTGATATTTCTGTTACATTTGTGGGGAATTAACTTTCAAAGTTCAAAGGCGAAACTTTACGCCGCTCATCAAAAAATGCTATCAACTTTATTTTGTCTGTAAAGTCGGCTACCAAGATAAAACTTAGGCTCCTCATCATTGTTGTGAAATTGTGCTCGACGTCTTACAGGGTGGATTAAAGGTGAACGTCATATGCCTTTTGCGGTTCCAATGATATGGAGGGAACCTAAAGACCATTCTTCAGACTGTTATTTTTGTTTGACAAAGACTACAGGTTTTACATCCAAATCAAGACATACAGTTGAATATCCAGATTTACCTTCTGCTATGAGACCGGTTCCTCATACTGATATTTTACCCGTGCCACAGCCTCCTGAAAATGTAATATTTAGTGACAATGATTCAGATAGACGAGGGCAACAGTCGGTTGACACAAATTTTGAAGCAGGTGCCTCATCTGAACCTCATTTGTTAACCCAAGGAGATTTGAACGACCTCGTACGTGATTTCGATTTATCCAAAAAACAGATTGAACTTTTAAGCTCTAGGTTAAAAGGCTGGATTCTGCTGCATAAGGCACAAAAGTATGCTTTTTTTCGCAAGCTTCAAGATGAATTTCAAGACTACTTTTCACAAAAGAATGATTTAGTATATTGCAATGATGTTTATATTACCATTGGGTTTTTCATTATATTAAAAACATTTCCAAATTTCAAGTAGGTGTATCTCAAAAATCTTGCGTGATAGAAAAAAAGTAATGGTATATTTGGGATCATCACAAATAGTTAAATTTAGATAAGATGCTGTTTCTTTTGGGACAAAGAAAAATGATTTTTGATAAACCAGTGTAATGTAATAAAGTTTATGCCAAAATGCTTACATAATATTTTTTTTGCATTTTTTTCTGTATTTATTCAAATACCAAAAAAAACAATGGTTGCCTGTAAAGTCGGTTTTATGGGCGAAGATTTTACGTGACAACGGTAGAATATTTATTGATATGAATATAATTAAATTGCACAATAGGAACAAGGAAATGAATGAAAATAAGAATTGCACAAATTTTAACTATAGAAATATATTTTGTTTACTAAAACATTGTACATGTAAACTTAAACTTAACTAATTCCTATTTGAGTGATTTTGTTGAGGATAGGACGATGATAGGAGAAATATGAAATGAAAGGAAGTGTTTCTGCTGTAATGTGTCTTGCGAAAGTCAAGTCGATAGTTGTTCCTTTTAAATTAAAACATTTACTTATATTAGATGTTAAAATTCTTGCTCAACACAGTTTAAATGAAGTTTTCTTATATCTGCCACTTTTTCTTAATATTTGAAATTTTAAATAATCAATTCGAAAATTAAAACATTTATTCAGATCGAAGGTTCAAATTTTTGCTAAATAAATTTGAAACTATTTAAAATTTGTAAAATAATAATTAATTAATTAATTAATTTTAAACTAATAATTTACTTAACACTATCAACATTTATCAATAGTATGACATAACCTATATAAAAAAACCAACAATTAGTTGATATTTTTTATTCTGACAGATGTCTCGTTCGGTGACTCATCGTAACGTTACCGGGCGTTACACTTTTTCATAAGTGACTCCCAGCCGCAACCTAATTTAAGACGTTGTCACGTCAAAAGGCTGTCACGCAAAAACCATGGGTGATGGAAAATTTTTGATTAGATTTTTGAGTTCAACATGAGAAGTTACACTAGAAACACCATCAGGGTTCTCTTGGGCAAAAATGTTGTTGACCAGTGTTATCAGTTTCGTAAAATATATTTGTTGCTATATAATATAAATGTATTCCCAGAGCTTTAAAAATGATATTAATAACTATATATAGTAGATGAACTACCTTCAATGTCCGCCACTGGTAGGTTCCTCCTTCTCCTTCTTTGCACCGCCCACCACTTGTTGATACACACTATCCCACTCCTCGGGGCACTTTCTTGTCGCCAAATTGCCGCGTCCACCCACCTTAGATCTGTTTAAAACTGTCCCCCCACCCACATTGGAATACCGTCGTGGCGCCTGTCCTCCCCACACACACGTGGACCATCCTCCTGTAGCTGGAATCCATCCACATTTCCACAACTTCACTCTGGGATCCCTGCCTCTCAGATATCTTGTCATACAGTGAGGAGGGAATTATCTATATTACAATATCATTAAGAGAGCACCATCTAGTATGCAAATTTGTAACTGTGTGTTCTCCTCTAAGAGTATATATATTGTGATAAAACTATTAATTCATTAAAATATGAAATCATAATATGAATAAGATCTAAAATATTTATAACAATTGGTTTCTTCATTTTATAATGAAATTCTTACAAAGTTTTCTATAAAGAAATATTTTCTAATGTTTAAATTTGGTTATAAAGATTTAGTTGTCTTTAAAGAGCATTTTTACTTGCAACCAAATAAAAAAATGTCCATTTTACTCTATATGTTTAAAGAAATCTAGATGAAAAATTTGCAACTATATCAGCTGAGTTTATCAATCTACATAAAATAGAAAGGTCTTTGATTTTAAATATTTTTAAATTGGAAACACACGCACAAAAAGCTTGTCTGAAGTAATATTCGTTAGATTTGATTAATATCATTTCATTTTTAATTCACCTGTAATATTCTACATTATAATTTTTTAGAAATCATTAATCAGAGAAATATTAATTTCTGTTCCCTCTCTACCCAATTTCAAAAAATATATATTTAGTGTAGAAAACAAATTTGAAAATTTTCATAAAAATAATGAATCAGATTTAGCTTTTCAAAGGGCTCAAAATATCTTAGATTCCTATTTTAAATAATAATTTTAAACTATCTATATCTTTATAATTTTTAACCATATGAATAGTTTGTTTATTGTGGAAACCAATTTGTATTTTGTTTTGTGTGGGTTTTAATTATTAGAAAATATAAATCATAGATACACATTTATTAGTGATAAATATTTTTGTAAAATATTTAAATACGCAGCATTTTTCAATTATTTGCATTTTCGTTATGTTTCTTTTAAACCTAGTTAGTTGGCGTTCAGCGCTTCTGAAACCAAGGTTGTAAATATATCTATGTTATATAACATATCGAAAATATTTTGGAAAATTCTGTGTGATCCAAGTTAACCAAATAAATATTACCTACTATCAAGTATTCAAAATATATTTCTACTGCGATACTCTGCTGAAAATGGTGAAATGAATGAAGCTGCGGTATTGATTAGAGCAGGTGCAAATATTCATGCTAAAGATAACTATGAACGGGATGTGTTATATAATGCAGTTGCGGGAATTAATATAAATATATCCCCTTACACAGCTACCTGGTGGAACCTGACATAAACAGAAGAGCAGGGTTCTTATACGATGATAATAATGAAAAAAAAGAACATCAAGAACTGAATATGAACTGGTATAAAGACAACCTTAAAATTTACAGAAGTATGATAGAAGAATACTACAAAGAGGATCTTGAAAGAGGTAAATTACTTTTCAAATGGGTGTGTACTGTAAATAAAAAAGGTATAAAATGTGACACTGTTTAATTGTGCTAATATAGCTGAATACCTTACAAATGAAACATTAAGTCAATATAGAAAATCAATGTTAAAATATTAATTCTGAAATTGATAAATTATATTGTTCATATTATATATTAATATATTTTATATACAGTTAAACCTGTCTATAGCGCCCCCTCTAAATAGCGCCTCCTCTCTCTATAGCGCCCGATTTTAAATACGTAATACGATGCGATTTACATTAAAAGTGACCTGTCTATAGCACCCCCTCTCTATAGCACCCTATTTTGGTGAGTACCAAGAGGTAGCACTATAGACAGGTTTAACTGTATGTTTCAACTTTTACTCTAATATATTTGTCAAGTTAAAAATTTGGATATATATAGAAGAATCTCACTATGGGTAAGACATTTTCAAGAAACAACGCGATGCAATAGTAATTGATTATAAATTTCCAATTGACCTGGAATTCAGCCGTTTTAAAATAATTTAGTGGAAGAAAATAAAGTAAATGGAGAACCATGGGAAACAAATGGCAACACCTCAGAACAACTTGAAATATTCTTTTCTCTTGTGCATTCAGCTTTGAAAGGTTGTGAAGAATTTTTTGTTGATTAAAACATCAAGCCAAAGAACATCAAATTCATGACATTAGAAACCTAGTGAAAATGACTCTCCATCTCTTCAAAGCCCCAACCTTACCCTCAAAGAAACAATCAATTCATCCAATCTTTATTAAAATGTAGATATCACTTATGAAGTGCGAATAATTCTTATATCTTCTAATCCAATCCCGGATAATCAATGTCATGTAATGACATTGCACATTTTGACCAAAAATTGTTCTAATATGAAAATAAATTCAAAAAGAAAATAAGATAGCAGTTTATCTTAATATCAGACCCTTAAAATAAAATATTTTTAAAAAATTTGATTCATTATAGTGTGCATGTAAAGAGTATTTATTCACTTTAGATATATTTGCTGTATAGATGGTTGAAGTATATTTGCTTTCAAAACTTTCTATATCTAACTTGTACATATTGGTAATATACTTTATTCCAAATATATATATGAACTTTAAATTCAATGTATTTATTCTTCATGTTCATTTTTTGATTATGATATATTTGATTAGTATAGTATAAATTTTAATATAGCACTTATTTGTCTATAGCTTTGTAATAGCTAATGTACCGGTTTTGGTATTTTTTCACCCAAGTTAATGACGAATATTGTTTTAACCATGATACTTCTAAAATTAGTAATAGTTTCATACAGATAGTCAGTATCTATAGATAATCAGCAAAATATTACCATGAATTATAATTTTACTACAAAATATGTAAAAAAAGGATCGCCAATGTGATATCTGTCATTGAATAGTATCACTGTTAAACTTTATCCACTTATTACTACCCATCAAATTTCCCCCTCTCTCTCTAATATTTTATTTAGATAACAAATACCTTCATATATGAATTTTATTTTAAACATATACATAGTATTATTTGCAATATATATTACAATATATTATAATGCGGCTTGTGATTGTAAAACGACATTTGAAAATTACCCGGCATGTGTTTCTTTTGAACGAAAAATTCTTAAAATAAGTTTTGATTTTTGGTTCAAAAGAAACACATGCGGGGTAATTTTCAAAGGTCGTTTTACAATTATTTGCAATGTACATGATAACCTATACACTATATTATTAATTGTCAAATCAGACGCGATATTCCCACAAAGAATGCTTACGTCAAGCAACAACACCAAAATCAGAAAACAATTTCACAAAAGAAATTGAAACAAAAAAAAACAACAACAAAATAACCAATGAAAAAAATACAAATGTATACATAGTTAGCAATTAAGGTTTATTTTAACCAAGAGAGAAAATCATAGATATATTTACAAAATTTCCCCAATTTTAAATATGCTTACTAGTTTAGTATAAACATAAAAAGATTCTTGTATTCGATGTCTTTCCGTTTTCTGTAGTTCTGGAAGATTGGATATTCAATAAGTAGGTGACTGAAATATTAAGTTATATTATTTATAATGTATAATGTACAGAACATCTAAATGGCAAAAATGATCATTTTGGTTATGAAAACTTTCTTTTAATATAGGTATCACTAGTGAGTGTGTACTCTCATGTAAGTTCTAATATATATGCATATTATGACTTATATATATATCTATATATGTAATATAATGAAAGAATAATTTCTGTTATGCAAATTGGATGATTCTGATTGTTCAGTGTCATCTATCTGAAAAAAATATTGAAATTGTTAATTTTTGTCAAAGTAATCAAAATTCTCTTCTTGAACTATTGTGTAAGGCAGCAGCAACATTTAATTACATTATTAGAGGTGTTCTTTTTTTTTATTTCATTCAAATTTATCCTGATCTACTTCACTACTTTAAACTAATTATGAGCATTTTTGTATATTATTTGCTTTTTAAAGGCAAACTTTACTTGTCACCTCTATCATCATAATAACTATTTTTTAAAACAATATAATGCGGCTTATGATTGTAAAACGACGTTTGAAAATTATCCCGAAAATGTTTCTTTTGAACGAAAAATCGAAATTTATTTTAAGGAGAAATAAAGATTATTTCTAATATATATCCTTTCCTTTATTCCTTTATACTTTTTTATATCTATAAAAATGAAATCCAAAATCTCTTTATGGAATTTCGCATGTAGGTAGCTGAAGATTTCGTTTAACATATAGGCTATTCAAAAAACTAAAAAGGTTAATTTGCCTTTTTTAAAAAATGTAAAACCAAAAAGCGTTACTTCCAGCTTTTTACCGCTTGGCGCAGCACTGGTCGCGACGATAAATGAATTTGATTGGTTAATAATTTTACACGTAGTTTGTTAGTTTGTTTACAAAATGAATGTTTTTAAAGGTAAACTTATTCAATTGCCGTGAAACTTTAGGAAGTTATTTACTATACTACTAGGAAGGTTTCTGGTTTGAATTTGATTTGAAATGAATATTCGTTTCAATTTTATGTGCAAATTTTCTACTTTAACTCGCAAGCAGCGCCTTTCGCGGTATCTGATGAAATTACATTTATAAATTGTCAAAATGCTAAAATGTGTTCCAAGTGTAATAAATCTAATATTTAATTTGAGGATTTAGTAATATAATATTCCAATGACGTTGTGAAAAAACTTGGCATTTCAATATCTTATATCTTATCTTATATTCTTATCTTATATCTTATCATATATATATTATATCTTCTTCTATATATATAAAAATGAATGTTTGTATGTTTGTTGGTTTGTATGTCCGGTATACAAATTCGCAGTAGTTCACTAATTCAAACCAAAATTTCCATACATAGGTAAAGAAATACGGGGAAGATGATAGGCTATTTTGAAAAAAAATGTATAAATCAAATATTAAAACTATATATTTTTAGTCAGAAAATGATGACGATATTGCTGTATCATGTTTGATTATCAGATACAAAATTATATCAGGAAAAATTTCAAAAAGCAGAGACCACGGGTGAAACCAGTTCATTATTTTGTACGCAGGAACAAAATTCTAACAGAAAAACATTCATTCGAGCAGAAAACAAAAGCCAGATCATATTTCTATAAAAATATCGCTTCTCAGACACAAAGTTTGGAGCGGGACATTTCACAAGAGTGACATCCACGGCGCCAATTTATAATTGTAACGAAAAGTATTTGAATAAAAACATTTAAACGGGTAAAACCCGGGCGTTGACCGGGTCATTCGACTAGTTAATATATATTCAAAGAAAATATCATATTTAAAATTTAATAAATGTTTTCAAAAAACTTATGTTTCAAAAATATATTTAAACGCATATAACAATATTTATATACGTTTATAAATCTATATATAGGTGGATTGGATGTTTTCTAGAATTGTTTTAACAAATGTTCGTTAGGCAAACTTTTACTCGGGTAAAAACCGGGCGAAGCCGGGTACATTCGCTGATTACAGTTATTTACAAATGTTCGTTTGTGGCAAGATACTATTCCTTCAACTTCAAATTACCGACTGGACCAATTAATATTGATTTTATTCAACTTATCGAGTATTTTTCAAGGGATCGGGAAAATTTCCAAATTATCGAGAGTATAGACAAGTATAGATTCAGTAGGGATTAGATGTTTGCTAGAATCGTTCTAACAAATGTTCGTTAGACAAACTTTTACTCGGGTAAAAACCGTGCGAAGCCGGAAACATTCGCTAGTTCTAATATATTTAATAAAGGGATTCCCATTCCTGGACACTTTATTTTTCCGTTTATCATTACTCTTCACAATTCATCCTTTCATACTTCATCCCTAAGGTTAGAAATAATCGTTATTTTTTCTTAAAATAAATTTCGATTTTTCGTTCAAAAGAAACATTCGCGGTATAATTGTCAAACGTCGTTTTAATAACTAATTTTATTACAAGAGAAGGAATGGCCAGACATCATCTTGAGGAATGAATCAAAATTTACTACGACGAGTTTCTTAAAAAAGAAAACTTTGATATTTTTTTCGAACTAATTTTATAAAAAATCTACGATTTGCCTTAATTGGGGAAATATGTATCTGTGTATAGTGTGGGAGCAGTGTTTTGCCTCAGGCAGCATATATACAATACTTGTTTTTATTTTGCTTATCCCTAGTACTCGTGGTACAGGCCACGATAATCATGTTGGGCAGAAGTTGGCGACTGCTTTTACTATAAGTGCATCACATGTCTACACATGTGAAAAGCAGTTCGACTTTGCACTTACAAATGTGCCAGAACACCGTTTGGTTACTTGCACTCGCTGGTGGTGTTGGACCTTTGCAAGAAACGGTGGCCATTGGAGCATTTTATTTTTAATCAGAAAAAAGTGCTCAATGCGTGAATCGAACCCGGGTTGTAGCGGTCGAAAACCAACGGGTTAGACTATCCTTCCACCGACCCCTTACAATACTAGTAAATAAGGAAGGATCGAAAGGTATCGTCACACTCCTTTCTATATATTAAACCTTCTCAGAAAAAAGTCAAGCATTTAACAGATAGATATATAAATGAAGTTGCAGTTTAAAATGAAGCCCATTCAAAAATTGAACCACTCATTAATTTCCACTCTTTTTGTGAATAGAAATATTCCATGGGTGTCTATACTTCCAGACAACTCAAAATGCACTAAAAAAGAAATTGATTTTAATTCAAGTTTTTAAAAATATATAGACTATTAAAAGCCCATTCACAAATTAAACCGATCACTAATTTTCACCTTTTGTGATAGATCTGGAAGGGATTAAAACACATAATTTGAGAATCGCCAAATAACAGAATAACTTGTCCTTTTTGGGGTCATAAAACTTAAAGCTAATTATACTACGTTATTTTGGTTGATAGTAAGTTCTAAAATTAATACTAGAAAATTGGGCTTCACAAACATGTCTAAACCACTAGATTACAAAACTCTTTTCTTAATAAAGCTAAAAAAATCAGGTATGTGGGAAATTATATTTCCTTAATGAATTTTTAATGTAATTACAATTTGATTAATTAGAAATCTGATATTCAGGATAAAATGTTTCAACTAATATTTTTATTTATTTATTTATTTCGTCTCAATTTACAGGTGTTACATTCGAGCACAGCTCGCGAGTCACCTTGTCCTGGCTATTTACACATGGCGAGTTGGTGGAGTAGCGGTGATCCCCCCGGACCTTGCAGGAGGGCAGCTGTTGGGCAATGAGGTCTTAACTAAGCGTCAGGGCCGTATCGTCGGAATCGGGGATTGATATCTCCTTTTTTTTGTGTAGAATATCTTGCATGGTTGGATTATTTGAATTTTGCATTTGAAGCTATAATTTCTTAACGGAATTTTGGTACATATCTTCTAGATCGGGTTGGTTCAAGTCCTCCTTCAGTATCTTGTTTGATAGGTTGAAGGAAGCTCCTATACTTGTCCGAAGGCAGATTCTCATGAATGCGTTTATCCTATTTTTGTCTCTGGTTTTAATATATTTGCACCAAACTGGGAGTGCGTATGTTACTATCGGGAGGATAAAACTTCTGTATAGAATAAACTTTTGTTTTGTAGACAATTTGTTTCTATAGTTGAACAGGCTTAATGATGTTATTTTTGCGATTTTTGCTTTCTTTATGATATTTTTGACATGCATGTTGAATTTCAACTTGGTGTCTAAGGTAACTCCAAGATATTTAACGCTGTAAATCCAGTTAATAGGGCTCTAGTTTACCTTTAGGATGGATTGTGGCTTGAATTTTTTATTGTCTAGTGAAGGAAAAATATTGCCTCAGACCTTTTTGGGTTGATGTCTAATTTCCAATCATTGTACCATTTGGTTATACTGTTTATGTAATTTTGGAGTTGTGTTGTTATTATTCCTATTGATTTGGCGTTTTCTGAAATTGCTGTGTCATCTGCGAAAAGTGTTGTTTGACATTTTGAATGTGGACGGAAATCTTTGATGTAGATGTTGAATAGGTAGGGTCCAAGGATAAAGCCTTGAGGGACTCCGATCTGGGTTGGTTTTGCCGTGGTTATATTTCCCTTGTTTAATTGAAAAGGTCCTATTCTGGAGATAGGTTTTCAAGAATTTGATAAAATCCCTTGGAAATTGATTTTTTCGTTATTTTTGTTATCAAGCCATCATGCCATACTCTATCAAAGGCTTTGGTAGAGTCTAGAAAAACAGCAACTACTGCCTCCTTGTGGGACTTTCTTATTTGGATGTAGTCTATTACTGTGATTATCTGGTGGGGTGTGGAGTGTCCTTTTCTGAACCCAAATTGTTGAGGAATGATAAAGTTAATGAATCAATGTATGTCTGCAATCTGCGAAGAACAATCCTCTCGTATACCTTACCGATGGTAGAGAGAAGGCTGATTGGTCTGAGATCTTCACGTGATTTGACAGGTGATAATTTTGGAATGGTTATGATAATGGCATGTTTCCATGTCTTCGGGAAGTAGCACAGGTGTAATGCGGCATTGAAGATCCCAGCGAGGAAAACTATCCATTTGATGGGGAGGTTTTTAGTCATTTGCGGCGTAATATTTTCGTGGCCTGAAGCTTTGTGATTACCTAGGTTTTTAATCACTTCCTTGACTTCATTTGGCGTTGTCATTGATAGTATATTCTCTTGGGGATGTTGAAAAGTGTTATCTGTTAGGTAAGACGAAACCTCATCCTCCGCCTTGGAAAAGTGTTCGGAAAAATGCTCTGAAAGATCATTTCCAATTTCTTTGACGGTCAGGAAGGTTTTTCCATTTGCATTTAATCTATTGATTTTGTCAGTTTTCTCCTAATGGGTTTTGTTTTTCCAGAGGTCTGTTGGGCTCGATTCAAGTTTGCTTATAAAACTATTCCAATTTTCAGATTTCTCTGCTTCAAGGGCTTGGTTTACCTTTCTTTGAAGATTGAGGTAAGTAGCTCTATATATGAACTGGATCCCAGGTCGATTGCCATCTTTTCTGAGCTTTATTTTTCTCCCTTATTAAGGCTTTGGTATTTGGGTTCTTTATTAATTTGGAAGATGAGACTATGGTGTTTTTCGAGAAGCTATTATTAATTTTCTCGTTTAAAATTCCAATTGCTGAATCAATGTCTACTTCAGTTTTCAAGGGGAGTTTGGGGGGCGTGGTGGATATTAGATATTGTTGAAAATGAACCTAATTAGTTACTCGGCTGAGCTGGGTTGTGAATTCATCCTTTAGACAATTCAATTCCAAGATCACAGGGAGATGGTTAGATGATAAATCGTCGGTGGTTCTGGCCTTTGGAGTCCTGGGAATGTTTTTAAAAACAGCGAAGTCTAGGAAATCTGGATTGCCGAGTGGACTGTAATGCGTGGGCGAAGAAGGTGCGACAATGTCGAGGCTTTATTTTTCAGAGAAATTGTGCAGCACGATTCCGCTGTTATTAGAAGTCTTTGATCCCCAAAGAGGGTGTTTGGAGTTCCAGTCTCCTGCAACGATTATTGAGTGGCTGTGTTTTATCATTTGGTTCAAATTTTCTTCCAATATTGGTGCATCAGGCTTCTTATAAATTGCTGAGATTTTCAAAAGGGTTTTCCCATCTGGTTTTATCAAAATTGAAGTATTTTCTAAGTTTAAAGTATGAATCGGCATATTTTTATATTTAAAAAAGGATTTTATAATGATGGCTGTTCCCCTACCTTTTCCTGTAATTCGGTCAGTTCTAATGGTTTGATAGTTCCTGAACTTTAGATCAATTGAGGGCTTAAGGTGAGTTTCACTGAGCAGAGCAATGTCTATTGAGTTATCTTCTAAAAAGTGCAATAATTCTTCTTTCTAGATATGATTTCGTTACAAATCCAAGGAATAATTTTAAATGATAATTTGAAATTCATTGTAGGTATTGTTTGATTATTTGCATCAAATTTTCACACAGGTCCTTAGTTTCAGAGCGAGAAGTTTTTCTTGTCCCAACCACAGCATTGCTTTGGTTTTGTTGTTCTACAATTTTCGGCAGTGTTTCAGATCTTTTTGAAATCGTAAATTAGGTTGTTAGGTTTGTACTGACCAGGGTATATTGGCTGTTGCTGATGTACTCTTGGAAACTTAATGCATCCGCGGTAATTGGCTGTGTGCGCTTCTTCGCAGTTTGCACGCTTTGGGGGAAGTTGCCTTGACTTTCTTGGACAGTCATTCGAATGGTACTCCTCGGCACACTTGACTCATTTTGGTTTCAGGAAGCAGTTTAGTTGACCGTGCCCGAAACCCTGGCAGTTGAAGCATTGAGTCACACGATTTGTTGTTCTGAAAGATTCAACTGCAATTTTCTGATAGAGAAGTTCAGTTATTCCGTAAATTTTCTTGTTATGTTCATTTTTAGGTAATTCTACCAGTACTACATTCATTGGCCTTTTAGTTGATTGTCTATGAAGTCTCTTCACAGAGGTCTCAGTAAAGCTCATTGTTGCAAGTTCTATTGCTATATCTTCAGTCTTGTAGGCTGTTGTCACGCCTTTTAATACCACTTTGAGCGGTTTTTATTCTTGGAGTCTATAAGAGTAGCCGCCATTACTTTTTTTTTAACGTATTCCCTGATTTTTTTTAATTCTGAAATATTTTTGGCCTTGATAATGTGCTTATTTCTTGAGGACGTGCATTGGAATTTATCTGTGCACAGCTCTTTCAGCTCTTGGCAGAGCAACTTCCAATCTGTTTCATTTTCTGCTATTACAGGTGGTATTCATGGCTTTTTTGCATGCGTTACTGTTGTCCAAGGACCATCTTCATCAATGTTTTCTGCGTTAACCTGAGGAGGGGTAGCTGCAGGCGTTTTTCGAGGGACCTCAGTTACCTCGTTAATGGAGACATAATTTTCATTATGCTGTGAGACAACTTCCATTCTCGGTGTTTTTTGACTACGTGATGGTGAATCTGATGGGGATTCGCGAGTTAGTTTCTTTGTTGAAGGAGTTTCTTCTACTTTGTACTCGATGCCACATCTTTCAAGAATTGTCAAAAGTATGTTGGTTTCGATTATACTGACCTTTTCGCCAGCTGGGCCGATCGTTGATTTGATTACAATAGGCTGCATCTTTTTTTAAACTATTTTATTTTCACAATCTTACAATTTTGTCTTTAAATTGTTATTTTAATATTTTTTATCTGCACTCCCAATATATATGATGACATTTGCTACCCCATACCCTCATTTTTATTTAAATCATATAAGAGTGAATCATTTAATATTTTTTCATGTTGCTTACTCATAATGACAATTGAATTATTTGAGATATTTTCTAAGTATGTGTGTGTCTTGTTTTAAATAATAAACTATGACCCATTTAATTAAAATATGCATATTTAACTGAATGAATAGGCAAAATTTAGAATTTTTACTGAGAGATTTTTATCTGAGCCTGAATGTATAAAATAGCATGCTATTTTGTATTAAATATATTTTTGAAAATATGTAATACAAATTTTCCAACTAATATTACTTACTAACGGATGTACCCGGCTTCGCCTGGGTTTTACCCGAGTAATGGTTTGTCTAACGAACATTTGTTAAAACAATTCTCTATTAATATATAGTTATCAGCGTCATGCATTCTTTCTTAATTCTGTCACGTTTGCTTTTGGTTCAGTGATAGAATGCTCGCCTGCCACGCGGGCGCCCCAGGTTCTATTCCCGGCCGATCCATTTTTTTTTACAATTTTTAAACCTCATTTATATTATTAAAATATATGTGCTTTTCCTGTCTATGTACAGATTTATGGTCTATGTACACAAGTATACAAGTATGTATACAAGTTATTTGCAAATTGCGTGGCAAATTTGCGCTTTCGCTCGCAAGCAGCGCCTCTAACGTAGAAGATGGGAGGTAATATCAGCTGACCTAATGGACATGTAAAACGTGTTTTAACAGGACATAGAGAAAAATCTGGAAAATATATTTTTCGGATTTTTAGTCAAGAAAAATAAATTGACAGGTTCTGGGAAAAAAGTAGTTGTTTTTAATTCAGAATATTATGATGACAATATTGCTGTATCATATTTGATTATCAGATACAAAATTATATCCGGAAAAATTCCAAAAAGCAGAGACCACGGGTGAAGCCAGTTCATTTTTAGTATGCAGGAACAAAATTCTAACAGAAAAACATTCATTCGAGCAGAAGACACAAAGCCAGATCATCTCTTTATAAAAATATCGCTTCTCAGACACAAAGTTTGGAGCGGGACGTTTCACAAGAATGACATCCATGGCGCCAATTTATAATTGTAACGAATAGTATTTAAATAAAAGCATTTAATTGGGTAAAACCCGGGCATTGCCATTTATTAATCAATTCTGTCACCGTTTGCTTTTGTGAATGGAATAATTACCCAAATATGGCCATTTCTCATAACCATTGGTGGTTCAGTGGTAGAATGCTCGCATGCCACGCGGGCGGCCCGGGTTTGATTACGGCCGACGCATTTTTTTTTTTTACAATTTTTAAAACTCATTTATATATTATACTAGCGGATGTGCCCGGCTTCGCCCGGGTTTTACCCGAGTGAATGTTTGTCTAACGAACATTTGTTAAAACAACTCTCTTTAAACTTAAAAAACGTACTCGGCTTCGCCCGGGGTTTTACCCGAGTAAAGGTTTGTCTAGCGAAAATTTGTTAAAACAATTCTCTAAAAACTTATTAAAAAATAAAAAAGATATATTTTGATAATTTGAAACTCGTAAATTTGAATCTCTCGATAAAGTGAACATTTTTTCCCGGTCCCTGTGTGCCTTGTCATCCTGAATTTTGTCTTTCCTAATTTTCTACATTAGAAAATCATAGTTTTATCTAGTGAACATTTTTTCCCGGGCCCTTAAGAAATACTCGATAAGTTGAATAAAATCAATATTAATTGGTTCCCTCGGTAATTGGAAGTTAAAGGAATAGTATCTTCGCCTTGGAATTGTATCATTATTCTTGTCGCAAATAAATTGCCTTGTCATCCTGAGATAATCTTACTTTTGATAAATAATATTTAAGATAACCAACTTAGTGATAAGAAAACTTGTTATCATCGTCACAATGAGGGCGCTGCTTGCGAGTTAAATCTACAAATTTGCAAATAACTCTAAGGATATTCAAGATATTCATGAAATTATTTTTCAAAAACCTTCCCGGTAGAGTACAGACAGACAGACAGACATTCAATTTTATATATATAAGATAATATAAATGAGTTTTAAAAATTGTAAAAAAAATAAATGCATCGGCCGGGAATCGAACCCGGGCCGCCCGCGTGGCAGGCTAGCATTCTACCACTGAACCACCGATGCATAAAAAATGGCCATATATAGGTATTCATTCCATTCCGGATTAGTCCGCGTAAAAAAAATGTTCTTCAAATGAAAAAAAGAAATAGCCAAAAATACTAATCAAAATGCAGCCGAAAATTTTCCTCAGGTTTATAAAAAGCGACATGCAAAATTTGGTACCAATTGGTTCAGTAGTTTTTGAGTTTATCGCGAAACAGACAGACAGACAGAAATTAGCTTTTATATATATATAGAGATTTACTCTTCATTGTTGGCTTTTTAACTTACATTCATTCTTCATTGTTGGCTTTTTATATTACATTCACTCTTCATTGTTGGCATTTTATCTTACATTCACTCTGTTGGCTTTTTATATTACATTTACTCTACATTGTTGGCTTTTTATCTTACATTCACTCTTCATTGTTGGCTTTTTATATTATATTTACTCTTCATTGTTGGCTTTTTATCTTACATTCATTCTTCATTGTTGGCTTTTTATATTACATTTACTCTTCATTGTTGGCTTTTTATCTTACATACACTCTTCATTGTTGGCTTTTTATATTACATTCACTCTTCATTGTTGGCTTTTTATCTTACATTCATTCTTCATTTTTGGCTTTTCATATTACATTCACTCTTCATTGTTGGCTTTTTATCTTACATTCACATTGTTGGCTTTTTATATTACATTTACTCTTCATTGTTGGCTTTTTATCTTACATTCACTCTTCATTGTTGGCTTTTTATATTATATTTACTCTTCTTTGTTGGCTTTTTATCTTACATTCATTCTTCATCGTTGGCTTTTTATATTACATTTACTCTTCATTGATGGCTTTTTATCTTACATTCACTCTTCTTTGTTGGCTTTTTATCTTACATTCATTCTTCATTGTTGGCTTTTCATATTACATTCACTCTTCATTGTTGGCTTTTATCTTACATACATTCTTCATTGTTGGCTTTTTATATTACATTTACTCTTCATTGTTGGCTTTTTATCTTACATTCACTCTTCATTGTTGGCTTTTTACTTTACATTCATTCTTCATTTTTGGCTTTTTATATTACATTCACTCTTCATTGTTGGCTTTTTATCTTACATTCACTCTTCATTGTTGGCTTTTTATCTTACATTCATTCTTCATTGTTGGCTTTTTATATTACATTCACTCTTCATTGTTGGCTTTTTATCTTACATACATTCTTCATTGTTGGCTTTTTATATTACATTCACTCTTCATTGTTGGCTTTTTATCTTACATTCACTCTGTTGGCTTTTTATATTACATTTACTCTTCATTGTTGGCTTTTTATCTTACATTCACTCTTCATTGTTGGCTTTTTATATTATATTTACTCATCATTGTTGGATTTTTATCTTACAATCATTCTTCATTGTTGGCTTTTTATATTATATTTACTCTTCATTGTTGGCTTTTTATCTTGCATTCATTCTTCATTGTTGGCTTTTTATATTACATTTACTATTCATTATTGGCTTTTTATCTTACATACACTCTTCATTGTTGGCTTTTTATCTTACATTCATTCTTCATTGTTGGCTTTTTATTTTACATTCACTCTTCATTGTTGGCTTTTTATCTTACATTCACACTTCATTGTTGGCTTTTTATATCATATAGAAAATCAGTTTTATCTAGTGAACATTTTTTCCCGTGTCACATTGCCGTTTCATCCTGATATAATCTTACTTTTGATAAATAATATTTAAGATAACAAACTTAGTGATAAGAAAACTTGTTATCATCGTCACAATGGGGGCGCTGCTTGCGAGTTAAATCTACAAATCTGCAAATAACTCTAAGGATATTCAAGATATTCATGAAATTATTTTTCAAAAACCTTCCCAGTGATATACCTAATAATATCCCGAAATTTCACGGCGATTGGATGTATGGTTTTTGAATCTATAGAGTACAAACAAACAAACAGACATTCAATTTTATATATATAGACAAGAATGACACCCACGGCGCCAATTTATAATTCTAACGAATAGTATTTGAATAATAGCATTTAATCGGGTAAACCCCGAGCGTTGCCCGGGTCATTCGGCTAGTAAACTTATAAAAAAAATAATAGAAATTATTTTGATCATTTGAAACTCGTAAATTTGAATCTCTCGATAAAGTGAACTTTTTTCCCGGTCCCTTGAAAAATACTCGATAAGTTGAATAAAATCAATATTAATTGGTTCCCTCGGTAATATTGGAAGTTAAAGGAATAGTATCTTGCCTTGGAATTGTATCATTATTCTTGTCTCAAATAAATTGCCGTGTCATCCTGAATTTTGTCTTTCCTAACTTTCTACATTACAAAATCATCATTTTAACTATTCTCTTAATATATATGTTGTAGATCGAGCATGTCAAACTCAAATCCTAACACGGGCCAAATAAAAAAGTAATAAGATTATGTGGGCCGCAAAAAAAGAAAACAAGTAATTAAATTTTTATAGTAACATTTATGTAGGTTTATTTTAATAAATACTAATAATAAAAAAGAAAGTAAAGTTAATATTTTCTTCCTAATATTTGGCATCTCTTTTCTGCTACCATCTTTCCTACTTCGGGGGAAATCTTGTTCGCAGTTGTTAATTTTAAAATAACCCAAGGTGAACGTCAGTAATTCTCGATCTGATTGGAGACTTATTTCCTTTCATAAGTGAAAATAACTACTCGCACCGATAAGTACTTCCAAACATGGACATAATTTCATATGCTAATTTTCGAGTGTTTTCAAATTTGGCTGGCAAATATTTGTAAAATTCAGAAACACCAACCTCAATGAATTTTGCCTTTAAATCTGAATCGCACTGAATATCTATTACCTCCATTTGCATATGATTAGGAACTGATTCTATATTTATCGAGAAAATCGAAGAAAACAAAGTAAACTTGCCTTCCAAAGATTTGAAAACAGAAAACCTTGTTTCAAATTAATTTCTAAGACTTAAAATATTTTCCGCATATTTTTGATACGATGCAGTTTCACCTAAACTTGATTTGTACATGTGGTATGTCGGAAAGTGCATTAAATCTTCGTTTTTCAACTGCTTTCCAAAGAACTAGCTCACATTTGAATGCATTAACTTGGTCACACATGTTGGTAATGATCTGATCCTTTCTTCGCAGTTTCAAATTTAAATCCGACAAGTGTTTTGTTATGTCAACCATGAAGGAAAAATCTTGCAACCATATTTGATCAGAAAACAAAGTGATACCTTGATTCTTGGTTATTAAAACTGACATATTTCTTCTTTCAAGTCCCAAAATTGTTCGAGAACCTTGGAGCATGATAGCAAACGTACCTCGGTAGAGTATGATAAACCTAAATATTCGCTTTCTAATTCAGTTAAGAACAGAGAGAACTGTCGCCGATTTAAACCTCGAGATCTTAAGAAATTGATTATTTTTGTATAGGTGTCAACACATTCTCCATTTTTATTACTTTCGTACATAATACTTCCTGATGTATAATGTAATGCGTATGATGAATATTGGAACCATCAGAAATTTCACTTAGTATTTTTCGCAGTAATGCTACGAAACCGTTGGTTTTTCCAGTCATTGAAGGAGCTCCATCTGTTGCTACAGAAGTCAATTTTGATTGAGGTAAATTGTATTTTTGCAGAAGATCATAAACGCAATTAAATATATCTTCTCCTGTAGTAGTGCCATGCATAGGTACTAGTTCCAATAATTCCTCAAAAATGTTGAAATCCGTGTCGCAAGCTCGAAAAAAAAACCAGCTAACTGAGCTACGCCCCCAATGTCCGTACTCTCATCACAGGCAATGGAAAATGCTTCGAAACAAGATGATTTTTCTTTTATCTGATCATTTAAATTTCTGGCCATATCAGTAACTCTTTCCACAACGGTATTTCGAGACAAAGATATTGCTTGAAACGTCTTCACACTTCCAGGACAAACAATTTCTGCAGCTTTAATTAAACATTCCTTGATGAAATCACCTTCAGTAAAAGGTTTTGAGTGTTTAGCTATCATCCCCGATAAAACGTAGCTTGCATGCACCGCCGCTTCACTCTCTTGTGATACTTTAGTAAACATAAACTGTTGTTTTTTCATTCCCAACTTGAACTTTTTAAACTTTTCTTGTCTCATTAAACCTTCGTAGGTATCATATTTTGATTTATGTTGTTCATAATGACGTTTAATGTTATATAATTTTGGTACACACTAATAGCATTATTACATATCAAGCAGATGAATTTATCTTTTACACTCAGAGCAAAAATACTCTAATTCCCACTTTTCTTGAAAATTCCTATGTTCCTCAGCAATTTTTCATTTAGTTTTACTGCCACTTGGTTTTGATGAAGACATATTGAATACAAAGGTCTGAAAAAAATTAGTAATCGCTAACACAAAATAATAAAACGTTTTAATTAATATTTTAATTTTTTTTTATTAATATTTTTTAACTTACCAGACACAGAATAACTGCACTTTTTTTTTTCTAGTACTCCGAAAGAATATTTTCTTTGAACTTTAAGGCACACAATACTTATGGCGATGTACATACGTTATGTATGTAGGTATAATATTACCAAAACTTACGACTTATGTATGGCGACCAGTGGTTCATTATTAATAAATAAATTATGTATAATTACAATTTTCAAAAATTAGGCTACAAATTTCTATTAATTTTTTTTTAATTTATAAATTTTTTTTATTAAAATATATTATCTGGTGGGCCGCAAATTTATTCGTTGTGGGCCGCATGAGGCCCGCGGGCCGCGAGTTTGACATGCTTGTTGTAGAGGCTTAGCAGAATTCTTTCGTTTTTTGGACCAAGTTTACCAATCCTCTTCCCATTTCTTCGCGTTGAAGATATATTCTTTCGTTATTTGCTGGTTTAAGATGGATTTTAAATTTGCTCAGCGTTGTTCTCACCTTTTGGTCCAACATTTCTAGTTCTCGCTCACTAAACTCCACGATTCCAACGTAGTAGTTTATGAGCGAGAGCGAAAATTCGTTGAAAGCAGCGAAGACATTAATTAATAATAATAATAACAAAATTAATTCTAAATACAGTTTGAACTATTGGCTATTGTAAGCCTATTCAGTATTCAACCCAATCACTTTATTTATTAAAGAACATGAAATTTTAATCTGGAAGGAATCGAACCCATAATTTGAAAATAGCCAGAATAACTTGGCTTTTTGGGGTCATAAAACCTTATGCTAATTTACTAAATTATTTTGTTGATAATGCATTCTAATAATATTACTCTAAAAGGGGCCTTCTAAAATATAAATATAGGATTTTTATTATTTTAATTTGAATAATGAAGTGTTTATAATTTCAAGCATTATTCGTAGGGCAAATTTCATTTGGAGAGATCCTGGGTAAGTCGGTCAGAATTTATAATTGTTACAACATCAACACTCGCCTCACGTACACGACTGCCAGCTTATCCATACGATATTTGCAACAATATTATATATATATTTAAATTAAACCAAACAATTTGTTTAATAGATTTGCATCAGAAGTGACAGGTAAATTTGAAGTGATCGGTTTATTCTTCTCTATCGATTTACTTTTATAAATCGTGTGCACTAGACTGTCAATATTCCGAGGCGTTGCATTAATATTCCTATTTTCTGTTACATTTGTGGGGAATTGACTTTCAAAGTTCAAAGGCGAAACTTTACACCGCTCATTAAAAAGTGCTATCAAATTTATTTTGGCTGTAAAGTCGGCGACCAAGATAAGACTTGGGCTCCTCATCATTGTTGTGAAATTTGTGCTCGACGTCTTATGCCTTTTGCGGTTCCAATGATATGGAGGGAACTTAAACACCATTCTTCAGACTGTTATTTTTGTTTGACAAAGACTACAGGTTTTACATCCAAATAAAGACATACAGTTGAATATCCAGATTTGCCTTCTGCTATGAGACCGATTCCTCATAGTGATATTTTACCCGTGCCACAGCCTCCTGAAAATGTAATATTTAGTGACGATTATTCAGATAGACGAGAGCAACAGTCGGATGACACAAATTTTAAAGCAGGTGCTTCATCTGAACTTCATTTGTTAACCCAAGGAGATTTGAACGACCTCGTACGTGATTCCGATTTATCCAAAAAACAGAGTGAACCTTTAGGCTCTAGGTTAAAAGGATGGAATCTGCTGCATAAAGGAACAAAAGTATGATTTTTTTCGCAAGCGTCAAGATGAATTTCAAGACTTCTTCTCACAAGAGAATGATTTAGTATATTGCAATGATGTTTATATTACCAGTAGTTTTTTTCATTATATTAAAAACATTTCCAAATTTCAAGTAGGTGTATCTCAATAATCTTGCGTGATAGAAAAAAAGGTATATTTGGAATAATTACAAATATTTAAATTTAGATAAGATGCTGTTTCTTTTGGGACAAATAAAAGTAATTTTTGATAAACCAGTGTAATGTAAGGTCTCTTGGGCAAAAATGTTGTTTACCAGTATTATCAGTTTCGTAAAATATATTTGTTGCTATATAATAATCTATATATATAAAATTGAATGTCTGTCTGTTTGTTTGTTTGTACTCTATAGATTCAAAAACCATACATCCAATCGCCGTGAAATTTTGGGATATTATTAGTTATATCACCGGGAAGGTTTTTGAAAAATAATTTCATGAATATCTTGAATATCCTTAGAGTTACTTGCAGATTTGTAGATTAACTCGCAAGCAGCGCCCCCATTGTGACGATGATAACAAGTTTTCTTATCACTAAGTTTGTTATCTTAAATATTATTTATCAAAAGTAAGATTATCTCAGGATGACACGGCAATGTGACACGGGAAAAAATGTTCACTAGATAAAACTATGATTTTCTATATGATATAAAAAGCCAACAATGAAGAATGAATGTAAGGTAAAAAGCCAACAATGAAGAGTGAATGTAATATAAAAAGCCAACAATGAAGAATGTATGTGAGATAAAAAGCCAACAATAAAGTGTGAATGTAAGATAAAAAGCCAACAATGAATAGTAAATGTAATATAAAAAGCCAACAATGAAGAATGAATGTAAGATAAAAAGCCAACAATGAAGAGTAAATATAATATAAAAAGCCAACAATGAAGAGTGAATGTAAGATAAAAAGCCAACAATGAAGAGTAAATGTAATATAAAAAGCCAACAATGAAGAGTGAATGAAAGATAAAAAGCCAACAATGAAGAGTGAATGTAATATAAAAAGCCAACAATGAAGAATGAATGTAAGATAAAAAGCCAACAATGAAGAGTGAATGTAATATAAAAAGCCAACAATGAAGAATGAATGTAAGATAAAAAGCCAACAATGAAGAGTGAATGTAAGATAAAAAGCCAACAATGAAGAGTAAATGTAATATAAAAAGCCAACAATGAAGAATGAATGTAAGATAAAAAGCCAACAATGAAGAGTAAATATAATATAAAAAGCCAACAATGAAGAGTGAAAGTAAGATAAAAAGCCAACAATGAAGAGTAAATGTAATATAAAAAGCCAACAGAGTGAATATAAGATAAAAAGCCAACAATGAAGAGTGAATGTAATATAAAAAGCCAACAATGAAGAATGAATGTAAGATAAAAAGCCAACAATGAAGAGTAAATCTCTATATATATATAAAAGTCAATTTCTGTCTGTCTGTCTGTTTCGCGATAAACTCAAAAACTCTTGAACCAATTGGTACCAAATTTTGCATGTCGCTTTTTATAAACCTGAGGAAAATTTTCGGCTGCATTTTGATTAGTATTTTTGGCTATTTCTTTTTTTCATTTGAAGAACTTTTTTTTACGCGGACTAATCCGGAATGGAATGAATACCTAAATATGGCCATTTTTTTAAGCATCGGTGGTTCAGTGGTAGAATGCTCGCCTGCCACGCGGGCGGCCCGGGTTCGATTCCCGGCCGATGCATTTTTTTTTACAATTTTTAAAACTCATTTATATTATCTTATATATATAAAATTGAATGTCTGTCTGTCTGTCTGTACTCTATAGATTCAAAACCATACATCCAATCGCCGTGAAATTTTGGGATATTATTAGGTATATCACCGGGAAGGTTTTTAAAAAATAATTTCATGAAAATCTTGAATATCCTTAGAGTTATTTGCAGATTTGTAGATTTAACTCGCAAGCAGCGCCCCCATTGTGACGATGTTAACAAGTTTTCTTATCACTAAGTTTGTTATCTTAAATATTATTTATCAAAAGTAAGATTATCTCAGGATGACACGGCAATTTATTTGCGACAAGAATAATGATACAATTCCAAGGCGAAGATACTATTCCTTTAACTTCCAATATTACCGAGGGAACCAATTAATATTGATTTTATTCAACTTATCGAGTATTTCTCAAGGGACCGGGAAAAAATGTTCACTAGATAAAACTATGATTTTCTAATGTAGAAAATTAGGAAAGACAAAATTCAGGATGACAAGGCACACATGGACCGGGAAAAAATGTTCACTCTATCGAGAGATTCAAATTTACGAGTTTCAAATTATCAAAATATATCTTTTTTATTTTTTAATAAGTTTTTAGAGAATTGTTTTAACAAATGTTCGCTAGACAAACCTTTAGTCGGGTAAAACCCCGGGCGAAGCCGAGTACGTTTTATAAGTTTAAAGAGAATTGTTTTAACAAATGTTCGTTAGACAAACATTCACTCGGGTAAAACCCGGGCGAAGCCGGGCACACACACACACACACACATCCGCTAGTTTAAAATAAATCTACAAAAAGTATTGAATTTAATATACATTTCTTTACAGTATTAATGTCAATAATGACAATATACAGTATATACTTTAACTCCATATATATATTTATAAATGACTGCGGCGTATAATTATAATGCTATACAATCAGTTTAACCGCATAAGTTTCTTTTTTTATTTATGAAAAATCATTTTTAATTTCAAAGAGAAATATTTTGATATTTCTAACTTTTTGGATGACGTATGAAAAGGTTGAATATATGAAGAGTGATGGTCTATATATGAATAGACGACGTATGGAAGGGTGAAAAATATGAAGAGTAATGGCGAACGGAAAAATAAAAGTGTCCAGGAGCGGGAATCGAACCCACAACCTTCTGCTTACCGGGCAGGTGCCATGTCCACTAGGCTATCCTGGACGTATTTCTCCGTTCGTAACTAATATTTAAACTGACTAATTTTATTTTTCCGTTCGCCATTACTCTTCATATTTTTACCCTTCCATACGTCATCTATTCATATATAGACCATCACTCTTCATATATTCAACCTTTTCATACGTCATCCAAAAAGTTAGAAATATTAAAATATTTCTCTTTGAAATTAAAAATGATTTTTCATAAATAAAAAAAGAAACTTATGCGGTTAAACTGATTGTATAGCATTATAATTATACGCCGCAGTCATTTATAAGTATTATTAGTCAGTTTAAATATTAGTTACAAATGGAGAAATACGTCCAGGATAGCCTAGTGGACATGGCACCTGCCATGGTGATGGTTATTCACATATTAAACAAATTTTAAGGCGGGATTTAATTCCGGTTCATGAATGTCGGGAATCGAGCGTGTTGCCCTCTCACCACCGACTTATGTTTTTAAATTTAAAATGAAACATAAAATTATAAGGAGGAAATATCTTTATTTATGGGGCTGTTACCCAGAAGAAAATTATAGGGTGAAAGTATATATTATTAATATTTTGATATTATTCGAAATCCTATCTACTAATATATATATATATATATATAAATAAATAGTTGTTTAGTTTTATAGTTTAGTTTTGTATTAAAATTATCTTTATTATTCTGATTATTTAAATTCAAATTATAAAATTTGTAAATTGTTATTATTTAGTAGAGAGAGAGAGAGAAAAAATCCTTTACTTCTTACACATCATCCAATTAATTATATATTTATAATTAATAACAATAAAATTTAACAACGTAACGTCTTTTGCATCGGCTTTTACACGTCATTTAGACATACTCTAATTTGTATATAGAATAATAGAAGTGAGAATATATTTAATATTATAAATTTTAGTAGTTATAGAGAAAAGAGAGAAAGACAGAACCATACACTTATAATCAAACTAATAATAAGAAAAAATATTTTTTTTTTAAAGACGGTAGATAAGATTGTTAGTATATATATATATTATTTTTATAATTTTATATTTTATCTTTTTTTTTTTTAAGATTTTTAAAAATTTTTATTTTATATAATGAATATATCTAGTTGTATTTAGTGAAACATCTATAATATGAATTAACTTTTGTTATAAATTTGGTTATTATGTTTTGAAACCCTAATGGTAGACCAGACATATACAAAAAAGTTTTTAAAAATGAATTAATTAATGGAAAGAGAGATATGCTGGACCGGGGATTATCAAATAGAAATCCAGCTGATATTTCACCCCTGCTCTATTATATCATATATCTCTCTTAGACCGGATTATATGTGTTAATATTAAGTTTATTTAGTGAAACATTTATATATAAAGATCCAACAAACATAAGTGTTAAGAAATTCTAAATGTTACCTACCTAGTCTGTGACGCGTTCCTCTGTAAGCAGCTATTTCTGGATAACATCTGTTGCGGGAGGGACCCGTGTTCCTCCCTTCAGAAATAGATTGTTTTCTCAGAAATTTCAGAATAATAAGTCAACTGAAGAAGAAAGAAAATAGTTAAGGGAAGAAAGCCAATCTTTATAATCTTTACAGTTATTTATATTAATATAACTGATTCAATTATTATTTATCTTTTAATTTTCATTTAAAAAGGTAAATTATTAGATCATTAATAAAGCTTTTAAATTTGAAAATTCATTAATATTTAATTTCCATTTTCCTCCCCAGAAATTGGAGATTAAATAAAATGAATTCTATACAATATTACTTTAAAAATCTTGTGAAAATATTTTGAAATCATTTATATAATTTAAGTTTAATTAACTGTTAAAGATTATAAGTTTGTATTAGTTATTATTGAGAGAAATTATAAAAAGTTGATTTAATAAATGGATACTTCCATTTATTTTTTTTTAAGTATTTTATAATTGATATACTGTTCAAGTATTTTACTTGTTTAATACTAAATTTGTTTTTAATAAATTCCATGTTTAAATTTTTAATATCTTCTATGAAATTTTCTAATATATTATTTATTCTATAAAATCTTAGAAACTGACCAAAATATATACCTTTGCAGTAGTTTAATGATATATTAGAATTTATATTGCAGTATTTTATAATATTGAAATTATAATTACTTTTTTTTTAAGTAATTATAAAATTAGTAAAAATAAAGTAATTATAATTTCAATATATTTTATATATAATTTTATATTGCTTATTATATAGCGGGACGTTTACAAACTCCAAATAACTTTATTAGGCGCCGTTCAAAAAGAGCAACCTAGATCATCATATTTACAATATACTGTGGGGAATGTACAGGGTTTGTTCATTTACAATTATAATTTATAATGATGTCGTTGGGTCCGGATTCTCAGGTCCTTGGGGATATTGTTCTTGAGAAGGTTTTGTCTGGCTTGTTTGATATTCAAGGTCGGTTTATTTTTCCTTTTTTTTTTCAATTTCCGTCATTCTGGCTTAAATGATGGAGAATTTGTCGAGGTTTTAAATTTCTTATTTTCCTTTTTCCGGATTTGTAGTTTGTGGCTTCCTTGAAGGAGGTTTTTTTCTATTTTTCGGATTTTTCGTAGAATTTAAATGATTGTCTAGTGAAGTAGTCATTGATGTTTTCGATATTTAGATCGTTTCTGAGGATTGTGTTCCGAACGAACCAGGGTGGGGGCATGATTTTTCTGATCATTTTATTTTCAAAGACTTCTAACTTTTTAAGGATGGTCTTATGTGCTGTTATAAAAATGGGGTGGCCGTATATAAGTATCGGTCTTATTATTGACGTGTAAATGGTTATTTTGCAAAGAAGGGATAATTTTCTTTTCGGTTCTAGAAGTAGGGATAGTCGGTGTTGGGCGGCTTTCGCCAAATTGATTCTGTTTTCAATGTGTTTTTGGAGGTTAGGTGCTCGTCTAAGGTCATCCCTAGGTATCGGATATTCTCTTTCCATTTAATATTGTCTTCGAAGACGAAGAGTTCATCAAAAGGTTTCTTAATTTTTTCTTTTTTTATGGAGAAAATTATTACTTCACTTTTTTGGGGGTTCTTTGTGACTCGCCATTTTTTACACCAAATAGTGGAAAAGATACAGGCCTCTTGGAGTTTCATGTGGAGTCTGTCGAAGGTGTATGTCGAGGCCAAAATGGCGGTATCATCGGCAAATAAGTGTAAAGAGGTGTCTTAAATACAGGGGAAGTCGTCTATATATATGTCGAATAAGGTTGGTCCTGTGACTGATCCTTGAGGGACCCCAGCAAGGGTATTCCTAGCTGTTGACAGTTCGTCTTTGACTCGTACCTTGAATGTTCTATTCGTTAAAAAGTTTTATATGTTATTTTTATGATGTCTCCAGGAAGGTGATTTTTTCACATTTTGTAGAGAAGGGTCTCATGCCAGACTTTGTCGAGCGCTTTGGCGTTATCGAAGAACACGGCTCCTGTTATTTGGCCTAGGTCCATGGCTTATTTTTTCAGTGACAACAACTAGCTGGTGCAATGTTGAGTGCTTGGCTTGGTAGCCAAATTGTTCAGGTCTGAATGGATTCTTTTCTTCGAGGGACTTTCTAAGTCTTCTTAAAACAATTCTTTCGAATAGTTTTGAGATGGCAGGTAGCAGTGAGATGGGCCTGTAGCTTGTTGGTTCAAGCATGGATTTCCCTTTTTTGAGTATGGGACAGATAATGGACGTTTTCCATCATTCAATCGGTTCCAAAATCACTTTATTAGGTACCACTCAACAAGAGCAACCTAGTTTATGATAATTGAAACAATGAATAATATGTGAGTTATTCGCATATTAAACAAAAAGTTAACGAGGGATTAAATCCCAGTTCATGGCTGTAGGGAATCAAGGGTGTTACCCACTCGTCCACCGACTTATATATTCATTCAATTGGATATATATTGGGCGAAGCTAGGTCATATTTTATAGATTTAACAAATAGTATTTGGATAAAAAAGCATTTTTTATACATATGCACTCGGAAGAAAATGCTCTTTAGTAAAACTCGGGTCATTCGGCAATTATCTTTCTAAAGTGTAATATTCAAAATATAGAAATTTTAAAATGAAACATGAAATTATAGGGAGGAAATATCTTTATTTACGGGGCTGTTACCCAGAAAAAAATTATAAGGTGGAAGTATATATTATTAATATTTTGATATTATTCGAGATCCTATCTACTAATATATACGAGTTGTGTTCAAAAAGTATCGCGACTTTTGTGTTTTTTCAAAAATTATTTATTTATTTATGAATACCTATTTTGTCCCTTTCAAATTAATCCCCATGAGATATTATACACTTGTGCCAACGGTTTTTCCAATCTTTAAAGCACTTCAAAAAATCATTTTTTAAAATCTTTTTCAGCTCCTCCTTCGATTCCGTCTTTATCACGTCATGCGTAGCGTAACGTCGTCCTTTCATGGGCTTCTTCAGTTTAGGGAACAAGAAAAAGTCACAGGGGGCCAGATCTGGGGAATACGGTGGCTGTGGCATCATTAGCGTGTTGTTTTTGGCCAATAAGTCGCGCACAAGCAACGATGTGTGAGCAGGGGCGTTATCGTGGTGCAAAAGCCAATTTTTGTTCTTCCAAAAATCCAGGCGTTTCTGGCGGATTGCTTCGCGCAAATTGCGCATAACTTGCAGGTAATATTCCTTATTGACCGTTCTACCCTGTGGCAAAACTTTCACATTCGACCGAACTTGGCGCGCTTTTTTCGGTCTTGGTTCGTGCGGCAGCTTCCATTGAGATGATTGAGCTTTGGTTTTCACGTCATAACCATAAACCCACGCTTCGTCACCAGTTATGACCCTCTCGAGCAAATCTGGAGCAAAACATCTCATTAGCAATGTTCATGCGATGCTGTTTTTGGTCGCAATTGAGCAATTTTGGTACGAATTTCGCGGCGACCCGTCTCATGCCCAAATCATTGATAAAAATCGAATGGCCCCAGCCAATCGATATGTTTACTCCTCAGTAACTTCTCTAACGGTGTTTCGACGATTGGCCAATATCATTTTCTCCACTTCATTAATTTTTTCGTCTGTTGTTGAAGTGCTCGGGCGTCCGGCACGCTCTTTGTCGTTCACATCTTCTCGGCCTTCTGAGAACATTTTGTACCACCGATAAACATTGCTTCGGTCCAAGGTAGCTTCTCCGTATGCCACAGTCAACATTCGGAATGCATCCGCGCACTTAATTTCGTTTTTCACACAAAATTTGATAGAGGTTCTTTGATCCATTTTTTTAATAGGTAAAAATCGAAGACGATCCAAAACACCTGCAAGCAAAGCAGCTGTCAACAATCAAGTGAACATTCGAAATGGCCGAGCTTGTCGGCATAAATGAGAGACATGAGTAGCAACATAAAGCCACAAAAAGATCGAAATTCGAATATACGTAACCCGCGAAAATTAAAAATTCGCGATACTTTTTGAACACACCTCGTATATAGTAGAATCTGGAAAAACTTATAGTGAAAATATTAGGTCTTTATTCCGAATATTCTTCGAGTTATTTGCAAATTTGCTTTGAAAATTTGCTCTTTCGCTCGCAACCAGCGCCTCTAGCGGTGAAGTTAGGAGGTAATATCAGCTGACCTAATGTACATGTAAAACGTGTTTAAAAGAACATAGAGAATAATCTGGAAGAGATATTTGTCGCATTTTTAGCCTAGAAAATTTGAAATTGACAGGTTCTGGGCAAAAATAGTTGTTTTTTAGTCAGAAAATGATAATGACAAAATTGCTGTATCATGTTTGATTATCAGATACAAAATTATTGGGTTGTAAAGAAAGTTCATTCATTTTTTGTATCTCTTTGTTTCATAACGGGTTTTGTTGTTATACGGTAAAGTGTTTTATTATTTAAATAGTAAATGTTCTGCTCTATAATCCTATATTATTTAGTTTTTGAAAAACGTTATTTTTTGTTTTTTTCCAGGCTTGAAAATAGAATATCCAGGAGGCAAAAATCACCATTTTCGACATCTGCCTTTCTTCGCTTTTCATTGAGGTCAAAAAGCAGCCGAAGCAGCTCGGGACATATGGAACGTGTATGGAAAAGGTGTCATAGGGGAGCGATCACCACAAAAATGGTTTGCAAAGTTCAAAAACGGCGACTTGGACCTTGAATACACGCCTCGAAACGGACGACCATCAGAATTCGATGAGAACATCCAAAGGCCCTGTTGAAGGAAGATGGTCGCCAAACACCCCGTGAGTTGGCCGAAAAAATGAAATGTAGTGCAGTGACACACCATCTCCAACCATCTTCAATCAATAGATTTTTCTCAAAAACTCGGAGCTTGGGTGCCTCACGAGCTTAATGAAACCAACAAAGAAAATCGCCTTCAAATCGCTGCTCAACATCTCGCACGCCATCAATCAACACGGGGCCATAAACAACGTTTTTTATAACGAATCGTTACGGGAGAGGAAAAATGGTGAGTAGTTAATATAAGTGCATTCCCAATTCACTTTAATTGCCCCACGTCATATATGTGCGTTAAATAGCTGGAAATTTCTTGGCGGTGTCTGAACGTAAGAGATCTCTCTTTTTTTGCCATAAATCCTCTGCAGTTGCCATATTTAGAGCCGCTTCTAAAAATGTTGGATTATAATTCACTTTAATTGCCCAACATCATAGTTGATCTTTCCTTATGGCTCGGTTCGAAGACCGTAATAATTCACTTTAATTGTCCTACGTCATATTTGACCTTTGAACTGGCACAATTCGATGGACGTAATAAAAACTTTAAATACCACTTTTAAATTGCTAGCTTCATGTCGTGGAATCATGATGCAAGTATATGACGTAATGTCAGGGTCATATATATATATAGGCCGATATTTTCTCAAATTGCAGTCAGATCATGAAGGCATTCAATAGTATTACTTCTTATCCACCTCTCATAAAATTTGATGAGCTGGAATTAGGTAGTTATAAACTGATAGAACTCAAACTAGTTGAAACCCGCTTCGGTCCATCAGTCAAGGCGGTTATAGAAGTAAAAGATTCTCAGCGGACACTATTTCTTCCAAAAAGATATTCAAAGCTAAAGCAATTTCAATTAGACGAAATCATTAAAGAAGAATGCTGCTTAATTTTCAAGGAACGCATCGGGAGTATGACAAACTTAGAAATCCAACGTTTGTAAAAATGCTCCGTTTGTATGCACACTTTTTTCTCTTTGAGTCTAAAATGTAATAAAGTTCATGTTGGAAAAAAAAAGTGTTTGTGTGCTCATTTTTTAAATATCTGTCATATCTTTTACCAACTGATAAAATGATATAATATTTATGGAAATGTGTGTCAAAAATATATATTAATAAAAAAAAGTACATTTTTAAATGGCCAAGCTTTTCCATCTCACTTTGGCACTAAAGAGGAAGAAGAAGAAAACAAAGTTTAATATTTTAATAGGTTTTTTCAAAAACTATTCATTTCAAATGTATAATGAAAGAAAAAAAAGATTAGGTAAAGATTTTTTATTATTTCAAATAAATGGGGATTTATATAAAATTATTTTTTTTAATATTAGAATTAGGATATAATTTTAAATTGAATAATCTTTTGTTTATTTTTTTTTTTTTAAATGTATACCGCATTTTGTTTAGGGTTATTTGAAAATTGTATGAAAAACACCGTCAATGCATGTATTTTAGTGTAGAAAAAAAAACACAAGAAGATTAGTTAAAGATTTTTTATTATTTCAAATAAATGGGGATTCATATAATATTCGTTTTTTTTAATATTAGAATTAGGATATAATTTTAAATTGAATAATCTAGATAATTTGACACATATATCAATATACTTGTCAGGAAATATGCTATTTGCACCATTTATAAGTTCTTCCGCAGTTATTTGAGGAAAAATGACAAACATAATTAAATCCAAATACTTGAAGAATATATCAGCAACTTCAATAGGTAAAAATATAGTCTTATAAATTCCACGAGCCTTCTATTATTTCCATGTAGACCCAGGAGGTAAAAAAGCCAAACTACTCATTGGGGTTTTATTTTTTTATTATTATTTTTTTTTTTGCTTCAAATTTGATTTTTTTATCATGAAAGAAATGCCAACCCCATCGCCAAAAAAATTTATCACGAAGCTTTTTTTTTAGCTCTACACAAGCATTTCATTCATTTTATTGCACAAATAGTGGGATTCAAGAAAGCTTTTATACGAACACACATCGCAGAAGCTACAATGTTCGATATATACGGCGTGCAATTTGCAATTCACGCCTATTGTTTTCGATTTGGGAACGTTATACTTTTTTTCAAGATCGATCGATGGAATATTTAATTTATCGAATATATTTTTCTCAATACATCCGCCTTTATATGCGAAAGTGCCTCCAAAATTTGAATATAATTCCAAAATATATTTTTCCACGTCGCAAATCCAATTGCCTTCTCTCCTTGGTTTTTGACACATGAATAGTCCGTGAATTTTCTTCATGCAATATCTAACTGTTCTTTTGTCCCTCTCACTTAAATGACAATATCTATAATTGGGATTATATATTTCAATTCTTTCACCGAGGTCGCGGTGTAGGTGCGTCCAAGAGAGTTGGCGAAGTAGCATACCGCTCTCTAGCGGAAAAGCTTCAAAATCAACGGTACAAGATATCTCGTACATGACACAGGCAGGAGAATTCCGAAATAGTCAGCTGTACGCTTCGTTCACCGGGCTTCAACTGTCCCTTCCACAAATAAAATTGTCTTATGTCAATGACGTCATTGCACAAATGTGCGTAGATCTGTCTTCCTAAATGGGTACCGTTCAAACAAGGATTCAAAATCGCATTAGAGATTGCACAACCCATAGGTCTTTCCGTACTATTAGAAGATGGGCTGGGAATTGTCATAATGAGAGATACTGACATTATTATTATGCCACAGAGGAGGAGCGTTATCACAATTACCCATTTAAGAAAACCAAATAATTTTCGAACACCCGTTGCGGAAACTCGCTTTAGGGACACATACCTCTGCATCGTCACGAGTTTCGAGGAAAATTATATTTCCCGATTCTAGTTTGTGCGTTAAATAGCTGGAATTTTCTTGGCGGTGTCTGAACGTAAGAGATCTTTCTTTGCCTAAGCAAAAGAAGGCATTGACCCCGATTGGAAGGGGCCTCCAAGATTTAAAAATTTCTCCTCTATTTACGGAAATAACTTCGATAGTATGAAATGGATGAGGAGTTATATTACTGATTATTTTACTAAGAAATTCAACGTCTATGCTTTTTTACGCGCTAAATGCCATGAAATAGAAGGCTTGAATAATTTATATTTATAGATATTGATATTTAATGGAGGGACAAACTGCCAAATGTCGTCAACAGCGTCTTCCATATCTCTTACACACCCCCCTACTGGCGAAAATATTTTCGCACGAACCGAGTAACCTGCTCGGAATTCAGCCTTGTCATTTTTTTTTATTTCTGCTTACTCTATTTAGAAAATACAAACAATATTCGCCGCATCTTTTACTATTGCGAGATTGCATCTGGAGCTTATTGTGCAATATTCTTTTTGCATTGCGTTTCATAAAATTTATGATCGCGGGCATAAAAGGTTTAATACCATAAGGGTCGAAATAAAAAAACTGTTCGTTTATTCAAAAAGGCAATCGCGACCCAATGACTTCCCTTCATTGTTGACGGATCTAGATTAACAACAAAATACTTACAGCAGCGACCATCGATATATTTCGGTAGTGAATCTGACGGAAACACGCCCGAAAGTTTTTTAGAAATGATAGGGTCGAGCGTAGCCAATCTTAAGAGTTGTTTCGAATTCATCGTAAGGTGCCAATGTAGTCGACGTATAATTTTAACGACACTCTTACATTGTTTTTTTGCGTGAAAATCTGTATAAGTAAGGTTTCCCAATACCGTTTCCCCGCTTTTAAATGAGATATTTACATCATCCCTGACCGATTCGCTTAAAAAATGTTGCATTTCAGGAGCTGCTTCTTCTTCTTCGTCATTTCTAAAAACGATATAACACCCGGGGTTGTTAATATCTGTCAGCACGTTTTCATATCTGAGCCGATACTTCCTAATTTTTCCATCGAGAAAGAATGTGTGTTGTGCAAATTCACATTTTGACGTTATCGAATCTCCTTCCATGAGCATAAAACGAAAATCTAAGGTTTTGGTACTAGTAACTAATTTACCTAAATAATCACGGAGATATAAAACTGTGATGGCGTCCGTGTCATTTTCAGCGTTACCTAAATTTGTTACTTTATAACCGTTGCAATCAAAGTGTTTGTTTTCTGTGTCGTCTGTTGGTTCAGGAACATTGGTAATTTTTCTTTGCTCAACGTCATAATACGAATTTTTTTTTAAAGGTAAAGATTTCGGAACGTATAAGCCATCGTTTAGTTTTATCAACGCGTTTTGATCGCAGCTATGAACTAACGTCGCCTCGTTTATGTAACAATCCTGCATTACTCGATCAAACTCACTTGCCGCAGTTTATCGATATGAATTTCGGATTGGAATTCGGAATAAAGGATGACGTTAATTGTCGATGTTAGTGCGCTCTAAAATTTCACTTCCAAAGAAATATTCGAATTTTGCGTAGCGCTAGAATGTAGATCCGAAGCGCACAAATCGGGAGTCGTATCAAACGCGAACAGAGTCAATCCGTTTTGAAATTCTTCTGGAGTTATATTCAATTCTCCGGAACTTAAATACCGACCCATGTTGGAAAAGAGATCGACGTAGCTTCTGTAAAATTCTCCTTCGGAAAATTGCGGAGTAAGCGGACGGTTTGGAAGAACTCGTTGTCCGATTTTTAATGAAATATAATTTATGTTGAAATTTTGAAAATTAAACGGGTTTTTCGTGAAATCTCCACTATATGCACCATTCGTCACAAATCCGATGACAATACGATTTGGTACTGGCCCTAAAATTAGGTTCAGAAGGATTGTCGAATGGGTTCCGCTGGGAATCGTTAGAGTTTTTAATCTACTTTACGTATTGGATATTTTGCGACGCCATTCTCCAAAGTTTTATTATGCGCGAGAACGACGGACGGTGAAACAGTCACTTTTCGAACGAGAAGAGAGGCCTTTGTTATCTTCAGAACGAAACCTTGAGTATTGGACATCAAAACAAAGGAATTTTTAGCTCTATGCAAACGGATTTTTAATGAGACGCCATTTAGCAAGAGTTTGTGCTGAAAACTTAAATCTAAATTCATCGCGCCGAAAAGTGTTATTTCTTTATTTAAATCCATAACTGAATGTCGAGCTTTCAATCCCAAATTATTACCGTTTGGGTCTGTTTCGTCAAAATATTTCGCCGTGTCCTTTTCAAATAAGCTAGATTTGAGAAAAGTTTTCTGTGCATTTTCGGGAAAGTTTAGCAAGGCGTCTAAAATACTTCTATACCCGTAATTATTTTGCGATACGATTTGCTTTTCGTTTAAAAAAACTTCTACATTCTCAAAAGCCGTATTCAGGAGATAACTTATAGGTCCGACTTTATCCGTAGCGGCTAAGGCGCTTCCATCTCTCTTCGAAATTTTAACCGCGAGTTGTAAGAAAATGAACGACGGGTCGATGTAGCGCTCAAACGTGCCCGGAATATAGAATTCGATTGGACTGTCCGATAGAGTCGCTATAGGATGGACTTCTTCAAAATCGGAGTTTTCTATAGCTACTTGAATCGGTAAACCCGAAAATAAGTCCAGCTCGGATTTAAGACACAGAGGTTCCATCATGCGAATTTGTCCCTGTTCTGCTTTCTTCTTCGTTTACGTACGGTTTTTATACGTTTGCCCTCTCCGCTTTGAAATCGTTTGAGAGCGTCGTCTTTGATATCCCTTCCAGTTTCAAATATTCGCTTTTTTATACTCTGCTTGAAATTTTCTCCGCCGCCGACATCTCCCGCTACTTTAGAAGCGGTGGATAAAAGTTTTTTGCCAAAGTATTTCCCCGCGCGTTTCAAAACGGGCGTTACAGTTCGAAAAATATTTCCGAACCATCCCCTTCCGGCCTGTGTGGCGTAATAATATGGAATATTACCACCCTGTTGCAGCGCGTTATACTGACAGCATGTATGCGGGTCGATAGAGCGATGTTTATGCATCGTCATCTCGTTTGAAATGCAAAGTCACGCTGACGCTCTCGCATAAGAATAATACAAAATCGCCGTAGTGGTCTCTTATATTTATTTCGATCGTCTGAAACTCGCTCTTATTAACGGGTTTATAGAACAAAGTTTCAAAGTTTACGCTACCTTTGTCTCGAGGAAGAAATACGTGCCGAAGAAGTGGCGAAGCCGAATCTCCCACAATACCAAACTTACAAATATCGGAGTAAACAAAAACCGATTGTATATTCTTATCCGTTCGCTCTCGAATGATCGGCTCGGTCGATATTGTCTTTTGTTCTTCAATCAAGATCCCTAATGGTAATAAAGTTGTTGCTTCGGGGAATTTGAGATAATTATATAAATTCCTAGAAATGATCAATTTATGATTAGGAGGTAAATTCAAAGTTGAAATGTCATTCCGAAAATCGAACTGTCCGTGGTTTTTAATGTTGTGACTCCACAATAATTTGACGATATCCTCGTTAAATTTGTCGAGGGCGATTAGCGGATCGGTCGCTTGATATTCGAATTGATGAGACAAAAGCGTGTCACCCTGGTCGTTCGAAACGATGTAATAAAAATTAAAATGTTACTTTTCTTTGACAATTCTATCAAATCTTAATTTGGCAAGGGCGACGAGCCAGTTTCCCTCGAGTCTGATACAATGGGGCAAACGCGTTGTATAATTTGAATGCGTATTATTTGGAAAATAATCCAAACTCGAATCCGAAGGTAGGGTCACATAGAATTCCTTCGTAGATCTGTAACCCATGAATTGAATCGATCCGAAAAGCCTTTAAAACTGACAAAATATTTTTTCGTCTTACCCTTCCCTTTTGTTTTGATAATGAGATCTATAGGCCAGAAATCCTCGTCTCTCTTATGTACTCGTTGTAATTCGAAATCGTAAAAACTTCCTTTAATTAACTCGTTTTTTAAATCGCGCAATATATAGGTTGCCGGAACAGTATTCTTGCGATCGGAAATGACGAAAACCTCGTCGCTCCAACCCGAAAGATAGCTTTTGCGGAAAGTTCTTCTAAGTTTAGATATCCTTACTCTATCTCCGACCTCGAACTTGAAACGTTTGGCGGTAGAAGGCGGATACAAACGATTAAATATTTCATCCCTCATGAAAGGAGTCACATCATCGGGGGCGACCTTTGTAACTCGTTTTACAGTTTTATTATAGCTTTTAATTAAATCCGGCAATGCGTCTATATATTTGTAACTCCCCCTTCGAGTAAATAACCGCCACATTTTTCCTTTAAGCGTTCGATTGAATCTCTCCACATTAGCGGCTTTCTTATCGCTGTCTGAATGATAATGTTTGATATTATATTTTTTGAATAATGTCTTCACAGGCTTATTGAAAAATTCGGTGCCCTCGTCCGTTTGCATGAGTTTGGGAACGACTTTTTCCTTCGAAAAAAGGTTTTTGAAGGCCTTTACAATTTCGGTAGAATTTTTTCGTTTGATAGGAATGGCGTAGGCTCGCTTGGAAAAAACATCGACAATAGTTAGAATGTAACGATAACCTTTGTTAAATTTTGAAAATTTAATCATGTCCACCAAGTCACCTTGCCATAGTTCATTGATATCTAAGGCGATAATTTTTCGTCGTTTGAAATTTAACTTAACGGGTTTATGAAGGGTGTAAACGTCCTGTGTCTCCAACCATTTCTGCGCAGATTTTTTCGATATTTTAGCGCTCTTAGCCAATTGATCGATTCCGCCAAAACTTCCCGGTTCTTCCGCGTTGTAATAGACTTTGGCTAATAATTGATCCATTTTTGACGTGACAACGTCTTAAATTAGGTTGCGGCTGGGAGTCACTTATGAAAAAGTGCAACGCCCGGTACCGTTACGATGAGTCACCGAACAAGAGTGCTGCGCGCGCAGCTGCGCGCGCAGCGCTAGAGAATTAGGCGCATTGAATCGGCGCATGCTTGTCTCTGTCTTTGTCTTTCTCGAACGTTCTTGGCGTTGGAAAAACAAGAAAGCGTCATAATACAAGTTCACACGTGTGGTTAAAGTATCGTCAGCTGTGTCTGTAGTGAAAATGTGGAGTGCTTAGATTCGTCATTTACAACAACTACAACAATAAAGGTAAATAATTGTACACTGATATTTCATTATCGTAAACTATGATTGATTGATTAATTGTTAGATTGACACAAAAGTTGAGAAACTGAGTTTATAGGTTATGTCATACTATTGATAAATGTTGATAGTGTTAAGTAAATTATTAGTTTAAAATTAATTAATTAATTAATTATTATTTTACAAATTTTAAATAGTTTCAAATTTATTTAGCAAAAATTTGAACCTTCGATCTGAATAAATGTTTTGATTTTCGAATTGATCATTTAAAATTACAAATATTAAGAAAAAGTGGCAGATATAAGAAAACTTTATTTAAACTGTGTTGAGCAAGAATTTTAACATCTAATATAAGTAAATGTTTTAATTTTCAACTTCATCATTTACAATTACAAATTTAATTTAATTTCAAATTTATTTAGCAAAAATTTGAACCTTCGATCTGAATAAGTGTTTTGATTTTCAAATTGATTCTTTAAAATTAAAAATTCATCCATTCAATTTCAAATGTTCAACAGGAATCACCACTCTCAAAACAATGGAAACGGTGCCTTTAACTTCCAGTACTTCAATGGAGACGGAGGATATCGTGCCGTCAACGTCTGCAGTACCTTTCGTTGTTCCACACACCACCTCTACCGCCAGAACGAATGCTCAGCGACAACGTGAGTACAGACTACGAAAAGCATTGACCAGAACTCCTGAACAAGTAAGAGCCTTTGCAAAAGCGGCTGCGGAGAGGCAACGCAGGTTCAAGCTACGTAAATCTGCTAACATAGCCCTCACCAGCGGTACGTCAGAGTCACCTGCTTCAACGTCTTGTTCTGTGGTGGAGAGAACAAGCGTTCCTGTCGTGGCGGAGAGAACGAGCGTTCCCCTAATTAACGCTCAACGGCAACGTGCATTCCGACAACGTAGAGCAGCATCTTCTCGGACTGATGTACAACCGACTACTTCTTCAAGCCAAACAGCATTACAACTGGAACAATCCACCTGGTATACCAAATGGTCATCGTCAATACGGAGATTTCAATCTACTTTCCTGGACAACGATTTTGGCCATGCTTGCTCGGTTTGTGACAGATTGTGGTTCAAGAATGACCTTAAAACCATCACTGCACTACAACTGAAGGTAATCTCGGATTGGTACGTTAAGGAAAATCGGCAGCTACGCAAGGAGGATTATACAAAGTCTTGCAACACCTGTAGACAATCACTGAATAAGCGTAAGCTTCCTACTCTCGCAAAGGTCAACGGCTTCTCATATCCTGACATACCTCCAGGTCTACCGCCTCTGGATCCTATCAGTGAACGTTTGGTCTCACCGCGCCTTCCATTTATGCAAGTGCGTCGACTGAAGGACTCTCCATTGGTTTTCAAACACGGCCGAGATGGAAACGACTCACAGACTACTCGAGATATTCGCAATGAATACTTACGACTTCGTGAACACACTCTAGACACAATTACCAAACAAGCCGTAAAATTCTGTGACGACGCAACCGACGCTGGACAACTTATTGTAACGAACATCAACTGTCAAAGTTTAAGTGCCCATGCCGCGGACATTGAAACAGATACAGTGATACCACGATCAGACTATTTAGTATTGACTGAAACGTGGATGCGCGACACTTGTGAACCAACTCCAATCAAGGGTTATAAGTGCGTATCCAGGGAAAATAATCGACCTAACTCAGATACCAACGCGGCTGGTGGAGTGGCGATCTATCGTAAATTATCATCGACATCTACGGCGGAAGTGTTCCAACTTGCGATTACAGACGTAACTCGTGTCATTAAAACCAAGGGTGACATGTGCATGACTGAAGTTACTTGCTTCGCCGCTAATACTAGCTTCAAGTTTATACTCGGTGCTGTATATATTCATCCAGGAGCTAGTATGCAGGATATTGGAATGTTACTATGGCAAGGACTCGGCCCGTACATTCACAACAGCCAGTACGTGCCACCGTTCGTGCAAATTGATTCTAGTATACCGATTCTTCTGTGTGGTGATTTTAACAAAAACGTAAAGCCTGACAACTCGTTTCTTAATTTCATGAAAAATACGTATAATCTTGATTGCGTATCAAACGTTTCTAAGTCAACTACGTTAAAAGGAACAACTATCGACTTGACTTTCGCAAGACACATTACAGCAGAAACACTTCCTTTCATTTCATATTTCTCCTATCATCGTCCTATCCTCAACAAAATCACTCAAATAGGAATTAGTTAAGTTTAAGTTTACATGTACAATGTTTTAGTAAACGAAATATATTTCTATAGTTAAAATTTGTGCAATTCTTATTTTCATTCAATTCCTTGTTCCTATTGTGCAATTTAATTATATTCATATCAATAAATATTCTACCGTTGTCACGTAAAATCTTCGCCCGTAAAACCGACTTTATTTTTCTTTTTTTGAAGTCGATAAAGAAGGCGAGAGCTCTTCCCGCTTTACACTCGGCGTTTGTTTCTTAAATATGAGATTCTTAGCGGTCGAATTAAAAATCCACTGTTGTGGAATATTTATTTTCTTTAAAATTATCGCTAAATCTTGAAAGCCCACAGGTACATTTACGTTCTTCCTTTTTCGCGTCGTAAGAAACGTAAAAATATCGACGACGTTGGACTGCGGAATAGGTTGATTATTGATTATGATTTCACCATTCTGATTCCAAATCACTTCGTTAGTAGATCTTAAACGTTGAATAATCATGTCTACATACTTTTTTGAAGTGATCGGGACTGAATTGATAATTTCTGCATCTATATTTCGTTCATTTAAAGGTTCGATGGGTTGCGGCGGCGGTGGCGGAGTGTCGAATGAACGTTGATAACGTCGCATTAATTCTGCTAAGAGCTTCACTTTCTGATCGTCCAGCAAAGACTTCTTTGTTAATAATGCGTCGATCTCTTGTTCGAGAGATAACGTTTGTGTATAAATTGGATATAATGACGGATTAGGAAATGCGAATCTTTCGGCCATTTTTACAACTTTTTACCGATCCAGGATCCCAAGGCCGACAGAATAGGCGCTAAAATAAGGGGCAAAAAACCTCCCTTCTGATTAGTCAGTAGACGTCTCCGTTTGACGAGAGAAATCTTTCTGTTCGCGAGAGTTCTCATCATCTTTTTATAGCGACGAAGTTTTGTTTTGCGTTTAGATGAAAGGTTAACATTGCCTTTTAAAATGTTGAGACATATTTCTGGCTGGAGTGAGTAATTTTTTTCTCTCTAGCACATTTTGCGCCTTTGCTAGAGACTCTAGCGCATATCTATGCTTGTATAATCGATTCATTTTGGTGAATAAATAAAATTAGCTTCCCCAGGAAATATATGCGAACGGATCCTCAATTGCTCAGGCGTCTGAGGTTTCAAATCTATGCAGATAAATTTATATAATTCCTCTGCAGTTGCCATTTTTAGAGCCGCTTCTAAAAATTTTGGATTATTGGGATACATTTGTCGCCCAAGCGTATATACCTGCTGGGCATCTCTGGGGTTTCTAAACAAGAAAATGTAATGACTATTTAACGAAATGGTTCTAAAATGCGGATTTTTCGGAAATAAATTTTGCGCTAAAATTATAATAGAAGCATTCCGGTGATGAGTATAATTGCAAAATATTTTGACAATGTCTTGATTAATATCAAAAAATAAATCATCGAGAATCAATAAAGTGCGCTTGCTAACGTCCCAGTTATTGGGTGGTAAGCCGCTTATGTAAACAAAGGGGAAATCCTTAAACCACGGTTGAACAGACGAATAACACCAAATAACTTTTTCGGGAGCGGGTTCGATTAAATCAATTAATCGTTTTGTTAAACTTGTTTTTCTCGATTGAGAGGCACCCACAACCAACGCGTTAAACGGATATCGTAAACGAAATTGAATATCATCTTGAGACGACATGACTGAGAGATTTCTTAAGCGGAATTTATATTTATACCATCTATGACAAAATAATAAGTCTTAACATAAGATCTTCCAACAATGTCGACTCCTTGTTTATGAAGCGATTCTTTACAACATTTGAGATAATGTGAAAAGTCTCCAATAGTCATCTTTATTGAACCGGGATATTGAACAGTTGTTAAAAAACCATAGCGTCGGTTCATAGTCTGAAAATTTTTTTCTGTCTCGGAAGTTGAATTAATGCGTCCCCTTCAATCTTGAAATAGATTGCATTTTCGACTTCGGGAAGCTGACATTCGCATCTGAAAAGATTTTTCGAAATCTCAATTATTTCGTTTTCTCTGAGTTGCATAAACCCGTACCACATTTTCCTATATGTAGCTGAATGTCTATGAGTTTGGAAAAAGCAAAACCTGAGCCTCTGCTTTGGAATGTCTCTATATTGGCTTGTATCTGTTTTAAAATGTTGTCTAAGACAACAGAAAGGCTGCCCCAGTTTCTTTGACAGCGTGATGAGAAATGAACTCTTCTAAGATCCGTTTTTTCTTTATAAAATTCCAAAGTTGCTGAAATAAAAAAACGACATCTTTGACGACCAATTATGGTCATCAATTCTTTTTTAATTTCATTCATATGATCATCGAATAATAATAAATTATGAGTTCTTGGTTTGTAAATATATGTTGAAAAGAAGCCTTCCCCTTTAAGACACATTAAGGACACAACAATTGAACCTAGTTCGCTGACCGATCCCCAATGATTAATTTTTTAAATGCATTTATTTATTTATAATTCAACTTTTTTTTCCAGAATAGGATGTTAAATTTAGGTGAAGTTTTTTTTTTTTTTATGCATTATTTTTGATGTTTTTTTTTTTTTTTAAAGAATACAAACATTGAAAAGTGCATTTATTTACAATAAAGAATACAAACATTGAAAAGTACATTTATTTACAATAAAGAATACAAGCATTGAAAAGTACATTTATTTACAATATCAATAATCAAATTTTAGATAATGTTTGTAATAATTTCATTTTTTTTTTCTAGTGATTTACAAACAAATTTTATAATGTCTGTGAGCTAAACTATTGAAATCGTCTAACAAATGACGCTTGTCGTCGAAGTCGTTTAAGCCCAACTTTGTTTGTTCTATTGTATACAGCGTGTGTTTACGGGATTGTATTAGATTTTGTTTTAAAAAATGCCGTTTGTGTGTTTCAAGGGTGTCCTTATAGTTTTGAAATGTCAATTCATTTTTTAATATATGTTTTTAACCCCCTTCCCTATGTTTTTCTCGTCTCCTCCTAAAACCCTATAACTATACATCTTTGCTTTGAGTCCAACAAATTCTGTCATAATTTGTCCGCACAATTCGTCTTTCCACTTGCCTATTACTTTTTTATTTACTTGCGAATATAGTGGGTGGCTTAAAGGATAATCTGAAGTGTCTAACTGATCTCGGATTTTATCGAGAATAGAAAAAAGGTCGGCAGAAGGTGGAGTAGTTATATGAAAGAGAAAGCTGTCAGTATCGGTGAAGCATAGACTTATTTTGAAGGACGGAGCTTTGAATAAAGGAAGCATAGTGGAATAATGGAATTGAAAAATTTTTAGTTTAGAAAGTTCTAATATAGTAAAACCGAGATAGACTGGCTTGTTGAGAGTCAGATTTCTTTTTTTCATTTTAAGAATAACCAAATCTTCTTCTATAATATGAAAACTATCGAGAGTGGGTTTTGCCATAAGTTTTGCGGCTCTTTCCGGCTCTGTTATAACTTCTACTCGAACCCTTTTCCTTAGATTTTCTATGGTTTTGCCGTAGACACTATTGTTAAGCAACTTCCAGAAACTCTTCTCAAATTCGGACTTGGCTTGTTTACGTTGATCTGTGTTAAAATCTATATAGGGTTTCAGCCAGGGACTCTGATTAAACGAAAGAATTTTATGAATTTTTGTTAGTATAAGTCCCTGACTAAGGTAGAATTTCAAAGTTCTGTAGTGAACCGTGTAGGAAGATTTGGGGAAAAAATTAGGACAGAGTTTGATCGAGGAAGCGATGCTGTGTGGAAGAGACTTTTGAAAATCGCTCAACATGGATTCTACTATTTGTAAACGTTCTGGAGCGAGGGGAAAATCATTGTGCGAATCGTGGAGGTGTTCGGGATAGCAAAGATCAACGACAAATATATAGCCGATCGGACTGTCGTCCTGGAGAGCTAAAATATCGATTTGGTTTCATTCTTCTAAAGTCAGCCACCGAAACCTACCAGTTGGAAGAGGTTGACACATACTCCATCCGTATAAATTATTGCAATCTGTGTAAAAAAGGTATGATGTATCTTTACTTGAGTCAAATTCATCTCCCATAAAAGGATTGTTTGCTTTGGCATATCGCTTTGATATCATGGCGACCCCTCCGCGAATTTGCTCGCACGTCAGATACATGTCAGGATCACTGATTAGATCTAACGAAACATTTGTCATTTTTAGTGCTGCGTCAAGAGAGAGAGACGGTGAAGAAAAATTTAAAATTGGGTCCAGCTGATAGTGTCTTAGACAGAGGTCTCTGAAATATAGAAAAATATCGGCTAGAAGAGCCACGTCGCCAATTAAATATATATCGTGGTAATCTCCGAGCGTTGTACAGTTAAGTTCCTCCCATACTTGTTGCGCGAAAGCGTACGATTCGTTGGAGCAGGATTCATTTAAAAGTTTGCTGGAAAAATATTCAATGGGAGGGAGGCTTGTTTCTGAAAATTTTGAACTATCCGTCATGTACTCGTAAGGATAGACACCTTTACGACGAAGCAGATCGGTCTGGTACGGAAAACATTGGGAAAGAACCTTGAACCCATCTTGTGGTAAATTTGAACTAAGAGTATTTAACGATGCGGATAGAAATTGGAATGAATCCAAAAATATGACATCATCTACCAGAATGACCGAATATTTTTCTATATTCATAGGAATAATTGTAAGATGTTTATGAGGCACATGACGGAGAGCTTTGATTAAAAAATGGTTGTCGTAGTTCTTTGCTCCGTGTAATAAGCATCGAAATTTTGAATTATTGTGGTAATTTAAATTACAGATCTTGTGGGCGGCCCCTCTATACCGACCACTCCAATGACAATGATCGATTACTTTTGTCTTAATGTCCAATTGTTTTTTACAGATGTGGCAAGTTTGCTCGTTTAGAAAGTCAATTTTTTGTTGCTCGTTCATATCGACGTAAGTATAATTTCTGAGGCGTTCTTTTAGCTTTGAAACTGTTGAGAATAAACTCAACAAGAACTTTTCCGCCGGATTCTCGCCGCGATAAATTTCTTTGTGGACGATATTTGACTCCGGATCTACCACGATATAGCAATATGAACACGGTACGTGGACAGAGTATTTGGAAGGGTCGGGGTTGGGCTGTAAAATGGCTTCGAAATCTGCGTATATAGCGAAGATCTGCTTAAAATTATTAGAAAATTTGGAAAATGAAAGCTTAGAACCTTCTTTTGGATATTTGACACGTTGAGCTCCGTGAACCCTACATGTTTTTTCATGCTCCATTACCAATTCTTTTGATTTGAAAGAATACAGACAATAGTGACAAACGTAGAGCGATTTTGAGTCAAAAAGACGATTGAAGTGCCTAATCAGAAAATAATGGCTTTTATATATAAATAAATTTATTTCTTTGCTATCTACATTTTCGGAAAGCTGGAGGGGGAAGATTTCTTTTTCCTCTACACTATAAACATTGATCGCGAGAGAATTTAGCTCCTTAAAATGTTTAATGCGTTCGCGTGGCATTGGAGCTGGTATAACGCCTTTGAGATTAGAAAGAAAAGGTTCGTAGTGCTTAGAACGGTGAGGATTGCTAGATACTGGGTATAAGGCGGCAAGGATAGAGTAATAAAAACACATGTCATCGGGTGCATTTATGTTAAGTAGTGCCCTTCTATTCGCGATAAAAGCCGGTGGTTTAACACCTTGACACCCAGCATACATCGGCGTATATCTACCTATATTTAAATTAATTTCTAACAAGTTTGAAAATATAAAAGATGACCCCTCTTTATTGTATGTTAATAGTCTATTGTAAATTTGGCTTAGGGATTCTTTAACTAACCTATTCAACATTGATGGGGTAAACACACGCTGACACTTGGAAACAAAATGGGCTCGCCTACCTGAAGCATCATTTGTCTTGATAAGTTCCACTTCCGTTTGTAGAAAAAATCGGATGGTCTTATGTCGCTGCAAGGCCTGTTGCAGAATGTCGATGATATCTGCTTCGAAGCTGTCGAGTTTTTCCTCTAGGCTGAAACATAAATATATTAAATATATAATTTATAATAAATATTTCTTCTTCTTACCTCGAAAAATGAAATTCCGCCTCTAGAATCCTGCTTAATGTGAGGTCGTCGACTGTGGGAGCGTTGTCGAGCCCACCCTGCTCGGGAATTCCGAGCACTTGCTCTATATCTAGTGGTGAGAGGTGAGAAAGTTCGTCTGGCATACACACATCCTGTGATGATCCGAGAACATGCATCAAATTATCCGCTGAAAGTTCTTCCATACAGACATCTCCCGATTGTCCGAGAACTTGTTCCAATTCACAAGAGAGGTCTGGAAGTTCATCTTCCGTACCTTCGGTCGAGCGGAAAGACCACCTTTCTAGATAGCCATTGAGCGCACTTGCCTCCAAGCGTAGACACCTAAAAAATAATAATAATAAATATATATATATGGTTAATTCCATTCCAAATGAAAAAAAACATTAGCGTATTGGTTAACTCCATTGCTCTAATGTTTTTTTTTTTTGTTTTGCTAGGTTCAAATCTCATTGAAATATATATATATATTTTTAATTACCTAGTAAAGTTTTTCTGATTATGAGAAAAACATTCAATAAAACAAGAAACAAAACTTACCTCATGTTGGAAAAATTTAAATCCGAAACTGCTTGGTCCAGCTGATAGAAATTTAACACCGTCACTTGCTCCAAAAAAAAACAAAAGGTGAAACTGATTTTTATAATGGAAGGGGGAGGAGTTTTCTTGTCGTCAGCATGTGGGCGGATTTTTTATACTCGCTTTTTGTCGTCATCATGTGGGTGAAATTTTACAATAGTAAAGCTAGGACATTTAAAAATATACACTTTTTTTTTTTAAACATATTTGTGACACATATTTCCATAAATATTAAATTAGTTGGTAAAAGATATGACAGATTTTTTTTAATGAGCACACACTTTTTTTTTGTTTTTAACATGAACTTTATTACATTTTAAACACAAATATGTTCATATAAAAATGCATTACATTTTAAACACAAATATGTTCATATATAAATGCAAATTATGTATATATAAGTGTTCATAGAGTCCTTCTATACATTTTTCCTCTAAGTGTCGTTGTCTTCTTCGTGATTGCAAGCCTGGATTTGCAAGACTGAATTGCAAGCTTGGGAATAAGCTTCGATTATTTTTTCAAATAATTCTTTTGAATAAAACCATGCATCACCTTCACTCTCAGTTGTGTGCATAAAATCGTCCAAATATTCTTCAATAAAATTTCCACACTTTCGTCATACATTTGAAATAAATGGTTTTTAAAAAACCTATTAAAATAGGAAACTTTTCTTTCCTCTTTTTAGTAGAATATTCGAATGAAATAGGGAATTCATAAATTACATCTACACAAATTGATTATTTTTTAATAAAAGACCTTTCTCCAAAATTGTTTCAATAACTTCTTTAACTAAATTAGGCAAAATCTTTACTTCCATGTTGCTGTCACTCTGTATGAAAGCTGACAATATGAGAAAATATCGGCCTATATAAAAATATGACCCTGACATTACGTCATATACTTGTATCATGATTCCACGACACGACGCGCTGCAATTTAAAAGTGGTATTTAAAGTTTTTATTACGTCCATCGAATTGTGCCAATTCAAAGGTCAAATATGACGTAGGGCAATTAAAGTGAATTATTACGGTACTATTGAATGCCTCCATGATCTGATTGCAATTTGAGAAAATATCGGCCCATATATATATGACCCTGACATTAGGTAACATGATTCCACGACACGACGCGCTGCAATTAAAAAGTGGTATTTAAAGTTTTTATTACGTCCATCGAATTGTGCCAGGTCAAAGGTCAAGAAGCGGCTCTAAATATGGCAACTGCAGAGGATTTATGGCAAAAAAAAGAGATCTCTTACGTTCAGACACCGCCAAGAAATTTCCAGCTATTTAACGCACATATATGACGTAGGGCAATTAAAGTGAATTGGGAATGCACTTATATTAACTACTATGGTGTCTATACGTGAATATGAAGCAAAGAGTGGCTGGCTCCAGGAGATACGCCGAAGCCAAGAATAAAGCAAGATCTTCACCCACAAAAGACTATGATCTGCGTTTTTTGAAACTGTGAAGGTGTGCTGTACTGGGAAATGCTTGAAAGGAATGCCACGGTCAACAAGGACCTGATTATTGCTCAATTGGATGGCGTGAATGAGGCAATTCAACAGAAAAGACCTGATCGAAAAGGTCAAATAATTCATGCTAGGCCGCATGTTGCACAAGTCGTCAAAGCTGCCCTTCAAGAGCTCGAATGAGAAGTTCTACAGCACCCGCCGTACTCTCCGGACCTTGCACCAACCGATTACCACCTTTTCCGCTCCATGTCAAACCATATGAGAGGCACTATCTTCGATGATGAAAAGGACCTCAAAACCTGGGTCAACAGCTTCTTTGACACCAGACCGGGCGTTTTTTGGTGGAACGGCATCAACAAACTAGTCGAGCATTGGGAGGAGGTCATAATTAATAATGGAGAATACATAATTGATTAATTAATTGTTATAATTGATGTTTTTTTTTTGTCTAAACAAAATTGTCTGATAAAACAGAAAGAACCTTCTTTACAACCCAATATAAACTGGGCATCGTGTTTTCACGCGACCTCATAAATATGTATCCCACCGTAAACAATGTTTACAACTGAATTATTTTTATATTCACATGTCAAATAAAACTGAAAAAAACAAATATAAAATTTTATCTTCTTTGAATGAAGTCAGTACTAAAAAGACATAGATTTGATACCGTTAATGCCATAAAGAAAAAATCGTTGAGCGTTTTGAGGGGCATTATTTCTGATGAATTTTCTGGGTGCTTCCAGAACTGGGAAAAAAGAATGAAACGCTGTATAGATTCCCTCGGACAGTATTTTGAGGAATTTTAACCATTTTGGTATATGTTCATAAAGGGCACATCTTGGATTCAATAAATAATATTTTATTTCCCGTATTTCAATGGGCTAAACGGCCATCTTTTTCAAGGATCTCATCCCCTCTCGCGGCAAGCCGCGCATTACACTTGAGACACGGGCGTCTCACAATCTCTTCGGGCGAAAATCATCCAAATGAAAATGTAATGTATACAAATAAATATCGTACAATACTAATTAAAATAAATGAATAAATAGAGTGAAAATTAAATATCTATATATACAAAATAAATATTCGGCTATTGCATTATGAATGAAGACATTTCACTGAAGTTTATATATACATAGAGGTTCCTATTCTAGGAGCATCTAAATTGTGTGTACATGTCCGGTATATCGATCTTTCGGTTTATGCTATTTCTGTCTTCCAAAGAACTCCAACTCTCCAAGAATAGCCTGCTGTGCTTTTCTTTTATATCTTGGTGTATTATTGATATTTGTTCAAAGTCTGGAATGTGGCCATTGATGAGAGCATGATCTACTAATAAGGAGGTCGGGTTATGGTTTTTTAGGGCTGATTTGTGCTGGTTGATTCTTTCTATTAATGGTTTACCGGTTTCTCCTATGTAGACGGCTTGGCAAGACTTGCATGGTATTTTGTATATGACATTGGTTCTATTGTTTGGTTCAGTGACCTTTTTTGTATCAGGATGGCGGAGGATGTTGTTAAGATTCGAGGTAGATTGGAATCTTGTTGTGATATTGTAGTATTTTAGTTTTCTAGCTATTCTTTCACAGCCATAGCTGTATGGTAGGGAGCAAAAAATGTTTTGGGATGAAGTTTGTCTATTGTTTGTGGGTGATATTCTCGGTCTGTAGAAATGCTTTTTGATAAACGGTTTAGGGTAATTATTGCTAAGTAGTTCTTGAAATATCTTGGTTCTTTCTTTTTTTGTGTCGTTATCGTTTGTTGAAAAGTGTGTGGTTAGTCTTTTTGAAAGAGTTTTTACCACGGAAATTTTATGGTGGATGGGACCAAATGAATTGAAGTTCAGATAGCTTCCAGTATGGGTAGGTTTTCGGTATATTCGAGTTTCAATTCTATCTTGGTTTCTGGTTGATTGTATGTCTAGAAACGGTAGGGAGTTATTTTCTTCTATTTCAAAGGTGAATTTTAGAAAGGGTTTGAGGTTATTCAAAAATAATTCAGAATGGTGGAAAGATCAACTTTTGTGATGCATAGTATATCATCAATATAGCGTTTCCAGATTATTACTTGTAGTTGTGCTGTGTCTGCAATTATTTTATCAATTTTGTCCATGTAGATGTTAGCTAATGCTGATGAAACAGGATTCCCCATTGGTAAACCTTTTTCTTGTTTGAAATATCTGTCTTTTTTATATCCAAAATAATTAAGTGCTAGACAAAGTTCAATCAGATCTATAAGGGCTTCTTTAGGGATAGGAAGGATGATTTCCGAATGGTTGTGTAAGAATTCTTGAAGTGCCAGGATAGCCTTGTCATGCGGAATTGATGTATAGAGAGATTCTATATCAAAGGATACCATATAGCTGTCATGTGGAATTGGAATATTATTGATGGTTTCAATAGCTGCTACTGGATTGCGGACTGTATAAGGGAGTTTTTTTCTGGAATGGTGAGATGATTTTGGTATATATTCATCTAATAAATCTCTTATGACCCCGAATTTTATGATTATACCTTATAGGTATGTATGTTTGTTGGCTATACAAATCGTCAATAAGGACCTAATCTGGCTGAAAATTTAACAGAAGCTTGAGAATATTCTAGAGGAGTTTATTGTCACATTTTTAGACAAGGAAAATTGAAATTGACCAAATTCTGGGCAAAAATAGCTGTTTTTTAATCAGAAAATGATGATGAAAATAATGCTGTATCATGTTTGATTAGCAGATTTTAAATTATTTCGGGAAAATTTTCATAAAACAGACCACGGTCGAAGCCAGTTAATTTTTAGTAGGGAGAAACGAAATTCTAATAACAAAACATCTCTCTATAAAAATATCGCTTCTCAGTCTTTTGGCTGAGATCAGTATATCTATATATACTGTATATTTATAATTGTCAATATTATGATGCATTAGCGCGCCACCTGTTATGAAAATTCGAAACTATTTTAGACGCATATGATTCTTTTTGAAATTAAACAATTTCTATTACCCTTATTGCAATGAAAAAAATCCCATTAATTTTTCCATTGCAGTAAGGACAGTAGAAATTTTTTAATTTCAAAATAATTATTACTCGTCTAAAATAATTTCGAATTTTCATAATTGTCAGTATATATTTATTAATATCTTTATTTTGAAAATAGAGCAATCCATTAATGAATCTTTAATTAAAAAGGCATATTTTGGATCAAATAATCATTTACGCCAACTTTTATCAAGGTATAATAACATATATAATGTGTGTCAACAACAAACTCAGCGCCACATAACGTCAACGTTATGTTTTGTTATGTTGACGTTATGTGGCGCTGAGGTTGTTGTTGACACACATTAAATATGTTATAATACCTTATTAAAAGTTTGCGTTAAGCCAACTGAAATATTGGTAAAATAAATGATTTTTTGATCAAATATGTGCCTTTTTAATTAAATATATATCGTTATAAAAATAAAAAAACAATCATAAACAAATATCCATTATACTAAATCAATTTTTAAAAATATATATATGTATGTCTTCATAAAAATCGGATCAGTAAAGAGAGAATGTTTGTTCTGAAAATATTTATATCAAATTTTCGTTAGGCCTAATCTCCCTCGAGTAAAATACGGGCGAAACTGGGTATATCCGCTAGTATATAATATAAAAAGTTCAAAACTGAATTTTTAATGTACGTGAATTAATAAAATATACCTAGGAAGTTCTAGGAAGTAAGATAAATATTTGAATTAATGACGTTTGATATATTCAAGTAATACTGTATATGACAATTTATTCTCTTTCTTATTTTATTCTTCTTGAAAAGCAGAAATACTCAAATAACCCTATAAGGTATAATAGTATTTCAATTGAATTTCAAATATTATTAATTCCTAAAAAAAAAAAATAGTTGGCTAAAATCCTCTTAATTGGTCAGAAAGAAAATATATGAAAAATTTGGTGACATAGGTAAAAATAGTTATATTCTTCAAAAAAACACACATTTCAATTTTATATAATACAGTTTCCTCATTTTGAAAATATAGTATTTATTAATGTGAAACATGCTAAAAAATGCTAATTATTAAATAATAAATATCATAGATTAATTGACTAGCAATCACAATATTTTGAAAAGATTATAACGCTCATTTTTTATTAATTTTAGTTATATTTCAGGAACCTGGGTTACCTTTATGTTACTAATATTTATTTTAATATAATAATTTCCCATATTTCACTTTGCGCTCCAGGAACCTGGATTGTAAAAAATTACTCTCTATATTAATACTTAGTTTCAAGTGATAAAGATGAATTTTGAAGGGTTTAAAATAAGATGGGAAAATATAAATTTACTGCAATCTGCAATTGAAAATAATGATCCTGAAAAGGTTGAAGAACTTATTGAATCAGGCATAGATATCAATTTAAAAAGCGAATGGGGATTGGCTCCATTACATATTGCAGTTGGCCTAGGTAGGACTGAAATATCACAGAATCTTATAAGAAAAAATGCTGATATTAATATTCAGAATTCATTTAAAGAAACACCATTACATTTTGCTGTATTAAGACCAAATGATAAGTCTTATTTACATCTAATTCAAGCAGGAGCATCGCTTAATATCAAGGATCATAATGGTGACACCCCATTACATTTTATTATCAGAAATGGGTATTTGGAGATTTCAAGAGAATTAATTAAAAATGGAGCTAACATTCATGCTATCAATTTAAAGAATATATCAATTTTAATAACTGCTGTTACATCCTTTAAAAACCTAGATTTTATTAGATATTTATTGGAATTGGGTGTTGAGGCTGATTTTAAAGATAGTCATGGAAGAACTGCTTTGCACCTTACAACTATGGAATGGTTTAATCCAAAAAGAGGGGAACTGATGAAACTTCTAATAGAATTCGGTGCTGATGTCAATTCAAGATGTATGAATGGGAATACACCTTTAATGAATATTGCTCTAAATGGCAAAATATTTGAGGCTCAAATATTGATAAAATCAGGTGCAAGTATTATTGCTGAAGGTAACTATAAATTGAATGCGTTACATCATGCAATTGAGGGAAATCATATTGAAATGACAAAGTTTCTGATAAATTCAGGCGCAAATGTAAACAGTAAAGATTCATTAGGTAGAACCCCTTTGCATTTAGCTGCTAAGAAATCAAATATCAATATGCTGAAGATACTAGTTGAGGCGAAGGCTGACATCTACTTGAAAGACAATAAAGGATTGATTCCTTTGGCATATGCTCTACGAGATAATTCCTCCTACGCTTGGGAAGATAAGGCTTCTGGCTTGAAATATCTTCTACAAGAAACAAGAGATTTCAATCTGAACCAATGTTTTAGTTCAGGTTCAAATCATTCAAAATCTATCAAAATGATGGTGAAATATTTTGTTCTTCATCATCCCATATCATCAATTCCTAGTGCCTTATTCTCAGAAGAGATGCTCTCAAGTTGGTGGAAAAGTTGTCAGCGAGAGGTGGCTACAATGCTGAGCTATAAATTAGGACAGATCACCTTACACTGCTACCTGGTGGAACCTGACATAAACAGAAGAGCAGGGTTCTTATACAATGAGAATAATGGGATAAAAATTGATCTGAAACTGAATATGACCCGATATAAAGACAAACTACAAATTTACGGTAGTATGATAGAAGAATATTACAGGGAGGATATTAAAAGGGGTAAATTACTTTTAAAATGGGTGTGTACTGCAAAGAAAAATCAGTATAAAGTTGTGACCAAGTTGAATTCTGCTAATATAGCTGAATACCTTACACATGAAGCATTTGGTGAATTTCCTCATTAGGAAATAAATTTTGAAATATCAATTCTAAAATTCAGCCACGTGACAACATTGAATATTTTAACCAAAAAGCATTTGAAATATGAAGAATAATTCCAAAATAATATATAAAAGAGAGAGAGAGAGAAAGAGAGAGAAGTTTATGTATATAAATATTAGACTATTAATAAAACATTTATATTATTTGAACCAACATAAGCCCATTCAATGATATAGGATTTATGTAAAGAGTATCTACTCACTTCAGACTTATGTAATGTATATGTGATCAAAGAGTCTTCTATGTACGTTCAAACATTATAAATGTTTTAAAACATTTTATATGTGATTTTACAACATTTATATCTAGCTTTTACATACTGGTAATGTCTCTTATTCCAAAAATATGCCTGTAATTTGAATTAACTATATTTGTCTCCATGTTTAGAATTTGGTTAACAAATATTGATTAGTATATTATTGAAATTAATCTAGCCCTTACTTTGTTTATTTATTTGTACGAGTTGGAGGACCCGACTTAATTCATTTTTCTCCCAAATGAATGTTTGCCTAACGAATATTGTCTCTACAGTGATTATTTTAAATTAGTATTGGGATATTGACTTTCATTAATATTTTATATTGAAATTATAAATTTATTGCATAGTATGTAAATAATATTACGATTGGGTAACTATCTTAGTCTTTGTATAGAATGAATGACAAGCTTTTTATCCACTTCTTTCCTTCTGTCAGAAATTTATTTTGAATTCTATTCTAAAAAGAATATACATAAATTTAAATTGTTATGAAATATGTATTATCTAGATAAGAAATATTACTTTTTCAAATTTAGCCAGAACTAATAGAGAGATATACTTCTAATTCCTATTATGAATAATTTCATTTAAATGTCTTTCACAGGTGTCCATATCTATTGTCTACCCTTTTTTAACATACTTCCAAACCACCCAGACTTCTCAAAAATTCTGAAATATATTGAATTGATATGAAATAAAAATTCTGATTTGTATATAATTGGTGAAGTATATTAATTTAAATAAAGTCTGCAGATTTTATTTATATATATATATATATTATATTTTGTCAAAATGATTGAAAAGTATAAATAATTACTTTGGGAAAGTTGAAGAAAAGTGAATAGATATAATTTTAAAAATGTTTTAAATTGTGGCTTTTAGTAAAAATTCAATAAAAATGAAATTGATTCTAATTGCAGTTCAAAATATAGGCTGTTGAACCTATTATATATAATTCGAAACTATTATAAAGGCTTATGATTCTTCTTTGAAATAAACAATTTCTACTGCCCATACTGCAGTGGAAAAATTAATGGGAGGGCTTAGATTATCAGTGGTGAACCCTGCCAGCGGTTTCACCAGTATTATCTTCCTTACGGCTGAAATATTGCATTTTTAATGTGTATGTTATAGTGATACTGAAGCTAGACTCTTGGAATGGGTTATTTTAGATTAACTAAGGACACTTTTATTATATTTAACATATCTTCCAATTAGTTAAAGCAGATACCTCATAATAGCCTACCCTTCTATTAAAATGTACACTATTTCTATTTACTACCACCACAAATTTTGTATATAAACTATTTTTTTATTTAAAGCCCCTACTTGTATGTAAAACTAAAAATGTTGACGTCAAAATAAAGATCCAAAAAGTGTTCGGCCAGCTGCTGGCAGGGACAGAGGGGAGGGAAAAGGCAACGCCCAGCCCATGTGGGGTCCCAAGGGACATTTTTATAGACGACCCTCCTGTAAACAGGACAGGTTTTGGCAGGGGGTCAGCACATGTTCTAGAGGGTGGCCATCGACAGACGGCTTCTGTCTTGCACACACTCTCTTCATGTCTCGGTGATAAGCATCCAAGTTTGTGTCATGGCCTTTACCTCTGTCCCGTGAGCTGTCCCCGACCACTCTCGGTGCTAACATCTAGCCCTGCCTCTGCTTCTTGTTGTCCGCGTGTGGGAATAACATCAACACTCGTCTCACATACACGACTACAGCCAATCCATACGACATTTGCAAAAATATTACATATATATTTAAATTAAACCTAACAATTTGTTTAATAGATTTGCACATCAGAAGTGACAGGTAAATTTGAAGTGATCGGTTTATTCTTCTCTATCGATTTGCTTTTATAAATCGTGTGCACTAGACTGTGTCAATATGCCGAGGCGTTGCATTTTTATTCCTGATATTAACTTTCAAAGTTCAAAGGCGAAACTTTACACCGCTCATCAAAAAATGCTATCAACTTTATTTTGTCTGTAAAGTCGGCGACCAAGATAAAACTTAGGTTCCTCATCATTGTTGTGAAATTGTGCTCGACGTCTTACAGGGTGGATTAAAGGTAAACGTCATATGCCTTTTGCGGTTCCAATGATATGGAGGGAACTTAAAGACCATTCTTCAGACTGTTATTTTTTTTTTGACAAAGACTACAGGTTTTACATACAAATCAAGACATACAGTTGAATATCCAGATTTAACTTCTGCTATGAGATCGGTTCCTCATAGTGATATTATACCCGTGCCACAGCCTCCTGAAAATGTAATATTTAGTGACGATGATTCAGATAGACTAGGGCAACAGTCGGATGACACAAATTTTGAAGCAGGTGCTTCATCTGAACCTCATTTGTTAACCCAAGGAGGTTTGAACGACCTCGTACGTGATTTCGATTTATCCAAAAAACAGAGTGAACATTTAGGCTCTAGGTTAAAAGGCTGGAATCTTCCTGCATAAAGGCACAAAAGTATGCTTTTTTTCGCAAGCTTCAAGATGAATTTCAAGACTCCTTTTCACAAAAGAATGATTTAGTATATTGCAATAATGTTTATATTACCATTGGGTTTTTCATTATATTAAAAAACATTTCCAAATTTCAAGTAGGTGTATCTCAAAAATCTTGCGTGATAGAAAAAAACGAATGGTATATTTGGGATCATCACAAATAGTTAAATTTAGATAAGATGCTGTTTCCTTTGGGACAAAGAAAAATGATTTTTGATAAACCAGTGTAATGTAATAAGGTTTATGCAAAAATGCTTTCGTAATATTTTTTTGGCATTTTTTGCTGTATTTATTCAAATACCAAAAAAGGCTGTCACGCAAAAACCATGGGTGATTGAAAATTTCTGATTAGATTTTTGAGTTCAGCATGAGAAGTTACACTAGAAACACCATCAGAGTCTCTTGGGCAAAAATGTTGTTGACCAGTGTTATCAGTTTCGTAAAATATATTTGTTGCTACATAATTTAAATGTATTCCCAGAGCTTTAAAAAGGATATTAATAACTATATATAGTAGATGAACTACCTTCAATGTCCGCCACGGGTAGGTTCCTCCTTCTCCTTCTTTGCACCGTCCACCACTTGTTGATACACACTATCCCACTCCTTCGGGACACTTTCTTGTCGCCAAATTGCCGCGTCCACCCACCGTAGATCTGTCTAAAACTGTCTCCCCACCCACATTGGAATACCGTCGTGGCGCCTGTCCTCCCCCACACACACGTGGACCATCCTCCCGTAGCTGGAATCCATCTTTCCACAACTTCCCCCTGGGATCCCTGCCTCTCAGATATCTTTTCATACAGTGAGGAGGGAATGATGTATATTACAATATCATTAAGAGAGCACCATCTAGTATGGAAACTTGTAACTGTTCTCCTCTACGAGTATATATATATTGTGATAAAACTATTAACTAATAAAATATGAAATCATAATGTGAATTATATCTAAAATATTTATAACAATTGGTTTCTTTATTTTATAATGAAATTCTTACAGAGTTTTCTATAAAGAAATATTTTCTAATGTTTAAATTTGGTTATAAAGATTTAGTTGTCTTGAAAGAGCATTTTTACTTGCAACCAAATAAAAAAATGTCCATTTTACTCTATATGTTTAAAGAAATCTAGATGAAAAATTTGCAATGAGTATATCAATCTACATGAATAGAAAGGTCTTTGATTTTAAATATTTTTTAATTGGAAACACACGCACAAAAAGCTTGTCTGAAGTAATATTCGTTAGTATTGATTAATATCAATTCATTTTTAAGTCACCTGTAATGTTCTACATTATATTTTTTATATTACAATATCATTAATAGAGCACCATCTAGTATGCAAATTTGTAACTGTTTTCCCTACGAGTATATATATATATATATATATGTAACACGCCAATATGCAGAGGATATTGTTTTGCGTAAAGAAAGAGAGAACAATCAACCGTCTGACTAAATTTATTTCAATCACGCGCCTTTTATATAGTTACAAATATCTACATAATCCCTAACAGCGTAAAAATCTACATCTACTAATAATTTATAAGCAGAATGTGACATATATATATATATATATATATATATATATATATATATTGTGATAAAACTATTAATTCATGAAAATATGAAATTATAATATGAATAAGAACTAAAATATTTATAACAATTGGTTTCTTCATTTTATAATGAAATTCTTACAAAGTTTTCTATAAAGAAAATTTGGTTATAGAGATTTAGGTATCTTGAAAGAGCATTTTTGCTTGTAACCAAATAATAAAAAAAGTCCATTTTACTCTATATGTCTAAAGAAATCTAAATGAAAAATTTGCAAGGAGTATATCAATCTACATGGAATATACATTTAATCTTTTTAAATTGGAAACACACGCACAAAAAGCTTGTCTGAAGTAATATTCGTTAGTATTGATTAATATCAATTCATTTTTAATTCACATGTAATGTTCTACATTATATATTTTTAGAGATCATTAATCAGAGAAATATTAATTTCTGTTTCCCCTCTACACAATTTCAAAAAATATATATTTATTGTAGAAAACAAATTTGAAAAATTTCATAAAAATAATGAATCAGATTTAGCTTTTCAAAGGGCTCAAAAAATCTTAGAGTCCTATTTAAAATAATAATTTTAAACTATCTATAACTTTATAATTTTTAACTATATTCAACTTTATTCAACTGTAAATACAACGCGCGATGTCCCGCCAAGGACACTGGCGCCCAAAGGAAAGCAATACAAGAGAGACAGATAGGGAGAATCTATTAACATATGCTCAAGGCATTTACCATATTCCTGAAATTGATTTCAAACAAGCATACTATATACATAGGTAATTTAATTTAAACACATCTCAAAATAAAGAAAAAAGGAAAAAAAATCATATATACAGCACATAGTTAATTATACCTAACGCATGAGATTATTTAAAAACATTGATATAAATTTACAAAATCTATTGAATACAATGTATGAATCCCTGCTGGATATCAGTTCTCTTGGATCGGTACAGAGAATACCGTTATTGAGTCTGTAGTCTTGAAATGCTGGGCACTTAAGTAAAAGGTGAGTAGAATCTTGAATGCGGCATCCACAAAAACAGCCCGGATCCTCCGATGCACGGATTCTTTCCAGAAAACTTCCGAAATTACCATGGTTGGTTACAAATTGTGTGTTGTGGAAATTAGGGCGATAATAATTTGGAATACCCCGGTTGAAAAAACTTGTAAATGTCTCGTTTGTATTATTCAGTAAGAGCAACATTCTTTCGTCTATATAGGATTTAATTATAAAGGGAAGATCGATGTTGTATTTTTGCTTGTCCTCGAACGATAAGTTATTTAAGTCATATTTCATATTTTTTGCTTCACTGTAATCTGCAATCAATGGAGTCTTAGCCAAACTGTGAACACAGTTGTACGAAGTTGTCTTGTATGCTTGAATGCTCCATATTAATATCTGATATTGCATTGAGTTTAATTTTTGTATCGATTTTTTGTTTAAAAATTTGAACCATATTTCTGATCCATATGTTAAAGTTGATCTGAATAAAGATTTATACAATGTAATTCTTTTATGGGAGCTCAAACCCCATGATTTGCTGCACAGAGAGAATAGAAAATATTTTATTCTTAGAGTTCTGCTCACTATTTCCTCTATATGAAAAGCAAAATTTAATTTGTTTTTTCTTCTATGATTTGCAATTGTTATTCCTAAAATTTTTATTTTTTGTACTGGTGAAATTAATCCACTCTTAAATTTAACTGGGATCTTCTCTTTATTATGCAAATATAAAATGTTTGTTTTTTCGGAACTGATTTCTAACTTGTTCTTAATACACCACAATTAGATAGTATTTAATGCTTCCTCTATAACTATTTTTAGTGATGCTAGATGTATGACTATATGAATATTTTGTTTATTGTGGAAACTAATTTGTATTTTGTGTTGTGTGGGTTTTAATTATTAAAAAATATAAATCATAGATACACATTTATTAGTGAAAAATATTTTTGTAAAATATTTAAATACGCAGCATTTTTCAATTATTTGCATTTTCGTTATGTTTCTTTTAAACCTAGTTAGTTGGCGTTCTGCGCTTCTGACACCAAGGTTGTAAATATATCTATGTTATATAACATATCGAAAGTTTTGGAAACTTCTGTGTGATCCAAGTTAACCAAATAAATAGTACTTACTATTAAGTATTCAAAATATATTATCTACTGCGATAAAATGAGAAAGAAAAATATACAACGGTTACAATATGCAATTGAAAAGAATGATTGTGAAAGGGTTAAAGAACTTATTAAATCTGGCATTGATATCAATTGTAAAAATGAAAGAGGAATGGCTCCATTACATATTGCAGCTGAACTAGGTAGGACTGTAATATTATTGAATTTGATAAGAGAAGGTGCTGATATCAATATTCAGAATTCCAATGGAAAAACACCATTACATATTGCTGTATGCAGTCTAACTACGAAGTCTTATTTGGACCTAATTCAAGCAGGAGCATCGCTTAATATCAAGGATAACCAAGGTGACACCCCATTACATCTTTCTATAAAAAATAAATATTTAGAAATTTCAAGAGAATTAATTAAGAAGGGAGCTGACATTGATGCTACCAATTTTGAAAAATTATCAATTTTAAATACTGCTGTTACACACTTTAAAAACCTAGATTTTATTAGACATTTATTGGAATTGGGTGTTGATATAAATTCGAAAGATATTTATGAAGTTTCTGCTTTGCATTGTGCAGCTAGGAAATTTTTTAATCCAAAAAGAGGGGAACTGATGAAACTTTTAATAGAATTCGGTGCTGATGTAAATTCAAGAAGTATAGATGGAGACACCCCATTGATGAATTTTGCTAGAAATGGTGAAATAAATAATGCTGCGGTATTGATTAGAGCAGGTGCAAATATTCATGCTAAAGATAACTATGAACGGGATGTGTTATATCATGCAGTTGCGGGAAATAATATGAATATGATAAAGTTACTAATAAATTTAGGCGCAAATGCAAACAGTACAGATTCATCTGGTTTTACCGTATTGCATTCAGCTGCTCTGAATTCAAATATGAAAATGCTAAAGATACTAGTTAAGGCGAAAGCTGACTTGTACTTTAAAGACAATAGAGGATTTATTCCTTTAACATATGCTCTACAACATAGTTTTGGTGATTTTCATCCTTATATGATTAATCCCTTGAAATTTCTCTTACAAGCAACAAGAGATTTTGATCTGAATGATTGTTTAAATTCAGGTTTAGGTTGTTCACATTCTATCAAACTGATGGTGAAATATTTTGCCCTTTATCATCCTGGATCATCAATTCCTAGTGCCGTATCCTCAGAAGAGACGCTCTCCAGTTTGTGGGTCAGTTGTCAACGAGAGTTGGCCACAATGCTGGACCACAAAGTAGGACCGATCACCTTACACAGCTACCTGGTGGAACCTGACATAAACAGAAGAGCAGGGTTCTTATACGATGATAATAATGAAATAAAAGAACATCTAGAACTGAATATGAACTGGTATAAAGACAACCTTAAAATTTACAGTAGCATGATAGAAGAATACTACAAAGAGGATCTTGAAAGAGGTAAATTACTTTTTAAATGGGTGTGTACTGTAAATAAAAAAGGGTATAAAAATGTGACACTGTTTAATTGTGCTAATATAGCTGAATACCTTACAAATGAAACATTAAGTCAATATAGGAATTAATGTTAAAATATTATATATAATTCTAAAATCGATGAATTATATTGTTAATTATTTTATATTAATATATTTTATATACAGTTAAACCTGTTTATAGCGCCCCCTCTAAATAGTGCCTCCCTCTCTATAGCGCCCGATTTTAAATACGTAATAGGATGCGATTTACATTAAAAGTGACCTGTCTATAGCACCCTATTTTGGTAAGTTCCAAGAGGTAGCAATATAGACAGGTTTAACTGTACATTTCAACTTTTACTCTAATATATTTGTCAAGTTAAAAATTTGGATATATATAGAAGAATCTCACTATGGGTAAGACATTTTCAAGAAACAACGCGATGCAATAGTAATTGGTTATAAATTTCCAATTGACCTGGAATTCAGCCGTTTTAAAATAATTTAGTGGAAGAAAATAAAGTGAATGGTGAACCATGGGTAGCAAATGGCAACACCTCAGAACAACTTGAACTATTCTTTTCTCTTGTGCAATCAGCTTTGAAAGGTTGTGAAGAAATTTTTGTTGATTAAAACATCAAGCCAAAGAACATCAAATTCATGACATTAGAAACTTAGTGAAAATTGACTCTCCATCTCTTCAAAGCCAACCTTACTCTCAAAGACAAATCAACTCAACCAATCTTTATTAAAATGTAGATAACACTTATGAAATGCGAATAATTCTTATATCTACCAATCCAATCCCGGATAATCAATGTCATGTAATGACATCGCACATTTTGACCAAAAATTGTTCTAATATGAAAATAAATTCAAGAAGATAAAAAGATAGCAGTTTATCTTAATATCAGACCCTTAAAATAAAATATTTTTTAAAAATTTGATTCATTATAGTGTGCATGTAAAGAGTATTTATTCACTTTATATATATTTGCTGTATAGATGGTTGAAGTATATTTGCTTTCAAAACTTTCTATATCTAACTTGTACATAGTGGTAATATACTTTGTTCCAAATATATATATATGAACTTTAAATTCAATGTATTTGTTCTTCGTGGTAATATTTTGATTATGATATATTTGATTAGTATAGTATAAATTTTAATATAGCACTTATTTGTCTATAGCTTTGTAATAGCTAATGTACCGGTTTTGGTATTTTTTCACCCAAGTTAATGACGAATATTGTTTTAACCATGATACTTCTAAAATTAGTAATAGTTTCATACAGATAGTCAGTATCTATAGATAATCAGCAAAATATTACCATCAATTTTAATTTTACTACAAAATATGTATTAAAAAAAAGATCGCCAATGTGATATCTGTCATTGAATAATATCACTGTTAAAGTTTATCCACTTATTACTACCCATCAAATTTCCCCCTCTCTCTCTAATATTTTATTTAGATAACAAATACCTTCATATATGAATTTTATTTTAAACATATACATAGTATTATTTGCAATATATATTACAATATAATATAATGCGGCTTGTGATTGTAAAACGACATTTGAAAATTACCCCGCATGTGTTTCTTTTGAACGAAATATTCTTAAAATAAGTTTTGATTTTTCGTTCAAAAGAAACACATGCGGGGTAATTTTCAAAGGTCCTTTTACAATTATTTGCAATGTACAAGATACCCTATACACTATATTATTTATTGTCAAATCAGACGTGATATCCCCACAAAGGATGCTTACGTCAAGCAACTATTTCACAAAAGCAATTGAAACTAAAAAAAAAACAACAACAACAAAATAACCGATGAAACAAATACAAATGTATACATAGTTAGCACCTAAGGTTTATTTTAACCAAGAGAGAATATCATAGATATATTTACAAAATTTCCTAAATTTTAAATATGAGTCCTTATTGTTTATAAACATAAAAAGATCCTTGTATTCAATGTCCTTCCGTTTTCGGTAGTTCTGGAAGATTGGACATATTCAATAAGTAGGTGACTGAAATATTAAATTACATTATTTATAATTAGATAATAAAAGGCATATATTGGATTTACTAAAATATTTATTTTGCCAATATTTCGGCTGGCTGAACGCCAACCTTTATCGAGCCTCGATAAAGGTTGGCGTTCAGCCAGCCGAAATATTGGCAAAATAAATATTTTAGTAAATCCAATATATGCCTTTTATTATCTAATGAATTAAATATGGATTGCTCTATTTTCAAAATTATTTATAATGTACAGAACATCTAAATGGCAAAAATGATAATTTTGGTGATGAAAACTGTCTTTTAATATAGGTATCATTAGTGAGTGTGTACTCTCATGGAAGTTGTAATGTATATGCATATAATGACTTATATATATCTATAGATGTATTATAATGAAATAATACTTACTGTTATGCAAATAGAATGATTCTTATTGTTCAGTGTCATCTATCGGAAAAAATATTGAAATTGTTAATTTTTGTCAAATTAATCAAATATCTTTTCTTGAACTATTGTGTAAGCCAGAAGCAACATTTAATTACATTATTAGAAGATGCTCTTTTATTATTTCATTCAAATTTATCCTGATCTACTTCTTCACTACTTTAAACTAATTATGAGCATTTTTGTATATTATTTGCTTTTGAAAGGCACATTTTACTTGTCACCTCTATCAATATAATAACTATTTTTAAAACAATATAATGCGGCTTATGATTGTAAAACGACGTTTGAAAATTATCCCTAAAATGTTTCTTTTGAACAAAAAATCGAAATTTATTTTAAGGAGAAATAACGATTATTTCTAATATATATTCTTTCCTTTATTCCTTTATTCTTTTTCCTTTTTTATATCTATAAAAGTGGAATCCAAAATCGCTGTTTGTTATCGCGTTGCGCAAAATCTACAGAATCAATCATTATGGAATTTCGCATGTAGGTAGCTGAAGATTTCGTTTAACATATAGGCTATTCAAAAAACGAAAAAGGTTAATTTGCCTTTTTAAAACTACTTCCAGCCTTTTACCGCTTGGCGCAGCACTGGTCGCGACGATAAATGAATTTGATTGGTTAATAATTTTACACCTAGTTTGTTAGTTTGTTTACAAAATGAATGTTTTTAAAAGGTAGACTTATTCAATTGCCGTGAAACTTTAGGAAGTTATTTACTATACTACTGGGAAGGTTTCTGGTTTGAATTTAATTTGAAATAAATATTCGTTGCAATTTTATGTGCAAATTTTCTACTTTCACTCGCAAGCAGCGCCTTTCGCGGTATCTGGTGAAATTACATTTATAAATTGTAAAAATGCTAAAATGTGTTCCAAGTGTAATAAATTTAATATCTAATTTGAGGATTTAGTAATATAATATTCCAATGACGTTGTGAAAAAACTTGGCATTTCAATATCTTCTTCTTCTATATAAAAATGAATGTTTGTATGTTTGTTTGTATGTCCGGTATACAAATTCGCAGTAGTTCACTAATTCAAACCAAAATTTCATACATAGGTAAAAAAATACAGGGAAGACGATAGGCTATTTTAAAAATATATATATAAATCAATTATTAAAACTACATATTTTTAGTCAGAAAATGATGATAACGATATTGCTGTATCATGTTTGATTGTCAGATACAAAATTATATCGGGAAAAATTGCAAAAAGCAGAGACCACGTAGAAACCAGTTCATTATTTTGTACTCAGGAACAAAATTCTAACACAAAAACATTCATTTGAGCAGAAAACAAAACCCAGATCATCTTTCTATAAAAATATCGCTTCTCAGACACAAAGTTTGAAGCGGGACATTTCACAAGAGTGACATCCACGGCGCCAATTTATAATTGTAACGAATTGTATTTGGATAAAACATTTAATCGGGTAAAACCCGGGCGTTGACCGGGTCATTCGGCTAGTTAATATATATTTAAAGAAAATATTATATTTAAAATTCAATAAATGTTTTCAATAAACTTATGTGTTTCAAAAAAATATTTAAACGCATATAACAATATTTATATAAGTTTATAAATCTATATATAGGTGGATTGGATGTTTTCTAGAAATGTCTTAACAAATGTTCGTTAGGCAAACTTTTACTCGGGTAAAAACCGGGCGAAGCCGGGTACATTCGCTAATTACAGTTATTTACAAATGTTCGTTTGTGGCAAGATACTATTCCTTCAACTTCAAATTACCGACTGGACCAATTAATATTGATTTTATTCAACTTATCGAGTATTTTTCAAGGGATCGGGAAAAATTTCAAATTATCGAGAGTGTAGACAAGTATAGATTCAGTAGGGATTAGATGTTTGCTAGAATCGTTCTAACAAATGTTCGTTAGGCAAACTTTTACTCTGGTAAAAACCGTGCGAAGCCGGGAACATTCGCTAGTTCTAATATATTTAATAAAGGGATTCCCATCTCAGGACACTTTATTTTTCCGTTTATCATTACTCTTCACAATTCATCCTTTCATACTTCATCCCTAAGGTTAGAAATGATCGTTATTTCTTCTTAAAATAAATTTCGATTTTTCGTTCAAAAGAAACATTCGCGGTATAATTGTCAAACGTCGTTCTAATAACTAATTTTATTACAAGAGAAGGAATGGCCAGACATCATCTTGAGGAATGAATCGAAATTTACTACGACGAGTTTCTTATAAAAGAAAACTTTGATACTTTTTTCGAACTAATTTTATAAAAAATCTACGATTTGCCTTAATTGGGGAAATATGTATCTGTGTATAGTGTGGGAGCAGTGTTTTGCCTCAGGCAGCATATATACAATACTTGTTTTTATTTTGCTTATCCCTAGTACTCGTGGTACAGGCCACGATAATCATGTTGGGCAGAAGTTGGCGACTGCTTTTACTATAAGTGCATCACATGTCTACACATGTGAAAAGCAGTTCGACTTTGCACTTACAAATGTGCCAGAACACCGTTTGGTTACTTGCACTCGCTGGTGGTGTTGGACCTTTGCAAGAAACGGTGGCCATTGGAGCATTTTATTTTTAATCAGAAAAAAGTGCTCAATGCGTGAATCGAACCCGGGTTGTAGCGGTCGAAAACCAACGGGTTAGACTATCCTTCCACCGACCCCTTACAATACTTGTAAATAAGGAAGGATCGAAAGGTATCTTCACACTCCTTTCTATATATTAAACCTTCTCAGAAAAAAGTCAAGCATTTAACAGATAGATATATAAATGAAGTTGCAGTTTGAAATAAAGCCCATTCAAAAATTGAACCACTCATTAATTTCCACTCTTTTTGTGAATAAAAATATTCCATGGGTGTCTATACTTCCAGACAACTCAAAATGCACTAAAAAAGAAATTGATTTTAATTCAAGTTTTTAAAAATATATAGACTATTAAAAGCCCATTCACAAATTAAACCGATCACTAATTTTCACCTTTTGTGATAGATCTGGAAGGGATTAAAACACATAATTTGAGAATCGCCAAATAACAGAATAACTTGTCCTTTTTGGGGTCATAAAACTTAAAGCTAATTATACTACGTTATTTTGGTTGATAGTAAGTTCTAAAATTAATACTAGAAAATTGGGCTTCACAAACATGTCTAAACCACTAGATTACAAAACTCTTTTCTTAATAAAGCTAAAAAAATCAGGTATGTGGGAAATTATATTTCCTTTTAATGAATTTTTAATGTAATTACAATTTGATTAATTAGAAATCTGATATTCAGGATAAAATGTTTCAACTAATATTTTTATTTATTTATTTATTTCGTCTCAATTTACAGGTGTTACATTCGAGCACAGCTCGCGAGTCACTTTGTCCTGGCTATTTACACATGGCGAGTTGGTGGAGTAGCGGTGATCCCCCCGGACCTTGCAGGAGGGCAGCTGTTGGGCAATGAGGTCTTAACTAAGCGTCAGGGCCGTATCGTCGGAATCGGGGATTGATATCTCCTTTTTTTTGTAGAATATCTTGTATGGTTGGATTATTTGAATTTTGCATTTGAAGCTATAATTTATTTTAACGGAATTTTGGTACATATCTTCTAGATCGGGTTGGTTCAAGTCCTCCTTCAGTATCTTGTTTGATAGTTTGAAGGAAGCTCCTATACTTGTCCGAAGGCAGATTCTCATGAATGCGTTTATCCTATTTTTGTCTCTGGTTTTAATATATTTGCACCAAACTGGGAGTGCGTATGTTACTATCGGGAGGATAAAACTTCTGTATAGAATAAACTTTTGTTTTGTAGACAATCTAATTTACAATCATTGTACCATTTGGTTATACTGTTTATGTAATTTTGGAGTTGTGTTGTTATTATTCCTATTGATTTGGCGTTTTCTAAAATTGCTGTGTCATCTGCGAAAAGTGTTGTTTGACATTTTGAATGTGGACGGAAATCTTTGATGTAGATGTTGAATAGGTAGGGTCCAAGGATAAAGCCTTGAGGGACTCCGATCTGGGTTGGTTTTGCCGTGGTTATATAATTCCCTTGTTTAATTGAAAAGGTCCTATTCTGGAGATAGGTTTTCAAGAATTTGATAAAATCCCTTGGAAATTGATTTTTTTCGTTATTTTTGTTATCAAGCCATCATGCCATACTCTATCAAAGGCTTTGGTAGAGTCTAGAAAAACAGCAACTACTGCCTCCTTGTGGGACTTTCTTATTTGGATGTAGTCTATTACTGTGATTATCTGGTGGGGTGTGGAGTGTCCTTTTCTGAACCCAAATTGTTGAGGAATGATAAAGTTAATGAATCAATGTATGTCTGCAATCTGCGAAGAACAATCCTCTCGTATACCTTACCGATGGTAGAGAGAAGGCTGATTGGTCTGAGATCTTAACGTGATTTGACAGGTGATAATTTTGGAATGGTTATGATAATGGCATGTTTCCATGTCTTCGGGAAGTAGCACAGGTGTAATGCGGCATTGAAGATCCCAGCGAGGAAAACTATCCATTTGATGGGGAGGTTTTTAGTCATTTGCGGCGTAATATTTTCGTGGCCTGAAGCTTTGTGATTACCTAGGTTTTTAATCACTTCCTTGACTTCATTTGGCGTTGTCATTGATAGTATATTCTCTTGGGGATGTTGAAAAGTGTTATCTGTTAGGTAAGACGAAACCTCATCCTCCGCCTTGGAAAAGTGTTCGGAAAAATGCTCTGAAAGATCATTTCCAATTTCTTTGACGGTCAGGAAGGTTTTTCCATTTGCATTTAATCTATTGATTTTGTCAGTTTTCTCCTAATGGGTTTTGTTTTTCCAGAGGTCTGTTGGGCTCGATTCAAGTTTGCTTATAAAACTATTCCAATTTTCAGATTTCTCTGCTTCAAGGGCTTGGTTTACCTTTCTTTGAAGATTGAGGTAAGTAGCTCTATATATGAACTGGATCCCAGGTCGATTGCCATCTTTTCTGAGCTTTATTTTTCTCCCTTATTAAGGCTTTGGTATTTGGGTTCTTTATTAATTTGGAAGATGAGACTATGGTGTTTTTCGAGAAGCTATTATTAATTTTCTCGTTTAAATTCCAATTGCTGAATCAATGTCTACTTCAGTTTTCAAGGGGAGTTTGGGGGGCGTGGTGGATATTAGATATTGTTGAAAATGAACCTAATTAGTTACTCGGCTGAGCTGGGTTGTGAATTCATCCTTTGGACAATTCAATTCCAAGATCACAGGGAGATGGTTAGATGATAAATCGTCGGTGGTTCTGGCCTTTGGGGTCCTGGGAATGTTTTTAAAAACAGCGAAGTCTAGGAAATCTGGATTGCCGAGTGGACTGTAATGCGTGGGCGAAGAAGGTGCGACAATGTCGAGGCTTTATTTTTCAGAGAAATTGTGCAGCACCATTCCGCTGTTATTAGAAGTCTTTATCCCCAAAGAGGGTGTTTGGAGTTCCAGTCTCCTGCAACGATTATTGCGTGGTTGTGGTTTATCAGTTGGTTCAAATATTCTTCCAATAATGGTGCATCAGGCTTCTTATAAATTGCTGAGATTTGCTTGAGGGTTTTTCCATCTGGTTTTATCAAAATTGGAGTATTTTCCAAGTTTGAAGTTAGAATCGGAATATTTTTATATTTGAAAAAGGATTTTATAATGATGGCTGTTCCCCTACCTTTTCCTGTAATTCGGTCAGTTCTAATGGTTTGATAGTTCCTGAACTTTAGATCAATTGAGGGCTTAAGGTGAGTTTCACTGAGCAGAGCAATGTCTATTGATTTATCTTCTAAAAAGTGCAATAATTCTTCTTTCTAGATATGATTTCGTTACAAATCCAAGGAATAATTTTAAATTATAATTTGAAATTCATTGTAGGTATTGTTTGATTATTTGCATCAATTTTTCACACAGGTCCTTAGTCTTAGAATGAGAAGTTTTTCTTGTCGCAACCACAGCATTGCTTTGGTTTTGTTGTTCTACAATTTTCGGCAGTGTTTCAGATCTTTTTGAAATCGAAATTGGGCTGTTAGGTTTGTACTGACCAGGGTATCTTGGATGATGCTGATGTACTCTTGGAAACTTAAGGCATCCGCGGTAATTGGCTGTGTGCGCTTCTTCGCAGTTTGCACGCTTTGGGAGAAGTTGTCTTGACTTTCTTGGACAGTCATTCGAATGGTACTCCTTGGCACACTTGACGCATTTTGGTTTCAGGAAGCAGTTTAGTTGACCGTGCCTGAAACCCTGGCAGTTGAAGCATTGAGTCACACGATATGTTGTTCTGAAAGATTCAACTGCAATTTTCTGATAGAGAAGTTCAGTTATTCCGTAAATTTTCTTGTTATGTTCATTTTTTCGGTAATTCCACCAGTACTACATTCATTGGCCTTTTAGTTGATTGTCTATGAAGTCTCTTCACAGAGGTCTCAGTAAAGCCCATTGTTGGAAGTCCTATTGCTATATCTTCAGTCTTGTAGGCAGTTGTCACGCCCTTTAATACCACTTTGAGCGGTTTTTCTTCTTGGAGTCTATAAGAGTAGCCAGCATTGTTTTTTTGAACGTATTCCCTGATTTTTTTGAAGTCTGAAATATTTTTGGCCTTGATAATGTGCCTTTTTCCTGAGATCGTACATTGGAATTTATCTGTGCACAGGTCTTTCAGCTCTTGGCAGAGCAACTTCCAATCTGTTACATTTCTGCTATTACAGGTGGTATTCTTGGCTTTTTTGCATGCGTAACTGTTGTCCAAGGACCATCTTCATCAATGTTTTCCTCGTTAACCTGAGGAGGGGTAGCTGCGGGCGTTATTTGAGGGACCTCAGTTACCTCGTTCATGGAGACATCATTTTCATTATGCTGTGAGACAACTTCCATTCTCGGTGTCTTTTGGCTACCTAATGTTGAATCTGATGGGGATTCGCGAGTTAGTTTCTTTGTTGAAGGAGTTTCTTCTAATTTGTACTCGATGCCACATCTTTCAAGAATTGTCAAAATTATGTTGGTTTCGATTATACTGATCTTTTCGCCAGCTGGGCCGATCATTGATTTGATTACAATAGGCAGCATCTTTTTTAACTATTTTATTTTCACAATCTTACCATTTTGTGTTTAAATTGTTAATTCAATATTTTTTTATCTGTACTCCCAATATATATGATGACATTTGCTACCCCAAACCCTCATTTTTATTTAAGTCATATAAGAGTGAATCATTTAATATTTTTTTCATGTTGCTTACTCATAATGACAATTGAATTATTTGAGATATTTTCTAAGTATGTGTGTGTCTTGTTTTAAATAATATAACTATGACCCATTTAATTAAAATATGCATATTTAACTGAATGAATAGGCAAAATCCTGAATTTTTACTGAGAGATTTTTATCTGAGCCTGAATGTATAAAATTGCATGCTATTTTAAGTTAAATATATTTTTTGAAAATATGTAATAAAAATTTTCCAACTAATATTACTTACTAACGGATGTACCCGGCTTCGCCCGGGTTTTACCTGAGTAAAGGTTTGTCTGACGAACATTTGTTAAAACAATTCTCTATTAATATATACAGTTATCAGCGTCATGCATTCTTTCTTAATTCTGTCACGTTTGCTTTTGGTTCAGTGATAGAATGCTCGCCTGCCACGCGGGCGCCCCAGGTTCGATTCCCGGCCGATCCATTTTTTTTTACAATTTTTAAAACTCATTTATATTATTAAAATATATGTGCTTTTCCTGTCTATGTACAGATTTATGGTCTATGTACACAAGTATACAAGTATGTATACAAGTTATTTGCAAATTGCGTGGCAAATTTGCGCTTTCGCTCGCAAGCAGCGCCTCTAACGTAGAAGATGGGAGGTAATATCAGCTGACCTAATGGACATGTAAAACGTGTTTAAACAGGACATAGAGAAAAATCTGGAAAAAATATTTTTCGGATTTTTAGTCAAGAAAAATAAATTGACAGGTTCTGGGAAAAAGTAGTTGTTTTTTATTCAGAATATTATGATGACAATATTGCTGTATCATATTTGATTATCAGATACAAAATTATATCAGGAAAAATTCCAAAAAGCAGAGACCACGGGTGAAGCCAGTTCATTTTTAGTATGCAATAACAAAATTCTAAAAGAAAAACATTCATTTGAGCAGAAGACACAAAGCCAGATCATCTCTCTATAAAAATATCGCTTCTCAGACACAAAGTTTGGAGCGGGACGTTTCGGTTCAAAATCACTTTATTAGGTACCGCTCAACAAGAGCAGCCTAGTTCATGATAATTGAAACAGTGAATAATATATGAAGGTTATTCACATATTAAACAAAATGTTAACATGGGATCCCGGTCCATGGCTGTCGGGAATCGAGGGTGTTACCCACTCTTCCACTGACTTTTATATTGCTTATTATATAGCGGGACGTTTCCAAACTCCAAATAACTTTATTAGGCGCCGCTCAAAAAGAGCAACCTAGATCATCATATTTACAATATACTGTGGGGAATGTACAGGGTTTGTTCATTTACAATTATAATTTATAATGATGTCGTTGGGTCCGGATTCTCAGGTCCTTGGGGATATTGTTCTTGAGAAGGTATTGTCTTGCTTGTTTGATATTCAAGGTCGGTTTATTTTTCCTTTTTTTTCCAATTTCCGTCATTCTGGCTTAAGTGATGGAGAATTTGTCGAGGTTTTAAATTTCTTATTTTCCTTTTTCCGGATTTGTAGTTTGTGGCTTCCTTGAAGGAGGGGTTTTCTAATTTTTCGGATTTTTCGTAGAATTTAAATGATTGTCTAGTGAAGTAGTCATTGATGTTTTCGATATTTAGATCGTTTCTGAGGATTGTGTTCCGAACGAACCAGGGTGGGGGCATGATTTTTCTGATCATTTTATTTTCAAAGACTTCTAACTTTTTAAGGATGGTCTTATGTGCTGTTATAAAAATGGGGTGGCCGTATATAAGTATTGGTCTTATTATTGACGTGTAAATGGTTATTTTGCAAAGAAGGGATAATTTTCTTTTCGGTTCTAGAAGTAGGGATAGTCGGTGTTGGGCGGCTTTCGCCAAATTGATTCTGTTTTCAATGTGTTTTTTTTAAGGTTAGGTGCTCGTCTAAGGTCATCCCTAGGTATCGGATATTCTCTTTCTATTTAATATTGTCTTCAAAGACGAAGAGTTCATCAAAAGGTTTCTTAATTTTTTCTTTTTTTATGGAGAAAATTATTACTTCACTTTTTTGGGGGTTCTTTGTGACTCGCCATTTTTTACACCAAATAGTGGAAAAGATACAGGCCTCTCGGAGTTTCATGTGGAGTCTGTCGAAGGTGTATGTCGAGGCCAAAATGGCGGTATCATCGGCAAATAAGTGTAAAGAGGTGTCTTAAATACAGGGGAAGTCGTCTATATATATGTCGAATAAGGTTGGTCCTGTGACTGATCCTTGAGGGACCCCAGCAAGGATATTCCTAGCTGTTGACAGTTCGTCTTTGACTCGTACCTTGAATGTTCTATTCGTTAAAAAGTTTTATGTTATTTTTATGATGTCTCCAGGAAGGTGCTTTTTTCACATTTTGTAGAGAAGGGTCTCATGCCAGACTTTGTCGAACGCTTTGGCGTTATCGAAGAACACGGCTCCTGTTATTTGGCCTAGGTCCATGGCTTTTCTTATTTTTTCAGTGACAACAACTAGCTGGTGCAATGTTGAGTGCTTGGCTTGGTAGCCAAATTGTTCAGGTCTGAATGGATTCTTTTCTTCGAGGGACTTTCTAAGTCTTCTTAAAACAATTCTTTCGAATAGTTTTGAGATGGCAGGTAGCAGTGAGATGGGCCTGTAGCTTGTTGGTTCAAGCATGGATTTCCCTTTTTTGAGTATGGGACAGATAATGGATGTTTTCCATCATTCAATCGGTTCCAAAATCACTTTATTAGGTACCGCTCAACAAGAGCAACCTAGTTTATGATAATTGAAACAATGAATAATATGTGAGTTATTCGCATATTAAACAAAAAGTTAACGAGGGATTAAATCCCGGTTCATGGCTGTCGGGAATTATGGGTGTTACCCACTCGTCCACCGACTTATATATTCATTCAATTGGATATATCTTGGGCGAAGCTAGGTCATATTTTATAGATTTAACAAATAGTATTTGGATAAAAAAGCATTTTTTATACATATGCACTCGGAAGAAAATGCTCTCTAGTAAAACTCGGGTCATTCGGCAATTATCTTTCTAAAGTGTAATATTTAAAATATATAAAATTTAAAATGAAACATAAAATTATAGGGAGGAAATATCTTTATTTACGGGGCTGTTACCCAGAAGAAAATTAAAGGGTGGAAGTATATATTATTAATATTTTGATATTATTCGAGATCCTATCTACTAATATATATATAGTAGAATCTGGAAAAACTTATAGTGAAAATATTAGGTCTCTATTCAGAATATTCTTCGAGTTATTTGCAATTTTGCTTTGAAAATTTGCCCTTTCGCTCGCAAGCAGCGCCTCTAGCGGTGAAGTTAGGAGGTAATATCAGCTGACCTAATGTACATGTAAAACGTGTCTTAACAGAACATAGAAAACAATCTGGAAGAGATATTTGTCGCATTTTTAGCCTATAAATTTTGAAATTGTCAGGTTCTGGGCAAAATAGTTGTTTTTTAGTCAGAAAATGATAATGACAATATTGCTGTATCATGTTTGATTATCAGATACAAAATTATTGGGTTGTAAAGAAAGTTCATTCGTTTTTTGTATCTCTTTGTTTCATAACGGGTTTTGTTGTTATATGGCAAAGTGTTTATATTATTTAAATAGTACATGTTCTGCTCTATAAACCTCTATTATTTGGGTTTTGAAAAACGTTATTTTTGTTCTTTTTCCAGGCTTGAAAATAGAATATCCATGAGGCAAAAATCACCATTTTCGACATCTGCCTTTCTTCGCTTTTCATTGAGGTCAAAAAGCAGCCGAAGCAGCTCGGGACATATGAAACGTGTATGGAAAAGGTGTCATAGGGGAGCGATCAGCACAAAAATGGTTTGCAAAGTTCAAAAACGGCGACTTGGACCTTGAAGACACGCCTCGAAACGGACGACCATCAGAATTCGATGAGAACATCCAAAGGCCCTGTTGAAGGAAGATGGTCGCCAAACAACCCGTGAGTTGGCCGAAAAATGAAATGTAGTGCAGTGACACACCATCTCCAACCATCTTCAATCAATAGATTTTTTCTCAAAAACTCGGAGCTTGGGTGCCTCACGAGCTTAATGAAACCAACATAGAAAATCGCCTTCAAATCGTTGCTCAACATCTCGCACGCCATCAATCAACACGGGGCCATAAACAACGATTTTTATATCGAATCGTTACGGGAGATAAAAAATGGTGTCTATACGTGAATGTGAAGCAAAGAGTGGCTGGCTCCAGGAGATACGCCGAAGCCAAGAATAAAGCAAGATCTTCACCCACAAAAGACTATGATCTGCGTTTTTTTGAGACTGCGAAGGTGTGCTGTACTGGGAAATGCTTGAAAGGAATGCCACGGTCAACAAGGACCTGATCTTTGCTCAATTGCATCGCGTGAATGAAGCAATTTAACAGAAAATACCTGATCGAAAAGGTCAAATAATTCTCCTTCACGCCAACGCTAGGCCGCATGTTGCACAAGTCGTCAAAGCTGCCCTTCAAGAGCTCGAATGAGAAGTTCTACAGCACCCGCCGTACTCTCCGGACCTTGCACCAACCGATTACCACCTTTTCCGCTCCATGTCTAACCATATGAGAGGCACTATCTTCGATGATGAAAAGGACCTCAAAACCTGGCTCATCAACTTCTTTGACACCAGACCGGCGTTTTTTTGGTGGAACGGCATCAACAAACTAGTCGGGCGTTGGGAGGAGGTCGTAAATAATAATGGAGAATACATAATTAATTAATTAATTGTTATAATTGATGTTTTTTTTCTCTAAACAAAATTGTCTGATAAAACAGAAAGAACTTTCTTCACAACCCAATATAAACTGGGCTTCTTGTTTTCACGCGACCTCATAAATGTGTATCCCACCGTAAAAAATGGTTACAACTCAATTATTTTTTATATTCAAATGTCAAATACAACTAAAAAAAACAAATATAAAATTTTATCTTCTTTGAATGAAGTCAGTACTAAAAAGACATAGATTTGATACCGTTAATGCCATAAAGAAAAAATCGTTGAGCGTTTTGAGGGGCATTATTTCTGATGAATTTTCTGGGTGCTTCCAGAACTGGGAAAAAAAGAATGGAACGCTGTATAGATTCCCTCGGACAGTATTTCGAGGAATATTAACCATTTTGGTATATATTCATCTAATAAATCTTTTATGACCCCGAATTTTATGATTATGCCTTATAGGTATGTATGTTTGTTGGCTATACAAATCGTCAATAAGGACCTAATCTGGCTGAAATTTTAACAGAAGCTTGAGAATATTCTAGAGGAGTTTATTGTCTCATTTTTAGACAAGGAAAATTGAAATTGACCAAGTTCTGGGCAAAAATAGCTGTTTTTTATTCAGAAAATGATGATGAAAAAAATGCTGTATCATGTTTGATTAGCAGATTCAAAATTATTTCGGGGAAATTTTCATAAAACAGACCACGGTCGAAGCCAGTTAATTTTTAGTAGGGAGAAACGAAATTCTAATAACAAAACATCTCTCTATAAAAATATCGCTTCTCAGTCTTTTGGCTGAGATCAGTATATCTATATACTGTATATTAATAATTGTCAATATTATGATGCATTAGCGCGCCACCTGTTATGAAAATTCGAAACTATTTTAGACGCGTAAGATTCTTTTTGAAATTAAACAATTTCTACTACCCTCACTGCAATGAAAAAAATCTCATTAATTTTTCCATTGCAGTAAGGACAGTAGAAATTTTTTAATTTCAAAATAATTATTACTCGTCTAAAATAATTTCGAATTTTCATAATTGTCAGTATATATTTATTAATATCTTTATTTTGAAAATAGAGCAATCCATTAATGAATCTTTAATTAAAAAGGCATATTTTGGATCAAAATATCATTTACGCTAACTTTTATCAAGGTATTATAACATATATAATGTGTGTCAACAACAAACTCAGCGCCACATAACGTCAACGTTATGTTTTGTTATGTTGACGTTATGTGGCGCTGAGTTTGTTGTTGACACACATTAAATCTCTATATATATAAAAGTCAATTTCTGTCTGCCTGTCTGTTTCGCGATAAACTCAAAAACTACTGAACCAATTGGTACCAAAATTTCCATACATAGGTAAAAGAAAACGGGGAAGACGATAGGCTATTTTAAAAAATATATAAATCAATTATTAAAACTATATATTCAAATTATTCAACTTAGCTCACGAGCAGCGCCCTCTAGAACACGTGACGTTTTGACGGCGGGGGGCGCCCATTGGCTGCCAGCGAGCATGTGACCTCCCTGCCGCCGGGCACCCCCCCCCCCCCCCCCCCCCCGAAATAATGGAATCGCCCGGCTGCCGGCCTGCCAGCGAAAGCCTGGGATGCAAGGGCCACTGTTGAGCCTATATCATCCCAGGCTCAGTCTGTGATTGAGCCGAATTTCTATTCTATTCTGCCGGCCGGTTTGCTATTTCGAGTTCCCACCGCGCGCGGTCCTGGCGTTGGTGACACAGCTGTGCCAGGTGCCAAAAAAGCCTCGCGGGTGACCTCCGGGAACTACGTCCATCTTCCATATGTAAAATACATTTAATCGTGTAAACCCGGGCGTTGCCCGGGTCAATCGTCTAGTATGTTATAATACCTTATTAAAAGTTTGCGTTAAGCCAACTGAAATATTGGTAAAATAAATGATTTTTTTGATCAAATATATGCTTTTTAATTAAATATATATCGTTATAAAAATAAAAAACAATCATCAACAAATATCTATTATACTGAATCAATTTTTAAAAAGATATTCATAAAAATCGGATCAGTAAAGAGAGGATGTTGTTCTGAAAATATTTTATATCAAATTTTCGTTAGGCCTAATCTCCCTCGAGTAAAATACAGGCGAAAGTGGGTATATCCGCTAGTATATAATATAAAAAGTTCAAAACAAAATTTTTAATGTACGTGAATTAATGAAATATACCTTGGAAGTTCTAGGAACCAAGATAAATATTTGAATTAAAGATGTTTGATATATTCAAGTAATACTTTATATGACAATTTATTCTCTTTCTTATTTTATTCTTCTTGAAACGCAGAAATACTCAAATAACCCTATAAGGTATAATAGAATTTCAATTGAATTTCAAATATTATTAATTCCTAAAAAAAAAAAATAGTTGGCTAAAATCCTCTTAATTGGTCAAAAAGAAAATATATAAAAAATTTGGTGACATAGGTAAAAATAGTTATATTCTTCAAAAAAACACACATTTCAATTTTATATAATACAGTTTCCTCATTTTGAAAATATAGTATTTATTAATGCGAAACATGCTAAAAAATGTTAATTATTAAATAATAAATATCATAGATTAATTGACTAGCAATCACAATATTTTGAAAAGATTATAACGCTCATTTTTTATTAATTTTAGTTATATTTCAGGAACCTGGGTTACCTTTATGTTACTATTATTTAATTTTAATATAATAATTTCCCATATTTCACTTTGCTCTCCAGGAACCTGGATTGTAAAAAAATACTCTCTATATTAATACTTAGCTTCAAGTAATAAAGATGAATTTTGAAGCGTTTGAAATGAGATGGGAAAATATAAATTTACTGCAATCTGCAATTGAAAATAATGATCCTGAAAAGGTTGAAGAACTTATTGAATCAGGCATAGATATCAATTTAAAAAACGAATGAGGATTGGCTCCATTACATATTGCAGTTGACCTAAGTAGGACTGAAATATTACAGAATCTGATAAGAAAAAATGCTGATATTAATATTCAGAATTCATTTAAAGAAACACTATTACATTTTGCTGTATTAAGACCAAATGATAAGTCTTATTTGCATCTAATTCAAGCAGGAGCATCGCTTAATATCAAGGATCATAATGGTGACACCCCATTACATTTTATTATCAGAAATGGGTATTTGGAGATTTCAAGAGAATTAATTAAAAATGGAGCTGACATTCATGCTATCAATTTAAAAAAATATCAATTTTAATAACTGCTGTTACATCCTTTAAAAACCTAGATTTTATTAGAAATTTATTGGAATTGGGTGTTGAGGTTGATTTTAAAGATAGTCATGGAAGAACTGCTTTGCACCTTACAACTATGGAATGGTTTAATCCAAAAAGAGGGCAACTGATGAAACTTCTAATAGAATTCGGTGCTGATGTCAATTCAAGATGTATGAATGGGAATACACCTTTAATGAATATTGCTCTAAATGGCAAAATATTTGAAGCTCAAATATTGATAAAATCAGGTGCAAGTATTATTGCTGAAGGTAACTATAAATTGAATGCATTACATCATGCAATTGAGGGAAATCATATTGAAATGATAAAGTTTCTGATAAATTCAGGCGCAAATGTAAACAGTAAAGATTCATTAGGCAGAACCCCTTTGCATTTAGCTGCTAAGAAATCAAATATCAATATGCTGAAGATACTAGTTGAGGCGAAAGCTGACATCTACTTGAAAGACAATAAAGGATTGATTCCTTTTGCATATGCTCTACAAGATAATTCCTCTTACGCTTGGGAAGATAAGGTTTCTGGCTTGAAATATCTTCTACAAGAAACAAGAGATTTCGATCTGAACCAATGTTTTAGTTCAGGTTCAAATCATTCAAAATCTATCAAAATGATGGTGAAATATTTTGTCCTTCATCATCCCATATCATCAATTCCTAGTGCCTTATTCTCAGAAGAGATGCTCTCAAGTTGGTGGAAAAGTTGTCAGCGAGAGGTGGCTACAATGCTGAGCTATAAATTAGGACAGATCACCTTACACTGCTACATGGTGGAACCTGACCTAAACAGAAGAGCAGGGTTCTTATACAATGAGAATAATGGGCTAAAAATTGATCTGAAACTGAATATGACCCGATATAAAGACAAACTACAAATTTACGGTAGTATGATAGAAGAATACTACAAGGAGGATATTAAAAGGGGTAAATTACTTTTAAAATGGGTGTGTACTGCAAAGAAAAATCAGTATAAAGGCGTGACCAAGTTGAATTCTGCTAATATAGCTGAATACCTTACAAATGAAGCATTTGGTGAATTACCTCATTAGGAAATAAATTTTGAAATATTAATTCTAAAATTCAGCCACGTGAGATAACATTGAGTATTTTAACCAAAAAGCATTTGAAATATGAAGAATAATTCCAAAATAATATATATGAGAGAGAGAGAAGTTTATGTATATAAATATTAGACTATTAATAAAACATTTTTATTATTTGATCCAACATAAGCCCATTCAATGATATAGGATTTATGTAAAGAGTATCTACTCACTTCAGACTTATGTAATGTATATGTGATCAAAGTATCTTCTATGTACCCTCAAAAATTATAAATGTTTTAAAACATTCTATATGTGATTTTACAAGATTTATATTTAGCTTTTACATACTGGTAATGTCTCTTATTCCAAAAATATGCCTGTACTTTGAATTAACTATATTTGTCTCCATGTTTAGAATTTGGTTAACAAATATTGATTAGTATATTATTGATATTAATCAAGCCCTTACTTTGTTTATTTATTTGTACGGGCTGGAGGACCCGGCTTAATTATTTTTTCTCCCAAATGAATGTTTGCCTAACGAAAATTGTCTCTGCAATGATTATTTTGAATTAGTATAGGGATATTGACTTTGTTAATATTTTAAATTGAAATTATAATTTTTTTGCATAGTATGTAAATAATATTGCGTTTGGGAAACTATCTTAGTCTTCGGATAGCATTAATGACATATTTTAACCACTTCTTTCCTCCTGTCAAAATTTTAATTGATATTCTATTTTTAAAACGAATGCGCCCTTGTTTAAATTGTTATAAAAATATTCATTATCTAGATCATCAAATATATTTTTTTCTAATTTAGCCAGAACTAATAGAGAGATATACTCCTAATTCCTATTATAAATCCTTTCATCTATTGTTCGAGCACAGTCCTGGCTATTTACATATGGCGAGTTGGTGGAGTAACAGTGGTCCCCACGGATCTTGCAGGAGGGCAGCTGTTGGGTGATGAGCTCTTAAACTAAGTGTCAGGGCCCAGTCGTCGGAATTGAGGATTGACATCTCCTTTATTTTGTAGAATATCTTGTATGGTTGGATTATTTGAATTTTGCATTTGTAGGTATAATTTCTTTACGGAAGTATGGTACATATCTTCTAGAACTGGTTGGTTCAAGTTCTTCTTCAGTATCTTGTTTAATAGGTTGATTGGAGCTCCTATACTTGTCCGAAGGCAGATTCTCATAAATGCGTTTCTTATTTTTGTCTATGGTTGTAATATATTTTCACCAAACTGGGAGTGCTATGTTACTATTTGTCATGCATGTTGAATTTCAACTTGGAGTATAAGGTAACTCCAAGATATTTAACGCTGTCAGTCCAGTTAATAGGGCTCTGGTTTACCTTTAGGATGGATTGTGTCTTGAATTTTTTATTGTCTAGTGGAGAGAAAATTATTGCCTGAGACTTTTTTGGGTTGATATCTAATTTCCTATCATTGCACCATTTGGTTATACTGTTTCTACAATTTTTGAGTTGTGTAGTTATTATTCCTTTTGATTTGGAGTTTGCTAAAAATGCTGCGTCATCTGCGAAAAGTTTTATTTGACATTTTGGATGTGGCGGGAAATCGTTAATATAGATGTTGAATAGGTAGGATCCAAGGATAGAGCCTTGAGGGACTCCAATCTGGGTTGGTTTTGCCTTGGTTATATAATTCCATTGCTTAATTGAAAAGGTCCCGTCCTGGAAATAGTTTTTCAAGAATTTGATAGAATCCCTTGGAAATTGATTTTTTTGTTATTTTTGTTATCAAGCCATCATACCATACTCTATGAAAGGCTTTGGTAAAGTCTAGAAAACCACACCTACTGCCTCCTTGTGGGACTTTCTTATTTGAATGTAGTCTATTACTGTGATTAGCTGGTGGGTTGTGGAGTTTCCTTTACTGAATCTAAATTGTTGAGGAATGATAAATTAATAGAATCCACACATGTCTGCAATCTGCGAAGAACAATCCTCACATATACCTTCCCGATGGTAGAAAGAAGGCTGATTGGTCTGAGATCATCAGGTGATTTGACAGGTGATTTTTTTGAATGATTATTATAATGACATATTTTTCCATGTTTTCGGGAAGTAGCACAGGTGTAATGCAGCATTGAAGATCCCAGCGAGGAAAACTATCCATTTGATGCGGAGGTTTTTAGTCATTTGCGGCGTATTATTGTCGTGGCCTGGAGCTTTGTGATTACCTAGGTTTTTAATCACTTCCTTGACTTCATTTGGCGTTTTCATTGATAGTATATTCTCTTGGGGATGTTGGAAATTGTTATCTGTTAGGTAAGACAGAACCTCATCCTCCGCCTTGGAAAAGTGTTCGGATAAATGCTCTGAAAGATCATTTCCAATTTCTTTACCGGTCAGCAAGGTTTTTCCATTTGCATTTAAACTAGTGATTTTGTCAGTTTTTTTCCTAGTGGAGTTTTTTTTCCAGATGCCTGTTGAGCTCGATTCAAGTTTGCTTAAAAAACTATTCCAATTTTCAGATTTCTCTGCTTCAAGGGCTTGGTTTATCTTTCCTTGAAGAAGAGGTAAGTAGCTCTATGAGCTGGATCCCAGGTTGATTGCCATCATTTCCGAGCTTTATTTTTCTCCCTTATTAAGGCTTTGGTTTTTGGGTTCTTTATTAATTTGGAAGATGAGACTATGGTGTTTTTCGTGTAGCTATTATTAATTCTCTCGTTTAAAATTCCAACTGCTGAATCAATGTCTACTTCAGTTTTCAAGGGGAGCCTGGGGGGCGTGGTGGAGATTAGATCTTGTTGAAAATGTACCCAATTAGTTACTCGGCTGAGCTGGGTTGTGAATTCATTCTTTGGACAATTCAATTCCAAGATTACAGGGATATGGTCAGATGATAAATCGTCGGTGGTTCTAGCCTTTGGGGTCCAGGGAATGTTTTTAAAAACAGTGAAGTCTAGGAAATCGGGATTGTGCCGAGTGGACTGTAATGCGTGGGTGACGAAGGTGCGACAATGTCGAGGCTTTCTCTTTCAGAAAAATTGTGCAGAACGATTCCGCTGTTATTGGAAGTCATTGATCCCCAAAGAGGGTGTTTGGAGTACCAGTCTCCTGCAACGATTATTGCGTGGTTGTGGTTTATCAGTTGGTTCAAATATTCTTCCAATAATGGTGCATCAGGCTTCTTATAAATTGCTGAGATTTGCTTGAGGGTTTTTCCATCTGGTTTTATCAAAATTGGAGTATTTTCCAAGTTTGAAGTTAGAATCGGAATATTTTTATATTTAAAAAAGGATTATTTAATGATGGCTGTTCCCCCACCTTTTCCTGTAATTCGGTCAGTTCTAACGGTTTGATAGTTCCTGAACTTTAGATCAATTGAGGGTTTAAGGTGAGTTTCACTGAGAAGAGCAATGTTTATTGAATTATCTTCTAAAAAGTGCAATACTTATTCTTTTTTAAAATCTGATTCAGTTACAATTCCAAACAATAATTTTAAAAGGTAATTTGCAATTCATTGTAGGTATGTTTTGATTACTTACATCAATTTTTCACATAGGTCCTTAGTCTCAGAATGAGAAGTTTTTCTTGTCGCAACCTCAGCATTGCTTTTGTTTTGTTGTTCTACAATTTTCGGCAGTGTTTCAGATCTTTTCGAAATCGTAAATTAGGTTGTTAGGTTTGTACTGACCAGGGTATATTGGCTGTTGCTGATGTACTCTTGGAAACTTAATGCATCCGCGGTAATTGGCTGTGTGCGCTTCTTCGCAGTTTGCACACTTTGGGGGAAGTTGTCTTGACTTTCTTTGGCAGTCCTTCGAATGGTGCTTCTCGGCACACTTGACGCATTTTGGTTTCAGGAAGCAGTTTAGTTGACCGTGCCCAAAACCCTGGCAGTGAAGCATTGAGTCACATGGTTTGTTGTTCTGAAAGATTCTACTGCAATTTTCTGATTGAGAAGTTGAGTTATTCTGTAATTTTTTTGTTATGTTCATTTTTCGGTAATTCTACCAGTACTATATTTATTGGCCTTTTAGTTGATTGTCTCTGAAGTCTCTTCCCAGAGGTCTCAGTAAAGCCCATTGTTGCAAGTTCTATTGCTATATCTTCAGTCTTGTAGGCTGTTGTCACGCCCTTTAATACCACTTTGAGCGGTTTTTCTTCTTGGAGTCTATAAGAGTAGCCAGCATTGTTTTTTGAACGTATTCCCTGATTTTTTTGAAGTCTGATATATTTTTGGTCTTGATAATATGCTTATTTCCTGAGATCGTGCTTTGGAATTTATCTGTTCCCAGGTCTTTCAGCTCTTGGCAGAGCAACTTCCAGTGTGTTACATTTTCTGCTATTACAGGTGGTATTCTTGGCTTTTTTGCATGTATAACTGTTGTCCAAGGACCATCTTCATCAATATTTTCTTCTTTAACCTGAGGAGGGGTAGCTGCGGACGTTTTTTGAGGGACTTCAGATTCCTCGATCATGGAGACATCGTTTTCATTATGCTGTGAGACAACTTCCATTCTCGGTGTCTTGTGGCTACGTGATGTTGAGTCTGATGGGGATTCGCGAGTTCGTTTCTTTGTTGAAGAAGTTTCTTCTACTTTTTACTCGATGCCACATCTTTCAAAAATTTTCAAAAGTATGTTGGTTTCGATTGTACTGACCTTTTCGCCAGCCGGGCCGATCGTTGATTTGATTAAAATAGGCTGCATCTTTTTTAGCTTTGTTGTTGCTCCTATTCACAAATCAAACCAATCACTAATTCATACTTTTTTTTCTGAAAAAAACATGAATGCTAGATCTGAAAGGAATCAAACCCATAATTTGAAAATAGCATAATAACAATTTAACTTGCTTTTTGGGTTATAAAAATATATGATAATTTACCTAATTATTTTGTTGATAATGCACTTTAATAATAAACTAGAAAATGGGCCTTCTAAAGTATGTCTATAAACCAGACTAAAAGATTTTTATCTTAATAAAACTAAAAATGTATATAGTTTGAAATATTTTTTCAAAATCGATATAAAACTTATAATTGATTTGGATAATGAGAAAACTGATATTCGGGATAAAATGTTTCATGTAAATCCTTTATTTAATCTACCCTAGTATATATGATGATATTTGCTACTTTGTACCCTAATTTTTATTGAAGTCCTATAATAATGATTCATGATTATTAGAAAAGCATTAGGTAACAATTTGTGTGAAGAGACATTGATCTTGTGACTAAGGGGGTAGAATGGATGTAATTGGTATATGAAGGTATGGATAATTTTTTTTATAGAAGACTGTATTGTGGTATCGGGAAATAGTTATTACAGTTATTATACCTAGGAATGAAAGGAACGCCATTATGATTATTATCTAATGTGAAAGATATTTCACGCAGTGAAAGCTATTGTATTTTATTTATATATGAAATAGTCACTCTTATACAAATACTAGCCGAATGACCCGGGCAACGCCCGGGTTTTACCCGATTAAATGTTTTTATTGAAATACTATTCGTTACAATTATAAATTGGCGCCGTGGATGTCACTCTTGTGAAACGTCCCGCTCCAAACTTTGTGTCTGAGAAGCGATATTCTTATAGAAAGATGATCTGGCTTTTGTTTTCTGCTCGAATGAATGTTTTTCTGTTAGAATTTTGTTCCTGCGTACAAAATAATGAACTGGTTTCACCCGTGGTCTCTGCTTTTTGGAATTTTTCCCGATATAATTTTGTATCTGATAATCAAAGATGATACAGCAATATCGCCATCATCATTTTCCGACTAAAAATATATAGTTTTAATAATGGATTTATATATTTTAAAAATAGCCTATCGTCTTCCCCGTATTTTTTACCTATGTATGGAAATTTTGGTTTGAATTAGTGAACTACTGCGAATTTGTATACCGGACATATACAAACACACACACACACACACACACAAACATACAAACATTTATTTTTATATATATAGATAATCCAAATTGTATCTTATGTACCAAATGGTCTCCAGCGAAGAGGTGTGAATTGACTTTTTGAAAATATACATAATTATAAAGATAGAAGCTTCTATAGAAATAAATAAAATAAGCAGAAATAGCTCAGTTAGGAGAGCGTTAAACTGAATATCTAAAGGTCCCTGGTTCGATCCCGGGTTTCGGCATCTTTTTTTTTAATTTTTAAATTTTATCCGTGACAGATGCCGATGAGGAAAGAAGGTCGTGACTATATATATTAATTTCTCCAATAGTGTATTTTCAAATAATTTATATCCATTATATATATAAAGTATGTATGTATGTATGTATGTATGTATGTTTGTCAGCTATACAAATCCTCAATATGGACCTAATATGGCTGAAATTTATTCAGGAAATAGATAAAAAATCTAGAAGATATAAATGTCGCATTTTTAGCCGAGAAAATTTGTCGGTTGGTCAACTAATCAGAAAGGAGCCAGCACTAAATCTTGCATAAAATATCCAAATGGATTTATCAATTCTTATCTGATTATTTTCTACATCATTCTAGAATGTTCTAGAAAATACATTATTTTTTCTGGAATGAGATATTTATTCTAGGTAACCATATTTTAAGGTAATAAAAATCCATATATTGAATTGAATAAACTATATTTGCCAATAATTTTAAAAATTCCAATTTATACCTACATTTTACGTAAAGAATTAAACATGGTTCACTCTATATTTTCATAAAAATATATATTCCTATATTTCAAATTATATGTTCTGTTTTAATATATTTATTTTTACCCAAATCTATAAATATTTATATGGGAACGAATATGCATATAAATATATAACAATTTTTTCTTTTATACATTTTTTTTCTTCGTGGTTGAAGGGGGGAAATGCTCGAATAAAGCTCTTCAAGAAATTCCTTTCCTCACTATTTTGTTCTTCTTTTGAAAATTGCTTAGTTATAATAAAATTTTAATTAATTTTTCGAATATTATACAAGCTGAAAGTGATTTCACCAAAATAATTTGGCCAAAAACCCATCTCAATGGGTCAAAATAGGTTTGTCAAATATTGGTAACATTTGATATATTAATTTAGGAGTTCATCTTAAACAAACAAATGTTGATATTTATTGAGATTGAACATTCAAAAAAAGCTATTATTTATCAATGCAAAACATTCAAATAAAAGTGCTGTAATTATTAAATATATAATTAATATCATAGAATAATTGATTATTAATCAATATTTAAAAAATAACATTTAACTATACTGATTTGTTTTTATTTTTAATTACATGATTATTACATATATATTACTACACTAAGCTCTGAGTATTAAAACTGCTCTAAGAATCCAGGTTACCTCAAGAGAGAAAGAGTAAATATACATTTTTTAGCACTATAAAATGATAGGAGAAAATATAATTCTTCTGCAATCTGCAATTAGAAGAAATAATTCAAAAAGGGTTAAAGAACTTATTGAATCAGGCATTGATATCAATTGTCAAAACGAATTGGGAATGGCTCCATTACATATTGCAGTTGACCTAGGTAGGACTGAAATATTACGGAATCTTATAAGAGGAAATGCTGATATTAATATTCAGAATTCATTAAAAAAAAACACCATTACATATTGCTGTATGCAGACCAGATGATAAATCTTATTTGTATCTAATTCAAGCAGGAGCATCGCTTAATATCAAGGATAACCTAGGTGACACCCCATTACATATTACTATAAAAAAAAGGTATTTAGAAATTTCAAGATATTTAATCAAAAATGGAGCTGACATTCATGCTATCAATTTAAAAAATATATCAATTTTGATGACTGCTCTTACATACTTCAAAAAACTAGGTTTTATTAGAAATTTATTGGAATTGGGTGTTGAGGTTGATTTTAAAGATATTCATGGAAGAACTGCTTTGCACCATGCATCTGAGGAATGGATAAATCCAAAAAGAGGTAAACTGATGAAACTTTTAATAGAATTCGGTGCTGATGTCAACTCAAGAAATTTATATGGAACCACTCCATTGATGATTATTGCTGGAGTTGGAAAAATATCTGAAGTTCAAATGTTGATAAGTGCAGGTGCATGTATTAATGCTAAATGTAGCCATGATTTAAATATGTTACATCATGCAATCAAAGGAAATAATATTGAAACGACAAGGTTACTGATAAATTTAGGCGCAAATGTAAACAGTGCAGATTCATTTGGTAGGACCCCATTGCATTTTGCTGCTAGAAAATCAAATATCAATATGCTGAAGATACTAGTTGAGGCCAAAGCTGACCTCTACTTGAAAGACAATAGAGGATTAATTCCCCTGACATATGCTCTCAAAGATTATTTATTTCATACTTGGTCAGATGTGGTTTCTGGCTTTAAATATCTTTTACAAGAAACAAGATATTTCGATCTAAACAAATGTGTTGGTTTAAGTTTAGGTCACACAAAATCGATCAAAATGATGGTGAAATATTTTGTTCTTCATCATCCCAGATCATCAATTCCTAGTGCTGTATCCTCACAAGAGATGCTCTCAATTTGGTGGGACAGTTGTCAACGAGAGGTGGCCACAATGCTGGGCCACAAAGTAGGACAGATCACCTTACACAGCTACCTGGTGGAACCTGACCTAAACACAAGAGCTGGGTACTTATACAATGAGAATAATGGGATAAAAGAACACCTAGAATGGAATATGACCTGGTATAAAAACAACCTTCAAATTTACAGTAGCGTGATAGAAGAATACTACAAGGAGGATATTAAAAGGGGTAAATTACTGTTTAAATGGATGTGCACTGCAAAGAAAAATCAGTATAAAGATGTGATCCAGTTGAACTGTGCTAATATAGCTGAATACCTTACAAATGAAGCATTTGGTAATTTCCTCATTAGGAAATAAATATTAAAATATTAATTCTGAAAATAATCCATGTGACAACGTTGATTATTTTAACTAAAAAGCATTTGATTTTGAAAAAGAGTTCCAGAAGAAGATAAGTGAGAAGCTGTTTATGTATATAAATATTAGACTCTTAATAAAATATTTTTATTATTTGATCCAACATAAGCCCATTCAATGATATAGGATTAATGTAAAGAGTATCTACTCACTTCAGACTTATGTAATGTATATGTGAGCAAAGTATCTTCTATGTACCCTCAAACATTATAAATGTTTTAAAACATTCTATATGTGATTTTACAACATATATATCTAGCTTTTACATACTGGTAATGTCTCTTATTCCAAAAAATATGCCTGTACTTTGAATTAATTATATTTGTCTCCATGTTTAGAATTTGGTTAACAAATATTGATTAGTATATTATTGAAATTAATCTAGCCCTTACTTTGTTTATTTATATGTACGAGCTGGAGGACCCGGCTTAATTAATTTTTCTCCCAAATGAATGTTTGCCTAACGAATATTGTCTCTACAGTGATTATTTTAAATTAGTATAGGGATATTGACTTTCATTAATATTTTATATTGAAATTATAAATTTATTGCATAGTATGTAAATAATATTACGATTGGGTAACTATCTTAGTCTTCGGATATCATTAATGACATATTTTTAACCACTTCTTTCCTCATGTCAAAAATTTAAATGAAATTCTATTTTTAAAACGAATACGCGGTTGTTTATATTGTTATAAAAATATTCATTATATAGATCATCAAATATTATTTTTTTCTAATTTAGCCAGAACTAATAGAGAGATATACTCCTAATTCTTATTATGAATGCTTTCATTTAAATGTCTTTTATAGGTGTCTATATATTTTGTCTACCCTTTTAACATACTTCAGATTGCACAGAAGTCTCAAAATTTTTAAATATATTGAATTGATACGAAAATGAAAATGCTGACTTGTATATAATTGGTGAAGTATATTAAGTTAAATAAAGTCTGCAGTTTTATTTTTCAAATATATATTGCATTGTCATAATGAGTAGTAAGTAGAAATAAATACTTTGGGAAAGTCAAAAAAGTGATAAGATGTAATTCTAATAATATTTTTATATTATTACTTCAAGTAAAAAAATGCAATAAAAACTGAATTGATTCATTAATACAGTTTAAACTATTTGTTATTAAAAGCCAATTCACTATCCAACCCAATCACTTAATTGTTAAAGAATATGATATTTTTATCTGTAAGATTTAAACCCATAATTTGAAAATAGCCTAATAACTTGGCTTTTTGGGGTCACAATACCTTATGCTAATTTATTGAATTATTTTGTTGATAATGCATTCTAATAATATTACTAGAAAAGGGGCCTTCTAAAATATAAATATAGAATTATTATTATTTTTATTTGTCTAAAAATTGAGTGTGTTCAATTTAAAGCATTATTCGTAAATAAATTTCACTTGGAGAGATCCTGGGTAAGTCGAGCAGAATTTATAATTGTTACAAATAGTATTTGAATTTGAAAAAAAAATGTATACATATGCACTCCTGAGTAAAAAGCTTTCTAGTAAACGCTGGACGTTACCTGGGTCATTCGCCTAGTACAGAGAGATATTTATAACCCAGGTTCCTGGAGCGTTGAGCGCCAACTCCCAAGAAGTCCAGCTAACTAGTATGGACTAGTGTTGAACGCTTTTACTCGTGTCCAGTTTTGATTGCTGAGTTGAACCAGTTGACCAGGAAGTTCCATGCTGAGGTTGAGTCTGGAATACTGGCCATAAATCTAGGATTGAGGTTGGTCAGTCCAAGCAGGATAGCTGTTTTCATCTTATGTCTCAGGAATGCTGGACAGCTGAAAAGGAGATTATTGAAGAGTGGATGCAAGTAGGGTCAGTTTCCGGATGCACACATGTAATGTCTGCTAGTACTTGGCCATGGCTCGTAAGGATGGTGGTGGGGGCCTTTCCAAGGCAAATTTTGGTAAAAATTTAGGAGATGACTTGGAGTGGAAGCAATTCTCCTGTGGGATCTGGTCGATTGGTCTTGGGAATATAATACAGTCTATGATGATAGAGAAGCCTTTCAGGTTAGGTTTCGAGCATGGGTTCGAGGCAGGGTGGAGTATGAGTGTGGTATAACAGAATTAGTGGCAATATTTGCTGAATTGTCTGCTAGTTCATTACCATTGATTCCATTTGTCCGGGTACTCAACACATCCTAATGTAAGGAGCTCGGTTGAAGACTTTTATTATATTTGCCACTAGCGATATGCGTGTTGGTTCTGAGGAGCAGTTAACTGATAATGGGGATCTACAGTCCGAGGCAATGGTCACTGATGTTTTGGTTGGACTATTCTCCGCGATTTGAGCTGCCTAGGGAATTTCTAAAAGTTCAGCGTGATAGAAAGAACAGTTTGAGTGAATCTATAAGAGAACTGACTGATGTTTTTGGGAAGAAAAGATGATCGCAGCACCAACGCCTGAATAACCTTTTGATCCATCTGTGAATGGTAATGCACCTTATTCCCAAAATATACCTGTACTTTAATTTAACTGCAAGTCTGTAGATTTTTAATATATGTATTGCATTGTTATAATGAATAAAAACTATAAAAATAACTTGAGGAAATTAAAGAATGTAAATAAATGTAATAAAAAAACATTTAAAATTAATGCTTCCAGTAAAAATGCAATAAAAATCAAATTAATTCTAATTGCTGTTTGAAATATAGGTTATTAAAAGCCTATTCACAAATTTATTTATTTATTTCGTCTCAATTTGCAGGTGTTACATTCGAGCACAGCTCGCGAGTCACCTTGTCCTGGCTATTTACACATGGCGAGTTGGTGGAGTAGAGGTGGTCCCCCCGGACCTTGCAGGAGGGCAGCTGTTGGGTGATTAGATCTTAACTAAGTGTCAGGGCCGGGTCGTCGGAATCGGGGATTGTTATCTCCTTTATTTTGTAGAATATCTTGTATGGTTGGATTATTTGAATTTTGCATTTGTAGGTAAAATTTCTCAACGGAAGTTTGGTACATATCTTCTAGATCGAGTTGGTTCAAGTCCTCCTTCAGTATCTTGTTTGATAGGTTGATTGGAGCTCCTATACTTGTCTGAAGGCAGATTCTCATAAATGCGTTTATCTTATTTTTGTCTGTGGTTGTAATATATTTTCACCAAACTGGGAGTGCGTATGCTACTATCGGGAGGATACAAATTCTGTATAGAGTAAACTTTTGGTTTGTAGTCAATTTGCTTCTATAGTTGAACAGGCTTGATAATATTATTTTTGCGATTTTTGCTTCTTTATGATATTTTTGACATGCATGTTGAAATTCAACTTGGAGTCCAAGGTAACTCCGAATATTTAACGCTGTCAGTCCAGTTAATAGGGTTCTGGTTTATCTTTAGGATGGATTGTGGCTTGAAATTTTTATTGTCTAGTGGAGGAAAAATTATTGCCTAAGACCTTTTTGGGTTGATGTCTAAATTCCAATCATTACACCATTTGGTTATACTGTTTATTAAATGAATAAAATAAAGCATCAAGGGCTGCGTATCTTTTATAAGATACGCAGCCCTTGAGGCTTTATTTTATTCATTTATTAATCGTACAGGGTTTTTCAATCGATATACTGTTTATGTAATTTTGGAGTTGTGTAGTTATTATTCCTATTGATTTGGAGTTTGCTTAATTTTCTGCGTCATCAGCGAAAATTTTGTTTGACATTTTGAATGTGGAGGGAAATCGTTAATGTAGATGTTGAATAGGTAGGATCCAAGGATAGAGCCTTGAGGGACTCCAATCTGGGTTGGTTTTGCCGTGGTTATATAATTCCTTCACTTAATTGAAAAGGTCCTGTGCTGGAGATAGGTTTTCAAGAATTTGATAAAATCCCTTAGAAATTGATTTTTTGTTATTTTTGTTATCAAGCCATCATGCCATACTCTATCAAATGCTTTGGTAAAGTCTAGAAAAAACAGCACCTACTGCCTCCTTGTGGGACTTTCTTATTTGGATGTATCTTTTACTGTGATGAGCTGGTGGGTTGTGGAGTGTCTTTTTCTGAATCCAAATTGTTGAGGAATGATAAAGTTAATAGAATCCATGTATGTCTGCAATCTGCGAAGAACAATCCTCTCGTATACCTTATCGATGGTAGAGAGAAGGCTGATTGGTCTGAGATCTTCAGGTGATTTGACAGGTGATTTTTTGGAATATTTATGATAATGGCATGTTTCCATGTCTTTTTTTTCAGGAAGTAGCACAGGTGTAATGCAGCATTGAAGATCCCAGCGAGGAAAACTATCCATTTGATAGGGAGGTTTTTAGTCATTTGCGACGTAATATTTTCGTGGCCTGGAGCTTTGTGATTACCTAGGTTTTTAATCACTTCCTTGACGTGATTTGGCGTTGTCATTGATAGTATATTCTCTTGGGGATGTTAGAAAGTGTTATCTGTTAGGTAAGAAGGAACCTCATCCTCCGCCTTTGAAAAGTGTTTGGAAAAATGCTCTGAAAGATCATTTCCAATTTCTTTGTCGGTCAGCAAGGTTTTTCCATTTGCGTTTATACTAGTGGTTTTGTCAATTTTTTTCCAAATGTTTTTTTTTTTCAGAGGTCTGTTGGACTCGAGTAAAGTTTGCTTAAAAAACTATTTTAATTTTCAGATTTCTCTGCTTCAAGGGCTTGGTGTACCTTCCCTTGAAGATTGAGGTAAGTAGCTCTATGAGCTGGATCCCAGGTTGATTGCCATCTTTTCAGAGCTTTATTTTTCTCCCTTATTAAGGCTTTGGTTTTTGGGTTCTATATTAATTTGGAAGATGGGACTATGGTGTTTTTCGAGTAGCGATTATTAATTTTCTCGTTTAAAATTCCAACTGCTGAATCAATGTCTACTTTTTTTTCAAGGAGAGTCTGGGGGCGTGGTGGAGATTAGATCTTGTTGAAAATGTACCCAATTAGTTGCTCGACGAGCTGGGTTGTGAATTCATCCTTTGGACACCTCAATTCAAAGATTACAGGGTGATGGTCAGATGATAAATCTTCGGTGGTTCTGGCCTTTGGGGTCCAGGGAATGTTTTTTAAAACAGCGAAGTCTAGGAAATCGGGATTGCCGAGTGGACTGTATTGCGTGGTTGACGAAGGTGCGACAATGTCGAGGCTTTCTCTTTCAGAGAAATTGTGCAGCACGACTCCGCTGTTATTAGAAGTCCTCGATCCCCAAAGAGGGTGTTTGAAGTTCGAGTCTCTTTCAACGTTTATTGCGTGGTTGTGTTTTATCAGTTGGTTCAAATCTTCTTCCAATAATGGTGCATCAGGCTTCTTATAAATTGCTGAGATTTGCATGAGGGGGTTTCCATCTGGTTTTAACAAAATTGAAGTATTTTCCAAGTTTGAAGTATGAATCGGCATATTTTATTATTTAAAAAAGTATTTTTAATGATGGCTGTTCCCCCACCTTTTCCTGTAATTCGGTCATTCTAATTTTTGATAGTTCCTGAACTTTAGAACAATTGAGGGTTTAAGGTGAGTTTCCCTGAGGAGAGCAATGTCTATTGAGTTATCCTCTAAAAAGTGCAATAATTCTTCTTTCTTTGATCTGATTCTGTTACAATTCCAAGCAATAATTTTAAAAGATAATTAGCACTTCATTGTAAGTATGTTTTGATTACTTGAATCAATTTTTCACATAGGTCCTTAGTCTTAGAATGAGAAGTTTTTCTTGTCGCAACCTCAGCATTGCTTTTGTTCTGTTGTTCTACAATTTTCGGCAGTGTTTCTGATCTTTTCGATATCGGAATTAGGTTGTTAGGTTTATACCGACCAGGGTATCTTGGCTGTTGCTGATGTACTCTTGGAAACTTAGGGCATCCGCGGTAATTGGCTGTGTGCGCTTATTCGCAGTTTGCACACTTTGGGAGAAGTTGTCTTGACTTTCTTTGACAGTCCTCGAATGGTGCTCCTCGGCACACTTGACGCATTTTGGTTTCAGGAAGCAGTTTAGTTGACCGTGCCCGAAACCCTGGCAGTTGAGGCATTGAGTCACATGGTTTGTTGTTCTGAAAGAATCTACTGCAATTTTCTGATAGAGAAGTTCAGTTATTCCGTAAATTTTCTTGTTATGTTTATTTTTCGGTAATTCTACCAGTACTATATTCATTGGCCTTTTAGTTGATTGTCTATGAAGTCTCTTCACAGAGGTCTCAGTAAAGCCCATTGTTTCAAGTTCTACGGAAGTTCTGTATTTCTATGTCTTCAGTCTTGTAGGTTGTTTTCACGCCCTTTAATACCACTTTGAGCGGTTTTTCTTCTTGGAGTCTATAAGAGTAGCCAGCATTATTTTTTTGAACGTATTCCCTGATTTTTTTGAAGTCTGATATATTTTTGGTCTTGATAATATGCTTATTTCCTGAGATCGTGCTTTGGAATTTATCTGTTCCCAGGTCTTTCAGCTCTTGGCAGAGCAACTTCCAGTGTGTTACATTTTCTGCTATTACAGGTGGTATTCTTGGCTTTTTTGCATGTATAACTGTTGTCAAAGGACCAACTTCATCAATGTTTTCTTCGTTAACCTCGATCATGGAGACATCGTTTTAATTATGCTGTGAGACAACCTCTATTCTCGGTGTCTTGTGGCTACGTGATGTTGAGTCTGATGGGGATTCGCGAGTTTGTTTCTTTGTTGAAGGAATATCTTCTACTTTGTACTCGATGCCACATCTTTCAAGAATTTTCAAAAGTATGTTGGTTTCGATTGTACTGACCTTTTCGCCAGCTGGGCCGATCGTTGATTTGATTACAATAGGCTGCATCTTTTTTAGCTTTGTTGTTGCTCTTATTCACAAATCAAACCAATCATTAATTCATACTTTTTTTTCTGAAAAAAAAAAAACATGAATGCTAGATCTGAAAGGAATCAAACCCATAATTTGAAAATAGCATAATAACAAATTAACTTGCTTTTTGGGTTATAAAAATATATGATAATTTACTGAATTATTTTGTTGATAATGCAATCTAATAATAAACTAGAAAATGGGCCTTCTAAAGTATGTCTATACCACCAGACTAAAAAGATTTTTATCTTAATAAAGCTGATAATTTATATAGTCTGAAATATTTATTCAAAATCGATTTAAAACTTAATAATGATTTGGGTAATGAGAAAACTGATTTTCGGGATAAAATGTTTCATGTAAATGCTTTATTTAATCTACCCTAGTATATATGATGATATTTGCTACTTTGTACCCTAATTTTTATTGAAGTCATATAAATATGATTCATGATTATTCGAAAAGCATTAGGTAACAATTTGTGTGAAGAGACATTGATCTTGTGACTAAGGGGGTAAAATGGATGTAATTGGTATATGAAGGTATGGATAATTTTTTTATAGAAGACTGTATTGTGGTATCGGGAAATAGTTATTACAGTTATTATACCTAGGAATGAAAGGAACGCTATTATGATTATTATCTAATGTGAAAGATATTTCACGCAGTGAAAGCTATTGCATTTTATTTATATATGAAATAGTCACTCTTGTACAAATATTACTCCAATAGTGTATTTTTTCAAATAATTTATATCAATTATATATATAAAGTATGTATGTACGTAGGCTTGTATGTATTTATGTATGTATGTATGTATGTATGTATGTATGTAACAATTAAAACATTTTATTAACGTCTAATAAATGAGATACAGCAGTTTAAAAAGAAGTAAGAAGAATATATACAGACGTGGTCTCAGCATTTTCTGAATTCGGTCAGTTTTCTGAGGATTTTTCGGTCGCGACCTTGAGCGCGCTCGATGATCGTTTCAATGAGGTCCAAAAGAATAGTCTTATGTTCTGGCGTTGTGTTGAGAAGTTCTTTCTCATAGGCTTCGGGGTACAGAATCATACAAGTGACAAGATCTTCGGGGGTCAACTGCTGACTGGGGCTTAAGATGGTGTTAAAATTTAGATCTTTGAGAGTGTCATGGATCCAATCTTCGCGGTCTATCTGGGTCATGTGGACACGCCGCGGAGGTAGAGAGACAGCTTCTGAGCCAGTGTCAGTTGTATCTTCAGTGATTTTCTCCGACAAGGAGCAACTGGCCTTTTCTGTTTCATTAACGGAAGTGTCTCCTGGTGTTGCCTGGGGGGACATTGAACGTTTTTTGTTTATTTTTTCTGTGATTTACTCGCTTCAGATTCTTGGATTGGCTTTTCAAGTTCGGTGTTTTTCCTCTTCAGTGAGACCTTATCCAGGTGCATTTCATCATCGTGTCCGCTAACATCTGATCGAGTCTCCACTGCCTCCATTATTATTTATTCTTGTGTATTCTGACTTGGGGTTGTCAAGTATATTGGTTTGTCATTTGAGATTAACTGTTTTCTGCCCTCAAGAGTCTCTAGTTCCTTCTCTGTGTCTTCCTTCGGAGGGATCATCAAGGTATTTTCCTGATTGTCCCTCACCTCGCTATGTAGATCGGTTTGATGCTGATAGATTTCAGTTGTGTGTTCTGTTTACGCATTAAGAGGTATGCTCTGGACTTGGTTAGCTTGGGGGTTCAGTACGGTTAATTTTGATTTAAAGCTAATGCCACATCTTTCTTCCTTGTGTCCATGTCTGCGGCACTTATTACAAATCCTGTCCTCGTTTATGTACACATTAAAGATTATTCCTTGGTATTTTATCACCAGACTGGATGGAAGGTTCCTATTGTTTTTCGTTTTAATCATAATTTCTCTTCTTAAAGTCGAGAGATGTTTAAGCTCGGGGTTAGAAGTTGGGAAAGGGATAGGCCTGATACTGATAGTTTGGCCAAAAGGTTCTAGGTAGTTCCTGACAACTTCGTCTGGAATACATGAAGCTATATTTGAAATGATGAATTTTTGCGAGACATTGAAGTAAAAGTCAGGGTAAATAGTTTCTTCTCCAATTTTAAATCCATTTTCAATAAGTTTCTTTGCAGTTTCCTCACTGTCTGTTGAAACAATTGCAAGTCGGTTCATGCGCCCTGCTGCGTGGATATTTTTGGAACCAATGACCTCAGCTATTGCTGTTAGGTATGTATCTGCGCTGTATTTCTCCATTATTGAGAATTGTATTGCAGAAAACTTCGAAAGGCTTCTATTTTTGTATGTATCAGCTCTGCTTTCATTAATTTTCTCGAATTCATTTGTTTTTAATTTGTTTGTTTGCGAATTGTTTTGTCCATTATTTGATTGATATTTAAATTCATTGTTCTGTCTGAGTTGCTCATTATGCAAATTTGGTAAAGCTATAGATGAAAAAGTTTTCTTTTGAGATGAGACGCTATCTTCAGCCAATGGTAGATGAGATGGGGATGACGTAGAAGATGACGCAACAACCGGCCCGGCTGTTGCCATGGTGATGTCTTAAATCTACAACTTGTAGAAATACAATTCTATGAAAATTAAATTTAGGAAAAAAATTCAAACTTGATGAAAAATCTTGAAATATGATTTAAAATGAAGGCCTTCTTATGGCGATTCAGATGGTATGGTTGAAGTTAAGCAGAGGGGGTAGTCAGTAAAATGAGAGGCGAAAGATGCGGAACTCGTACGACGCGTGGCCGCACGGTCAATGTATGTATGTATGTATGTTTGTCAGCTATACAAATCCTCAATATGGACCTAATATGGCTGAAATTTATTCTGGTAATAGATAAAAATCTAGAAGATATAAATGTCGCAAATATGTCGGTCGGTCAACTAATCAGAGAGGAGCCAGCACTAAACCTTGCATAAAATATCCAAATGGATTTATCAATTATTATCTGATTATTTTCTACATTATTCTAGAATGTTCTAGAAAATACAATACTTTTTTCTGGAATGAGATATTTATTCTAGGTAACCATATTTTTAGGTAATAAAAATCCATATATTGAATTGAATAAAAATATTTTTGCCAATAATTTTATACAATCCAATATATACCTCCATTTTACATAAAGATTTAAACATGGTTCACTCTATATTTTCATAAAAATATATATTCCTATATTTCAAATTATATGTTCGATTTTAATATATTTCTTTTTAGACAAATCTATTAATATGTGTATGGGAACGAATATGCATATAAATATTTCACAATTTATTCTTTTATAAGTCCATGCATAACCCCAATATTTGGCAATTCTTCACCGAGACCTGGCATTTCCAACTACATTTTTCTTTGCTTCTTGTAAAAATACTCAACCAATGAGCCTCCCTGATAACTCATCTAAAAGCGTGATCTTATTTATCTTTTGGGTTTTCCTCAAAAGAACAAACAAATTCACACTTCCACTCTTCTCAACAGTAATCGTTTAAATCTTGAAATTTATTATCTTACCAGAGGAGAGCTGTTCCGTTTGAGTAAGAACGCATACTGTTGATCTTGGTTTCGTCACTTACCCATCCATTGTTTCTACAAATGTTTTCATAAGATTTTATCTAAAAATCGATATTATTTCCAATAGAAATAGCTACATCTTTAACTTTATTAACATCATGAAACGCGATATCCCAAACTCAGGGATATTTGCGTCAATACATTTCACTGCATTACAGCAATTCGGCTATATACAATCCTGTTCAATTCATTATTTTACATAAATTAACTAAAGAAAATTGTCCAAAGAGAAAAACAAACAACAAAGCAAAACACACAGAGCAAGCATCGCAGTTCTTTTTTTTTTTTCTAAGATTCCTTCTCTTTTTTCCAATTCAAGAGAAAGTTGTATATGTATTTACAAAATTGATCAAAATTTTTATACTTTTCTTTTTTGTCTACAAATTCATCAAGCTGTCCAATACGACCAAATCTATTTTCCCTAAAATCCCGGAAAATTGGGCACTCCAGAAGTAGATGTCTCGCGTCTTGAATTTCACCTCCGCAGAAGCATCCTGGTTCCTTCACGGCGCCGATAGTTGCCAAAAATTTCCCAAAATTGCCATGATCTGTAATGAATTGGATATTATAAAAATTTGGACGGAAAAATCTTGGAATTCCTAATACGAAAAAGAGCTTCTGAAAATTTCATTAGTGTTCTCAAAAATTTCATTCATTTTTGCGTGTAAGAATGATTTGACTATACTTGGAGCATGGGGCTCGTAAGTAATTAGATCTTCAATGGACAGTTGAGCTAGATCAAATTTGATTATTCTGGATTCTATATAGTCTGTTAGGGGTGGAATATTTGCCAAGCTATGCACACAGTTTGATGAAGTGGTTTTGTATGCTCTAACTGCCCATAAAATGATCTGGTACTGCATGGAGTTCAGTTTTTGTTTACAACGATTGTTTAAATATTTGAACCAAATTTCAGAACCGTATGTAAGTACAGGCCTAATGATTGTTTTGAATAAAGTTAACCTCTTTTGAGTGTCTAAACCCCACATATTGCCACTTAGTGAACACAATAAATTTTTCATACGTCCTGCCTTACACAGAATATCATTAACATGCGGTGTAAAGTTAACTTTGTTTTTCCATTTGTGATTAGAAAATTTCATTCCCAGAATTTTTACTTGCTTGACCGGCATTATTATATTGTTATTAACCTTAATAGGTATTTTTTGTCTGTTATGTAGGTATAGCATATTAGTCTTCTCTGTACTGATCGTTAATTTGTTTCTATTACACCATTGGATCACATAATTTAAGGTGTATTCACTTGCGGTTTTTAGTCCTTCAATAGTCTTATTCCAGCAAATTATTGTAACGTCGTCCGCATAACATATAATATCTGCATTCATTGAATCAAAATTTATCAACAAATCATTCAGCAAAATATTCCATAGAAGTGGAGATAAAGGTCCACCCTGTGGACATCCTTTAGTTAGTTTCTTATAAAAAGTTTCTGATTCGTATGTAAATTTCACCTCCCTTTCATTATTCAAATAAGATTTTATGATCCGTATTAAATCTGAAGGAACATCATCATTATCCATTCTTTTTATAATAGCAGGCCACCATGCATTGTCGAATGCACCCGAAATATCTATAGCTATCAAGGAAGTCAATTCTTTTTGTTTATGTTTCAATATAGTTTCTATAATTTTATCCATTCCAGAAATTGTTGATCTAGATTTCATAAAACCATGCTGCCTTGAGCTCATTAAATTATTCTCTAAATAATAGTTACTTAATTTATTTTTTATTATATTCTCAAATGTTTTAGATAGATTAGATGTCAATGATATAGGTCTATAACTTTTATTTATTTCATAATTCGTTTTGCCTGGCTTTGGGATTATTTTTAAGAATGATTTTTTTCCATTCATCCGGATAATATCCCATTTCTATACATTTATTGAATAATTTATGCAGAATTGGGATTATTTTTATTTTAGCCTGTCTAATCATATTGTTACTAATGTAATCAGGGCCCGGTGCTTTTTTAATATTTGTTTTTAAAATTGTTTCCTCTATTTCCTTAGATTCGATATAAACACTACTTTTATTTTTATATTTAGGCGTATAATTTCTAATCAAAATATGATCATCTTTATCCAAACCTCCAATATCATCCTGAAATAGATCGTTCATTAAACTTTTTATTTTGTCGGTCTTTAAATGATCTGGTAAATTATCTATTAGTGGTAATCCTAAATTTCTATTTTTCGATCTCAATGACTTGAATATCCTGTAAGCATTACCAAATGAGTTATTTGAATGACTTTCTTCTATAAAAATTCTCCAACTCGCTCTTTTTGCCTTTTTACTTTTATTTAAATATTTATTTCTCATTGATTTATAGGTCTTTTCAAGGACCTTTCCATGTCGGTAATACAAATTTCTAATATAGTGGAAATCGTTTTTCATTTTCTCCAGCTTCCCATCCCACCAGTATGTATTTGTTTTATGATTTCCGCTTCTTGTCTTGACATTTAGTGACAGATAAGCTGCCTCTTTAATTATTTGTGTGAGAGTCTTTACAATGTTGTCAATATCTTTGATGTTTGACGCGTGGTTTATCAAGGTGATAATATTATCTACGTCTTGTATTGCTATTTTTTCGGTAAATGTTTTCCAATCAGCATCTTTTTCTATAAATTTCCATGTTGAGTTTTGAACTGTCCTTTGCCTGTTAAAATTGTGATAAATGTCAAAGGTTATTGCTACGTGATCTGAAATGTGCGTCAATATAGTCGTCTTCCAGTTTTGTACCAAACTTATTGATTTTTTGTTTGAAATCGTAAGATCTATAAAGCTAGAATTTCGGCAGGTGGGTATCTTAAGATTATGAATAAATAGGTTATGTTCATCTATGATGGAGTGGAATTTGAAACCATTGGAGTTTGTTGTCGGATCAAACCAGACTGGGTGTCTAGAATTAAAGTCACCACATAGTATAATAGGTTGTTGATTGTAGGTCTCCAGAAGCTCTTGGATAAATTTTCGATGAGTGTCATCAAATCTATGTGGATGTATATAAAAGTTTGCGATAATAGTATTTAATTTTGCTGAATTTAAAGAAGTGGTTGTACAAAAGGAGTTTGTGAATTTATTGATTTTATTAAATTTTAAACTCTTATTCATAAAGATCGTTGCAGTGTAAATTTGTTCATCTGTCGTTGAATGCACTATTTGAGATTCCAAATCGAAAATTACATCTCTATCAATCAGATAAGGTTCCTGTATTAGGATGATATCTGGTGGGTTGTCTTTTATAGAAGCTTGAAGCTCATTCAGTGCCAAGATACTTTTTCTTACATTTTGTTGTAAACATTTAATTCCTTTTCCCTGCATGATATTCAAACTAAATAAACAATAATCTTAGCTGCGAAAATTTGCCTAATTGTCGGTTGGATGATATCTCGTTCGTTGGATAATTCTGTCTATCTAATTCTGTTTGACTGATTCACATTTAGTGATATCTTTCTGATTTTTAAAAGCATTTGTGTTATTAAAATTTTCTGTTCTGTCATGACTCAAAGTAGGTTTTCAATATTTGTAGCTGAAGTTATTTTATCTTCTTCAAGACAATCCAATTCTTCATCTTCTATATCTTGCATAACAGATCGAATTTCTCATCCACATAACATTAAATGACATTTTTGGTACTTCTACAAATCTATTTGAATCCTTCTGGACGTTTACCGCATTTAAATACCAGTTCATGATTAACAGGCGATTGATATTCTTCGGGAATTTTCAATATCTCACCGCTAGGGTTAGAACTAAATCCAAATACCTTTTCTTGTTGGAAGTATAAAACGATTGATCCGGTCGGCTGCGCCATATACGTTAGTTTTTTTTTTATTTTTTATTAAATTAAAGAAAATAAGGTACAAAAGATAATTCAACTTTAATCTACGGGGAACAAAAGGTAACAACAACTTTCGATTCGCGCGCCGGCCATTTGAAGCGCGCGCGTCTCGTGACGTCCTTCAAGCGTGTAGGGCGAGCGCTGGGCAAACAATTTATAGATTTCTCTCCTTTCCTTTCTTCTCTTATATTACAAGTTATTTCACAGTAGGAATTATGTAAAGAGTATCAAATAATCAGAAAGCAGTCAGCACTAAACTTTGCATAAAATATCCAAATGGATTAATCAATTCTTCTTCGATTATTTTCTCCATTATTCTAGAATGTTCTAGAAAATACATTATTTTTCTGGAATGAGATATTTATTCTAGGTAACCATATTTTTAGGTAATAAAAATCCATTTATTTAATTGAATAAAAATATTTTTGGCAATAATTTTATACAATCCAATATATACCTCCATTTTACATAAAGATTTAAACATGGTTCACTCTATATTTTCATAAAATTATATATTCCTATATTTCAAATTATATGTTCTATTTTAATATATTTATTTTTAGGCAAATCTATTAATATATGTATGGGAACGAATATGCATATAAATATATACCAATTTATTCTTTTATACATTTTTATTTTTCTTCATGTTGAAGGGCGGAAATGCTCGAATAAAGCTCTACAAGAAATTCCTTTCCTCACTATTTTGTCCTTATTTTGAAAATTGCTTAGTTATAATAAAACTTTAATTAATTTTTCGAATATTATACAAGCTGAAAATGATTTCACCAAAATAATTTGGCCAAAAAACCATCTCAATGGGTCAAAATAGGGGTTTGTCAAATATTGGTAACATTTGATATATTAATTTAGGAGTTCATCTTAAACAAACAAATGTTTATATTTTTTTAGATTGAACATTCAAAAAAAGCTATCATTTATCAATGCAAAACATTCAAATAAAAGTGCTGTAATTATTAAATATATAATAAATATCATAGAATAATTGATTATTAATCAATATTTAAAAAATAACATTTAACTATCCTGATTTGGTTTTATTTTTTATTACATGAATATCACATATATATTACTACACTTAGCTCTGAGTATTAAAACTGCTCTAGGAATCCAGGTTACCTCAAGAGAGACAGAGTAAATATACATTTTGTAGCACTATAAAATGATAGGGGAAAATATAATTCTTCTGCAATCTGCAATTAGAAGAAATAATTCAAAAAGGGTTAAAGAACTTATTGAATCAGGCATTGATATCAATTGTCAAAACGAATGGGGAATGTCTCCATTACATATTGCAGTTAAGTTTGGTAGGACTGATATATTACGGAATCTTATAAGAAAAAATGCTGATATTAATATTCAGAATTCATTTAAAGAAACACCATTACATATTGCTGTATGCAGACCAAAGGATAAATCTTATTTGCGTCTAATTCAAGCAGGAGCATCGCTTAATATCAAGGATCATAATGGTGACACCCCATTACATCTTTCAATAAAAAATAGGTACTTAAAAATTTCAAGAGAATTAATTAAAAAAGGAGCTGATATTAATGCTATCAATTTAACAAAAATATCAATTTTAATAGCTGCTGTTACATCCTTTGAAAACCTAGATTTTATTAAAAATTTATTGGAATTGGGTGTTGAGGTTGATTTTAAAGATATTCATGGAAGAACTGCTTTGCACCAGGCATCTGAGAAATGGATAAATCCAAAAAGATGTAAACTGATGAAACTTTTATTAGAATTCGGTGCTGATGTCAACTCAAGAAATTTATATGGAACCACTCCATCGATGAATATTGCTGGAGTTGGAGAAATATTTGAAGTTCAAATGTTGATAAGAGCAGGTGCATGTATTAATGCCAAATGTAGCCATGAATTGAATATGTTACATCATGCAATTAACGGAAATAATATTGAGACGACAAGGTTACTGATAAATTTAGGCGCAAATGTAAACAGTGCAGATTCATTTGGTAGGACCCCTTTGCATTTAGCTGCTAGGAAATTAAATATCAATATGCTGAAGATACTAGTTGAGGCTAAAGCTTGCCTCTACTTGAAAGACAATATAGGATTAATTCCTTTGACATATGCTCTACAATATATTACCTCCAACGGGGGGGGTTCTGGCTTTAAATATCTTTTACAGAAAACAAGATATTTCGATCTAAACAAATGTGTTGGTTTAAGTTTAGGTCACACAAAATCTATCAAAATGATGGTGAAACATTTTGTTCTTCATCATCCCAGATCATCAATTCCTACTGCTGTATCCTCACAAGATATTCCCTCAATTTGGTGGAAAAGATGTCAACGAGAAGTGGCCACAATGCTGGGCCACAAAGTAGGACAGATCACCTTACACAGCTACCTTGTGGAACCTGACCTAAACACAAGAGCTGGGTACATATACAATGAGAATAATGGGATTAAAGAACATCTAGAACGGAATATGACCTGGTATGAAGCCCACCTTCAAATTTACAGTTACATGATAGAAGAATACTACAAGGAGGATATTAAAAGGGGTAAATTAATTCCAAAATAGGTGTGTACTGCAACGAAAAATCAGTATAAAGATGTGACCCAGTTGAATTGTGCTAATATAGCTGAATACCTTACAAATGAAACATTAGATGAATTTTCTCATTAGGAAATAAATATTAAAATATTAAATCTGAAATTGCGCCATGTACAACATTGAGTATTTTAACCAAAAAAATTTGAAATATGAAGAATATTATCCAAAATAATATAAATGAGAAGTTTATGTATATAAATATCAGACTATTAATAAAACATTTTTATTATTTGATCCAAAATAAGCCCATTCAATGATATAGGATTTATGTAAAGAGTATCTACTGACTTCAGACTTATTTAATGTATATGTGATCAAAGTATCTTCTTTTTACCTTCAAACATTATAAATGTTTTAAAACATTTTTTATATGTAATTTTACAACATTTATATCTAGCTTTTACATACTTGTAATGTCTCTTATTCCAAAAATATGCCTGTAATTTGAATTAACTATATTTGTCTCCATGTATAGAATTTGGTTAACGAATATTAATTAGTATACTATTGATATTAAACAAGTCCTTACTTTGTTTATTTATTTGCATGGGCTGGAGGACCCGGCTTAATTATTTTTTCTCCCAAATGAATGTTTGCCTAACGAAAATTGTCTCTGCAATGATTATTTTGAATTAGTATAGGGATATTGACTTTATTAATATCTTATATTGAAATTATAAATTTTTTGCATAGTATGTAAATAATATTACGATTGGGTAACTATCTTAGTCTTCGAATACCATTAATGACATATTTTTAACCACTTCTTTCCTCCTGTCAAAAATTTAATTGAAATTCTATTTTTAAAACGAATACGCGGTTGTTTAAATTGTTATAAAAATATTCATTATCTAGATCATCAAATATTATTTTTTCTAATTTATCCAGAACTAATAGAGAGATATACTCCTAATTCCTATTATAAATGCTTTCATTTAAATGTCTTTCATAGGTGTATATATCTTTTGTCTACCCTTTTTAACATACTTCAGATTGCACAGAGGTCTCAAAATTTTTAAATATATTGAATTGATATGAAAATGATGACTTGTATATAATTGGTGAAGTATATTAAGTTTAATAAAGTATGCAGTTTTATTTTTACAAATATATATTGCATTGTCATAATGAGTAGTATGTAGAAATAAATACTTTGAGAAAGTCTAAAAAAAAGTGATAAGATGTAATTTTAATAATATTTTTATATTAATACTTCAAGTAAAAATGCATTAAAAACAAAATTGATTCATTAATACAGTTTAAACTATTTGTTATTAAAAGCCAATTCACTATCTACCAAATCACTTTATTTGTTAAAGAATATGATATTTTTATCTGTAAGAATTAAACCCATAATTTGAAAATAGCCTAATAACAGAATAACTTGGTTTTTTGGGGTCATAACCTTATGCTAATTTATTGAATTATTTTGTTGATAATGCATTCTAATAATATTAGTAGAAAAGGGGCCTTCTAAAATATAAATATAGAATTATTAATATTATGTTTATTTGTATAAAAAATGAAGTGTTTAATTTAGAGCATTTTTCGTAGGGCAAATTTCATTTGGAGAGATCCTGGGTAAGTCAGTCAGAATTTATAATTGTTACAAATAGTATTTGAATTTGAAAAAAATTATATACATATGCACTCGTGAGTAAAAAACTTTCTAGTAAAAGCTGGAAGTTGCCTGGGTCATTCGCCTAGTAAAGAGAGGTATTTATAACCCAGGTTCCTGGAGCGCAGAGCGCCAACTACCCAGGAAGTCCAGCTAACTAGTATGGACTAGTGTTGAACGCTTTTACTCGTGTCCTGTTTTGATTTCTGAGTTGAACCAGTTGACCAGGAAGTTCCATGCTGAAGTTGAGTTAGGAATACTGGCCATAAATCTAGGATTGGGGTTGGTCAGTCCAAGAAGGAAAGCTGTTTTCATCCTATTTCTCAGTAATGCTGGACAGCTGAAAAGGAGATGATTGACTCCTTGAGGCTCTTCTGAAGAGTGGATGCAGGGAGGGTCAGTTTTTGGATTCACACATGAAATGTCTGCTAGTACATGGCCTTGGCAGGTGAGGATGGTGGTGGGGGCCTTTCCAAGGCAAATTTTGTTAGATATTTTAGGAGATGCCTTGGAGTGGAAGCAATTCTCGTGTGGAATCTGGTCGATTAGTCTTGGGAATACAATACAGTCTATGATGATAGAGAAGCCTTACAGGTTAGGTTTCGAGCATGAGTTAGAGGCAGGGTGGAGTATGAGTGTGGTATAATAGAATTAGTGGCAATATTTGCTGAATTGTCTGCTAGTTCATTACCATTGATTCCATTTGTCCGGGCACTCAGCACATCCTAATGTAAGGAGCTCTGTTGAGGACTTTTTTTTTTTTTTGCCACTAGCGATATGCGTGTTGGTTCTGAGGAGCAGATAACTGATAAAGGTATCTACAGTCCGAGGCAATGGTCACTGGTGTTAGGTTGGACTATTCTCCGCGATTTGAGCTGCTCAGAGAATTGCTAAAAGTTCATCGTGATAGAAAGTACAGTTTGAGTGAATCTACAAGAAAACTGACTGATGGTTTTGGGAAGAAAAGATGCCCGAAGCACCAACGCCTGAATCACTTTTTGATCCATCTGTGAATGGTGATGCACCTTTTTCCCAAAATATACTGTACTTTAATTTAAGTGCAAGTCTGTAGATTTTTTAATATATATATTGCATTGTCATAATGAATAGAAAAGTATAAAAAATAACTTGAGGAAATTAAAGAATGTGAATAAATGTAATAAAAAAACACATTTTAAAATTAATGCTTCCAGTAAAAATGCAATAAAAATCAAATTAATTCTAATTGTTGTTTAAAATTTCCTCCTGTCAAAATTTAATTGAAATTCTATTTTAAAAACGAATACACATTCATTTAAATTGATATAAAAACATGTATTATCTACATCATAAAATATTATTTTTTCAAATTTAGCCAGAACTAACACAGGTCTACAAAAAAAACCTTTTTTTTTTGCACAAGAGAACCTGATGGTGTTTCTAGTGTAACTTTTCATGCTGAACTCAAAAATCTAATCAGAAATTTCCCATCACCCATGGTTTTTGCCTGACGATCTTTTTTTAGTTTTGGGATAAATACATGCATCCAACATGAAAGAGACTTACGAAAACATTAAACTGCTTTTGAAAAAGATAGAATATGAAAGATACGGTTGGAAAATATGCAGCGATTTGAAAGTCGTTGCTCTCTTGCATGGATTACAGCTTGGATATACAAAATTTTGTTGTTTTCTGTGTGAGTGGGATAGCAGAGATAGGGAAAGGCATTACATTAAAAAAATCTGGCCAAACCGTAAAATCTTTACTCCAGGATATAAAAATATTGCAAATCCACCCCTGATCGATTCAGAAAATATTTACTTACCACCATTACATATTAAACTGGGATTAATGAAGAACTTTGTCAAGGCAATGGATCGAAATGCCAGTGGATTTGCATACCTAAAACAAAAATTTTCTAGTATAAGTGAAGCGAAGATTAAAGAAGGCATTTTCGTTGGACCTCAGATTCGAGAATTGCAGCAGGATGGAAATTTTCAAAATAGTTTGAATGAATTTGAAGCAGCAGAATGGAATTCCTTTTGAAACGTTTGCAAAAACTTCTTAGGAAGTGTCAAGGCTGAAAATTACCGAGACATAGTTAATGATCTGTTGCTTTCCTACAAGGCACTGGGATGTAACATGTCCCTCAAGGTTCATTTCCTGCATTCACATCTAGATTTCTTTCCAGACAATCTTGGCGCAGTTAGCGATGAGCATGGTGAGAGGTTTCATCAAGCTATATCAAGCATGGAGAAGCGGTACCAAGGTAAATGGAGTCCCGCTATGCTTGCCGACGACTGCTGGGCACTCAAGAGGGATCTACCACAAGCAAAGTATAGAAGAAAATCCACTGTCACTGCTTTTCAATAATAAATATGTTTCGTTCATATATGCCTATATATTAACAATATTTCCAAATTCAAGTAGGTGTATCTCAGAAATATTGTGTAATAGAAAAACACTAATGGTATATTTGGATTCAGGACATGTAGATATGATGCTATTTCTTTGTGGACAAAGAAAAATATTTTTTGATAAACCAGTTACGTGACAATGTTTGCAATTTTTAGTGTATTTATCCCAATACTGAAAAAAGACCGTCACGCAAAAACCATAGGTGATGGGAAATTTCTGATTAGATTTTTGAGTTCAGCATGAAAGGTTACACTAGAAACATAATCAGGTTCTCTTGTGCAAAAATCTTGTTGACCAGTGTAATAGAGAGATATACTCCTAATTCCTATTATAAATACTTTCATTTAAATGTCTTTCATAGGTGTCTATATCTTTAGTCTATCCTTTTAACATTAAGACTGCACATAATTCTCGATATTTTTAAATATATTGAAATGATATGAAAATGAAAATTCTGACTTGTATATAATTGGTGAAGTATATTAAGTTAAATAAAGTATGCAGTTTTATTTTTTCAAATATATATTGCATTGTCATAATGAGTAGTAAGTAGAAATAAATACTTTGGGGAAGTCTAAAAAAAGTTATAAGATGTAATTTTAATAATATTTTTATATTAATATTTCGAGTAAAAATGCATTAAAAACAAAATTGATTCATTAATACAGTGTAAACTATTTGTGTTATAAAAAGCCAATTTACTATCCAACCCAATCACTTTATTTGTTATAGAATATGTTATTTTTATCTGTAAGAAATAAACCCATAATTTGAAAATAGCCTAATAACTTGGCTTTTTGGGGTCATAAAACCTCATGCTAATTTACTGAATTATTTTGTTGATAATGCATTCTAATAATATTACTAGAAAAGGGGCCTTCTAAAATATAAATATAGAATTATTATTATTTTTATTTGTGTAAAAATTGAGTGTGTTCAATTTAAAGCATTATTCGTAGGGCCAATTTCACTTGGAGAGATCCTGGGAAAGTCGAGCAGAATTTATAAATGTTACAAATAGTATTTGAATTTGAAAGAAAAATGTATACATATGCACTCCTGAGTAAAAAGCTTTCTAGTAAACGCTGGACTTTGCCTGGGCCATTAGCCTAGTAGAGAGATATATTTATAACCCAGGTTCTTGGAGCGTAGAGCTCCAACTACCCAGGAAGTCCAGCTAACTAGTATGGACTAGTGTTGAACTCTTTTACTCGTGTCTTGTTTTGATTGCTGAGTTGAACCAGTTGACCAGGAAGTTCCATGCTGAGGTTGAGCTTGGAATACTGGCCATAAATCTAGTATTGAGGTGTTGGTCAGTCCAAGCAGAATGGCTGTTTTCATCCTATGTCTCAGGAATGCTGGACAGCTGAAAGGAAGTTGATTGACTCCATGAGGCTCTTCTGAAGAGTAGATGCAGGGAGGGTCAGTTTCCAGATGCACACATGTGATGTCTGCTAGTACATGGCCATGGCTCGTGAGGATGGAGGTGGGGGCCTTTCCAAGACAAATTTTGGTAGAAATTTTAGGAGATGCCTTGGAGTGGAAGCAATTCTCCTGTGGGATCTGGTCGATTGGTCTTGGGAATATAATACAGTCTATTATGATAGATAAGCCTTACAGGTTAGGTTTCGATCATGAGTTCGAGGCAGGGTGGAGTATGAGTGTGGTATAACAGAATTAATGGCAATATTTGCTGAATTGTCTGCTAGTTCATTACCATTGATTCCATTTGTCCGGGTACTCAACACATCCTAATGTAAGGAGCTCTGTTGAGGACTTTTATTATATTTGCCACTAGCGATATGCGTGTTGGTTCTGAGGAGCATATAACTGATAAAGGGGATCTACAGTCCGAGGCAATGGTCACTGATGTTTTGGTTGGACTATTCTCCGCGATTTGAGCTGCTCAAGGAATTGCTAGAAGTTAAGCGTGATAGAAAGTACAGTTTGAGTGAATCTATAAGAGAACTGACTTTTGGGAAGAAAAGATGATAGCAGACCAAGGCCTGAATCACTTTTTGATATATCTGTGAATGGTAATGCACCTTATTCCCAAAATATACCTGCACTTTAATATACCTGCAAGTTTGTAGATTTTTTAATATATATATTGGATCGTCATAATGAATGGAAAACTATAAAAATAACTTGAGGAAATTAAAGAATGTGAATAAATGTAATAAAAAACATTTAAAAATTAATGCTTCCAGTAAAAATGCAATAAAAATCAAATTAATTCTAATTGCTGTTTGAAATATAGGTTATTAAAAGCCTATTCAAAAATTTATTTATATATTTCGTCTCAATTTACAGGTGTTACATTTGAGCACAGCTCGCGAGTTACCTTGTCCTGGCTATTTACACATGGCGAGTTGGTGGAGTAGCGGTTATCCCCCCGGACCTTGCAGGAGGGCAGCTGTTGGGTTATAGATCTTAACTAAGTGTCAGGGCCGGGTCGTCGGAATCGGGGATTGTTATCTCCTTTATTTTGTAGAATATCTTGTATAAAATAAAAGGACTTAAAAGCGCGAATGTTTCTTTTATACATAAAACGAACTTCTACTGTCCTTACTGCGATGAAAAAATATATTGGGAGGGCTTGGCTCATCAGTGGTGAACCCTCCCAGCGGTTTCGCCAATTTAATCCACCAGACCACTTCTCGGAGCTCTAATACTGTATTGGATCATTCTGCTTTTATATGCTACACTTAAGGATGGAATCTTAGAAATGGTTTTCAAGTAAACTATGGACATAAGCTTATAGGACAGTAGAATTACATTCAAATACTGTCCTATAAGCTTATGTCCATAGTTTACTTGAAAACCATTTCTAAGATTCCATCCTTAAGTGTAGCATATAAAAAGCAGAATGATCCAATACAGTATTAGAGCTCTGAGAAGCGGTCTGGTGGATTAAATTGGCGAAACCGCTGGGAGGGTTCACCACTGATGAGCCAAACCCTCCCAATATATTTTTTCATTGCAGTAAGGACAGTAGAAGTTCGTTTTATGTATAAAAGAAACATTCGCGCTTTTAAGTCCTTTTATTTTATATGTATAGATGGCGCGTTATTGCTTTGTTAATATCTTGTATGGTTGGATTATTTGAATTTTGCATTTGTGGGTATAATTTCTCAACGGAAGTTTGGTACATATCTTCTAGATCGGGTTGGTTCAAGTCCTCCTTCAGTATCTTGTTTGATAGGTTGAATGCAGCTTCAATACTTGTCCGAAGGCAGATTCTCATAAATGCGTTTATCCTATTTTTGTCTGTGGTTGTAATATATTTTCACCAAACTGGGAGTGCGTATGCTACTATCGGGAGGATACAAATTCTGTATAGAGTAAACTTTTGTCTTGTAGTCAATTTGCTTCTATAGTTGAACAGGCTTGATGATGTTATTTTTGCGATTTTTGCTTTCTTTATGATATTTTTGACATGCATGTTGAATTTCAACTTGAAGTCCAAGGTAACTCAAAGATATTTAACGCTGTAAGTCCAGTTAATAGGGTTCTGGTTTATCTTTAGGATGGATTGTGGCTTGAAATTTTTATTGTCTAGTCGAGGAAAAATTATTGCCTAAGACTTTTTTGGGTTGATGTCTAAATTCCAATCATTGCACCATTTGGTTATACTGTTTATTTTATTCATTTATTAATCGTACAGGGTTTTTCAATCGATATACTGTTTATGTAATTTTGGAGTTGTGTAGTTATTATTCCTATTGATTTGGAGTTTGCTAAATTTTCTTCGTCATCTGCGAAAATTTTGTTTGACATTTTGAATGTGGAGGGAAATCGTTAATGTAGATGTTGAATAGGTAGGGTCCAGGGATAGAGCCGTGAGAGACTCCAATCTGGGTTGGTTTTTACCGTGGTTATATAATTCCTTCACTTGATTGAAAAGGTCCTGTGCTGGTGATAGGTTTTCAAGAATTTGATAAAATCCCTTAGAAATTGATTTTTTGTTATTTTTGTTATCATGCCATACTCTATCAAATTCTTTGGTAAAGTCTAGAAAAACAGCACCTACTGCCTCCTTGTGGGACTTTCTTATTTGGCTGTAGTCTTTTACTGTGATGAGCTGGTGGGTTGTGGAGTGTCTTTTTCTGAATCCAAATTGTTGAGGAATGATAAAGTTAATAGAATCCATGTATGTCTGCAATCTGCGAAGAACAATCCTCTCGTATACCTTACCGATGGTAGAGAGAAGGCTGATTGGAGATCTTCACGTGAATTGACAGGTGATATTTTTGGAATGGTTATGATAATGACATGTTTCCATGTCTTCGGGAAGTAGCACAGGTGTAATGCGGCATTGAAGATCCCAGCGAGGAAAACTATCCATTTGATAGGGAGGTTTTTAGTCATTTGCGACGTAATATTTTCGTGGCCTGGAGCTTTGTGATTACCGAGGTTTTTAATCACTTCCTTGACTTAATTTGGCGTTGTCATTGATAGTATATTCTCTTGAGGATGTTAGAAAGTGTTATCTGTTAGGTAAGAAGAAACCTCATCTTCCGCCTTGGAAAAGTGTTTGGAAAAATGCTCTGAAAGATCATTTCCAATTTCTTTGTCGGTCAGCAAGGTTTTTCCATTTGCGTTTAAACTAGTGATTTTTCCATTTTTTTTCTAATGGTTTTTTTTCAGAGGTCTGTTGGGCTCGAGTAAAGTTTGCTTAAAAAACTATTTTAATTTTCAGATTTCTCTGCTTCAAGGGCTTGGTGTACCTTTCCTTGAAGATTGAGGTAAGTAGCTCTATGAGCTGGATCCCAGGTTGATTGCCATCTTTTCAGAGCTTTATTTTTCTCCCTTATTAAGGCTTTGGTTTTGTGTTCTTTATTAATTTGGAAGATAGGACTATGGTGTTTTTCGAGTAGCGATTATTAATTTTCTCGTTTAAAATTCCAACTGCTGAATCAATGTCTACTTTTTTTTCAAGGAGAGTCTGGGGGGCGTGGTGGAGATTAGATCTTGTTGAAAATGTACCCAATTAGTTGCTCGGCGAGCTGGGTTGTGAATTCATCCTTTGGACAACTCAATTCAAAGATTACAGGGTGATGGTCAGATGATAAATCGTCGGTGGTTCTGGCCTTTGGGGTCCGAGGAATGTTTTTTAAAACAGCGAAGTCTAGGAAATCGGGATTGCCGAGTGGACTGTATTGCGTGGGTGACGAAGGTGCAAAAATGTCTAGCTTTCTCTTTCAGAGAAATTGTGCAGTACGACTCCGCTGTTATTAGAAGTCCTTGATCCCCAAAGAGGGTGTTTGGAATTCGAGTCTCTTGCAACGATTATTGCGTGGTTGTGTTTTATCAGTTGGTTCAAATCTTCTTCCAATAATGGTGCATCAGGCTTCTTATAAATTGCTGAGATTTGCATGAGGGGGTTTCATCTGGTTTTATCAAAATTGAAGTATTTTCCAAGTTTGAAGTATGAATCGGCATATTTTTATATTTAAAAAGTATTTTTTAATGATGGCTGTTCCCCCACCTTTTCCTGTAATTCGGTCAGTTCTAATGTTTTGATAGTTCCTGAACTTTAGAACAATTGAGGGTTTAAGGTGAGTTTCACTGAGCAGAGCAATGTCTATTGAGTTATCTTCTAAAAAGTGCAATAATTCTTCTTTCTTTGATCTGATTTTGTTACAATTCCAAGCAATAATTTTAAAGGGTAATTTGCAATTCATTGTAGGTATGTTTTGATCACTTGCATCAATTTTTCACACGGGTCCTTAGTCTCAGAACGAGAAGTTTTTTCTTGTCGCAACCTCAGCATTGCTTTGGATTTGTTGTTCTACAATTTTCGGCAGTGTTTCAGATCTTTTTGAAATCGGAATTGGGTTGTTAGGTTTGTACTGATCAGTGTATATTGGCTGTTGCTGATGTACTCTTGGAAACTTAATGCATCCGCGGTAATTGGCTGTGTGCGCTACTTCGCAGTTTGCACACTTTGGGGGAAGTTATCTTGACTTTCTTTGACAGTCCTTCAATGGTGCTCCTCGGCACACTTGACGCATTTTGGTTTCAGGAAGCAGTTTAGTTGACCGTGCCCGAAACCCTGGCAGTTGACGCATTGAGTCACATGGTTTGTTTTTCTGAAAGATTCTACTGCAATTTTCTGATAGAGAAGTTCAGTTATTCTGTAAATATTTTGTTATGTTCATTTTTCGGTATTCTACTAGTACTACATTCACTGGCCTTTTAGTTGATTGTCTATGAAGTCTCTTCACAGAGGTCTCAGTAAAGCCCATTGTTTCAAGTTCTATTGCTATATCTTCAGTCTTGTAGGCTGTTGTCACGCCCTTTAATACCACTTTGAGCGGTTTTTCTTCTTGGAGTCTATAAGAGTAGCCAGCATTGTTTTTAGAACGTATTCCCTGATTTTTTTGAAGTCTGATATATTTTTGGTCTTGATAATATGCTTATTTCCTGAGATCGTGCATTGGAATTTATCTGTTCCCAGGTCTTTCAGCTCTTGGCAGAGCAACTTCCAGTGTGTTACATTTTCTGCGATTGCAGGTGGTATTCTTGGCTTTTTTGCATGTATAACTGTTGTCAAAGGACCATCTTCATCAATGTTTTCTTCGTTAACCTGAGAAGGGGTAGCTGCGGACGTTTTTTGAGGGACTTCAGATTCCTCGATCATGGAGACATCGTTTTGATTATGCTGTGAGACAACCTCTATTCTCGGTGTCTTGTGGCTACGTGATGTTGAGTCTGATGGGGATTCGCGAGTTCGTTTCTTTGTTGAAGGAGTATCTTCTACTTTGTACCCGATGCCACATCTTTAAAGAATTTTCAAAAGTATGTTGGTTTCGACTGTACTGACCTTTTCGCCAGCTGGTCCGATCGTTGATTTAATTACAATATGCTGCATCTTTTTTAGCTTTGTTGTTGCTCTTATTCACAAATCAAACCAATCACTAATTCATACTTTTTTTTCTGAAAAAAAAAGCATGAATGCTAGATCTGAAAAGAACCAAACTCATAATTTGAAAATAGCATAATAACAAAGTTAACTTGCTTTTTGGGTTATAAAAATATATGATAATTTACTGAATTATTTTGTTGATAATGCAATCTAATAATAAACTAGAAAATGGGCCTTCTAAAGTATGTCTATACCACCAGACTAAAAAGATTTTTATCTTAATAAAGCTAAAAATTTATATAGTTTGAAATATTTCTTCAAAATCAATTTAAAACTTAATATTGATTTGGATAATGAGAAAACTGATTTTCGGGATAAAATGTTTCATGTAAATCATTTATTTAATCTACACTAGTATATATGATGATATTTGCTACTTTGTACCCTAATTTTTATTGAAGTCATATAAATATGATTCATGATTATTCGAAAAGCATTAGGTAACAATTTGTGTGAAGAGACATTGATCTTGTGACTAAGGGGGTAGAATGGATGTAATTGGTATATGAAGGTATGGATAATTTCTTTTATAGAAGAATGTATTGTGGTATAGGGAAATAGTTATTACAGTTATTATACCTAGGAATGAAAGGAACGCCATTATGATTATCATCTAATGTGAAAGATATTTCATGCAGTGAAAGCTATTGTATTTTATTTATATATGAAATAGTCACTCTTGTACAAATATTTCTCCAATAGTGTATTTTCAAATAATTTATATCAATTATATATATAAAGTATGTATGTACGTAGGCTTGTATGTATTTATGTATGTATGCATGTATGTTTGTCAGCTATACAAATCTTCAAAATGAACCTAATATGGCTGATATTTATGCAGGTAATAGATAAAAATCTAGAAGATATAAATGTCGCATTTTTAGCCGAGAAAATTTGTCGGTCGGTCAACTAATCAGAAAGGAGCCAGCACTAAACCTTGCAAAAAATATCCAAATGGATTTATCAATTATTATCTGATTATTTTCTACATTATTCTAGAATGTTCTAGAAAATACAATATTATTTTGTGGAATGAGATATTTATTCTAGGTAACCATATTTTTAGGTAATAAAAATCCATATATTGAATTGAATAAAAATATTTTTGCTAATAATTTCATACAATCCAATATATACCTCCATTTTACATAGAGATTTAAACATGGTTCACTCTATATTTTCATAAAAATATATATTCCTATATTTCAAATTATATGTTCTATTTTAATATATTTTTTAGGCAAATCTATTAATATATTTATGGGAACGAATATATATGCATATAAATATCTAACAATTAATTCTTTATACATTTTTATTTTTCTTCATGTTGAAGGGCGGAAATACCCGAATAAAGCTCTACAAGAAATTATTTTCATCACTATTTTGTCCTTCTTTCGAAAATTGCTTAGCTATAATAAAATTTTAATCAATTTTTTTATATAATTCAAGCTGGAAGTGATTTCACCAAAATAATTTGTCCAAAACACCATCTCAATGGGTCAAAATAGGTTTGTCAAATATTGGTAACATTTGATATATCAATTTAGGAGTTCATCTTAAACAAACAAATGTTGATATTTAATGAGGTTGAACATTAAAAAGAAGCTCTCAATTATTAATGCAAATTATTTGAAGAAAAGCGCTTTAATTATTAAATATATAATAAATATCAAAGAATAATTTATTATTAATCAATTTTTCAAAAATAAAATTTAAATACCCTGATTCGTTTTTCTTATTTATTACATGAATATCCGATATATATTACTACACTTAGCTCTGAGTATTAAAACCGCTCTAGGAATCTAGGTTACCTCAAGAGAGACAGAGTAAATATACATTTTGTAGCACTATAAAATGATTGAAAAAAATATATTTCTTCTGCAATCAGCAATTGGATATAATGATTCAAAAAGGGTTGAAGAACTTATTGAATCAGGCATTGATATCAATTGTCAAAACAAATGGGGAATGTCTCCATTACATATTGCAGTTGAGCTAGGTAGAACTGAAATATTACGGAATCTGATAAGAAAAAATGCTGATATTAATATTTAGAATTCATTAAAAGAAACACCATTACATTTTGCTGTATTAAGACCAAATGATAAGTCTTATTTGCATCTAATTCAAGCAGGAGCATCGCTTAATATCAAGGATAACCAAGGTGACACCCCATTACATCTTTCTATAAAAAATAAGTACTTAGAAATTTCAAGAGAATTAATCAAAAATGGAGCTGACATTCATGCTCTCAATATAAAAAATATTTCAATTTTAATAACTGCTGTTACATCCTTTAAAAACCTAGATTTTATTAGATATTTATTGGAATTGGGTGTTGAGGTTAATTTTAAAGGTCCTCTTGGAAAAACTGCTTTGCACCATGCATCTGCGGAATGGATTAATCCAAAAAAGGGAGAACTGATGAAACTTTTAATAGAATTCGGTGCTGATGTCAATTAAGCTGAATACCTTACAAATGAAGCATTTGACGAATTTCCTCATTAAGAAATAAATATTATTTCTGAAATTCAGCCATTTAACAACATTGAGTATTTTAACCAAAAAGCATTTGAATATGAAAAATAGTTCCAGAAGAAGATAAGCGAGAATTTTATGTATATAAATATTAGACTATTAATAATATTTATATATATTTTAATTTTTCATCCAACATAAGCCGATTCAATGATGTAGATTTTATGTAAAGAGCATCTACTCACTTCAGACTTATGTAATATATATATATATATGATCAAAGTATCTTCTATGTACCCTCAAACATTATACATTTTTTTAAATATTCTAATGTGATTTTAAGCATTTTATACATGCTGGTAATGCACTTTATTCTTAAAACATACCTGTACTATGAATTAACTGTATGTCTCCCCTATGTTTAGAATTTGGTTATCAAATATTGATTAGTATTGTATTGAAATTAATCTAGTCCTCACTTTTTTTATAAATTTGTACGAGCTAAAGTCCCGGCCTTATTTATGTTTTTCTCCCCAGTGAATGTTTGCCTAACAAATATTGTCTATTCAGTGGTTATTTTAAAATTAGTATAGCGATATAGATATTCATTAATATTTTATTGTCGAAATTATAAATTTATTGCGTAGTATTTAAATAAGATTCCAATTGGGTAACTATCTTAGTCTTTGTATAGCATGAATGACAAGCTTTTTATCCACTTTTTTCCTTCTGTCAAAAATTTATTTTAAAATCTATTCTAAAAAAGAATATACATTAATTTAAATTGTTATGAAATATGTATTATCTAGATTAGCAAATATTATTTTTTCAAATTTAGCCAAAAATAATAGAGAGATATACTCCTTATTCCTATTATAAATGCTTTCATTTAAATGTCTTTCACGGGTGTTCATATCTATTGTCTACCCTTTTTTAACATACTTCCAAACCACTCAGACTTCTAAAAAATTCTGAAATATATTGATTTGATATGAAATTAAAATTCTGATTTGTATATAATTGGTGAGGTATATTAATTTGAATAAAGTCTGCAGATTTTATTTATATATAAATTTTGTCAAAATGATTGAAAAGTATAAATAATTACTTTGGGAAAGTCAAAGAAAAGTAAATAGATGTAATTTTGAAAATATTTTAAATTGTTGCTTTTAGTAAAAATTCAATAAAAATGAATTTGATTCTAATTGCAGTTCAAAATATAGGCTGTTGAACCTATCGCATATAATAAAGCATCTGTTCGTTGAAGCCGAATAGGATTGGTCCATTCTGTGTCACGTGTTCAAACCTGCCACGCGGGCGGCTCGGGTTCGATTCCCGGCCGTTGCATTTTTTTTTTTTTTTTTTTTTTAAACTCATTTATATTATTATCCCTATATATATAAAAGTCAGAAAATGGGGGGTAATACCATTCATAAGCTGAAGCTAAAAGTTGGAGCAATCATAATGCTTCTTCGAAACTTAAACACAAAGCAAGGTCTTTGTAACGGGATTAGTAGTAACTAAATTGTTACCTAATTTAATTATTGCAAAAGTTCGGACTGGCACTGCAGTAGATCAATCTGTATTTATTCCGAGAGTTTACTTGGCCCCAATACATTCTGAGATTCCTTTCATTCTCAGAAGGGGACAGTTCCCTGTAAAATTAGCCTTCGCTATGACAATAAATAAATCACAAGGCCAAACCCTTGAAATGGTTGGCATCTATTTACCTGAACCAGTTTTTAGCCATGGCCAGTTATATGTTGCTTTTTCTAGGGTGAAAAGCTCTAAGTGTGTTAAAATAAAAATAATCCACGGAAGCAAGCAAGGAAGGCTTCTTGAAAATAGTCAGCTTGCTTCACCAAAAATGTTGTGTACAAAGAAATTTATTCATTGTAAGTTCACCTCTTTTAAAGTAAAAATGTTAATTAAAAAAAATATCAATAAAATGACCCGAAAGGTAAAATGTTGCAACGCTCGGAAGGGGATCGATCCCTGACGGACCATGAACGTTATTTTACCTCGAACGCTTCCGATTACATATTATTAAGTATCAAAAAGGAATGTGAGAAATAAAATTAGGAATCCACCTGCTCTAGCCGATCCCGTCCTTGGACAAGCTTTTCTACTAGTTATATATAATTCGAAACTATTATAAAGGCTTATGATTCTTTTTTGAAATAAACAATTTCTTACTGCCCATACTGCAGTGGAAAAATTATTGGGAAGGCTTAGCTTATCAGTGGTGAACCCTGCCAGCGGTTTCACCAGTTTTATCTTCCTTACGGCTGAAATATTGCATTTTTTAAAGTGTATGTTAAAGTGATACTGAAGCTAGACTCTTGGAATGGATTATTCTAGATTAACTAAGGACATAAGCTTTGAGGACAGCAGAATTACATACAATTTTAAATATATAATGTGCTTCGAGAAATCGCTCTTCCGCAAATATAAATTTGTGTCTTTTATTATAACAATTTAATTATTAAGATGCATTAGCGCGCCTTCTGTTTTAAAAACTCGAAAGTATATTAAACGCGTTTGATTTCTTTTAAATAAACAATTTCTACTGCCCTTACTGCAATGGAAAAATTAATGGGAGAGCCTGGTACAAAGTAGTTTCGAATTTTAATCACTAATATACCTCTTTTTTGTGAAAGAAACCTGATAGTTAGATCTGGAAGGAATTCAAACCCATAATTTGAAAATAGCCTAATAACAGACTAACTTTCCTTTTTAGGGTCATAAAGCTTTATGCTAATTTACTGAATTATTTTGTTGATAATGCATTCTAAAAATAATACTAGAAAAAGGTCTTTCTAAAATATGTCTAGACCACTAGACTACAAATAATTTTATCTTAATAAACTAAAAAATAAGGTATATAATGTGAATATATATTTCAAAATGGATTTATAACTTAATATTGCTTTCAATAATGAAAACACTGATTGTCTGGATTTAATATTTCTGATATTTTTACTCAATATTGATACAAGGGTTATTTTATTGAATAATGTTTCACATAATTCTTTCATCTGTTTTTCCTCAATATATTAGATGACATCTGCTACTCTATTCGCTCATTTATATTTAAGTTATATAAATGTAATTCAGGAATTTTTTGAATGTCTTCTTTTCTTCTTCTTTCTTATCTCCACACGGGGTAAAGTAGTATGCGTCTTCCTTTGTCATTAAGACTGGGAGCACTATTCAGTGACAGGCCGACTTAGTTCCAAAATAAATGGCCATCTCTGACATAAGGAACAGACGCCATGTGCAGCCGCCCCTAACTTGGAGTACTAACGCTGCTCATCCTGTATACCTGAATTAGGAGCCCTTACAAGGTACTATCAGCCGGGCCAGCTGAGCCCAGGTTTTTTAGTGAGCTTGTTACTGCTCCCCCTCCTCCTTTTTCATCCGAGCTTGGGACCGGCAAGGGCGGAGTTTTTTAATTTCTGGATTTTTTCAACTTTCTCAATCATATTTCTTTTTAAAAAATGTAAAACTTTACTGGCCGCGAAGTGTCCATTCTTACAGAACTATGAATGCTGGCCAGGCAACCTCTACCTTCAAGATTGCTCATTCATGGTCATAATTCAATTATTTGGTATATTTTCAAAAGATATATGACTTATTTTAAATAATTGAACTATGACACATTTGATCAAAATATGCATTACTAGCTAAATGAATAAGCAAAGCCAAGAATTTACCTAAGTGAATTTTTATCTTAGCATGAATTTATAAAATAGCATGCCATTTTAAATTGATTAATTTTATTTGCAAAATAAGTAATGAAAGAAGTGGTTTCAACAAATAATATTTATTGAGATTCAATCTTAATCTCTATATACAGTATATATATTTTAAGTAATGAAGATAAACTCAGACATGATTAGATCCTACAATGACTGCAAACACCCAACTTACTCTGGACCATATATGCAGTTGCCTGGCTATCCTTGCAGCTCTCAATATGGCAGACCTCAATCCAAAAGAGGACATCCATAGGAACAAGGCATCTTTGTTGGCTGGTATTGTGATCAGGGTGCACGGACCGATTTGATCTCTTCCATGGACAAGACACCACTACAGTATATATACTTTATTTCCATATATATTGTCGCGTGTAAGGCCTCCAAATGATTAAAACCTCCGCCCATAGATGGCGCTTTCGCCTGTTTCCCTTCTCTGAATGATGTGGGATTCGCCGACTGCAGTGGTCCTGTTTACTGGGGAAGGTAATTATAAATACACTTTTATGTTGGCCCCAGGATGTAACATAATGTAAATACCCATTGTCTATTATCTCATTTAAATGTAATGTTTAGTAGTGGATGACAATAAAATCTAGGTATAAAGGCTCCGTGCCGCCTTCTGTCGTTACTCTCGCTATCGCCATTATCGTTGCTGCTGCTCTTCTGGACGTCTTCGGGGTGACTGCAGGGAGGAGCTACAGGGAAGAGCAACGGGAGCCCGGGCGGGTGATCCACGGCGGAAGAAGCGCATCGTCGCAAGGAACCGGAGGGGTCACGCGCGACAATATTTATATTTTTGTCGGCTATGCAGGTCCTTATTACATTATAACTCTGGCTGAAATTATGACAGTATATAGAGTTGTATCTCGAAAAACCTATAGTCAAATTTTCAGGTCTCTATATCTCGAAAACCTTTGAATAATTTACAAATTTGTCCATTTCACTCGTAACCAACAACCCACTTGGGTAACTGAGAGGAGATAGGTTTCGATTTTGTCAGGAGGTCTGCAGAGCCTTCAAGACAACCGAAATTAGTAATACAATTTTTAAAGATTGTTGTGTAAAGCTCTTCACATTTTTATTTTAATGTAACATTTTAAAGTTTACTAATATTATTTTATATTGTACATGGGTTAAAAGTTAACAATGAGAATAATGGGATACAAAATCATCTAGGATGTCATATGACCTGGTATATAAAGAAAACCTTCAAATTTACAGTAGTATGATAGAAGAATACTACAAGGAGGATCTTGAAAGAGGTCACTTACTTTTCTAATGGGTGTGTACTGTAAAGAAGAATCAGCTCAAAAATATGAATCTGCTAAGTTGTGCTAATCTAGCTGAAATTCTTACAAATGAAACATTAAGTTAATTTATTAATTAGGGAATCATTATTATTAAAATAAATCTTAAATATTGTCTGATTCCTATTGTACTTTTTAAAATATTTTATATATTTTTTTTTCTATTTTATTTGTCAAGTTATATACAGTAGAACCTCCCTTTAGCGGACACCCCGCTATCGGACACCTCTCTACAAAGGACAGTTTTCATTTGTAAAATTACCATATTTACAATTTAGCAAATCTCCGGTTAGAAGACACCTCTCTCTAAAGGACACTTTGGCTCTGCAATTAGGTGTCCTTTACAGGGAGGTTCTACTGTATGTATATATAAGAAATTTATGAAAAATAAACGTTTTGGCATTTATTCAAATAGATAGCGCAAGCAAATTTGGAAAGGCAGTCTAGAAGATCTTTGAAAATATGCCTCTGTACTGTACCACATTCATGTTGTACTTTTTACATCTTCCTTTTACATACTGGCATTATAATTGATTCTCAATTTTACATGCACTTTATACGCAAAATATATGAACCTCTTGTGAATATTGGTATATCCATTTCACATATTCATTATATTTTCTCCGTCTAGAATGAATATTGCTCTCAACATACACTTTGGTTTGTCTATGCTAATAAGTTTGATGATAAAATAATTCGGATAAGCTTTGAATAGCTTTTATATCTAACACTATCCTCTTCCACACACATATTTTATATTAAAAAAATCGTTTTGCACATAGTACAAATAATTGGAAATATAAAATAGGCGTTATTGTTAATATTCAAAATATTCACATTCCTGTTTGCAGAATTTATTTTGTTAATAATATATATAGTAGAAATTCCTGTAAAAGTCACCTGATGGCAGAGCCAAAATGTTCTTTAGGGAGAGGTGTCCTCTTAACGTAGTATTGCTAAATTTTAAAAAGAACCTACTAAGAAGTCTGGTACTGGCGAAAAAGAACCTACTAAGGAGTCTATTACTGGGGAAATTGATAGAGATACAGAGAATACAGAAGAACTTTCTAATTGCATTATTGATGTTCCTAACACCCAAGTTGAGAAAAAAATCCGTTGAGGCAGTTGAAAGCAGAAGCATAATGAGATTTGACGAGCTCTTCTGGGGTAGAAAGTTAGTCCCTGTTGGAAAAGGCACATGGCCAAAATGTTTTTTGAGGGATGTTACTGATAATGGCGGATCTTCTGTTTTTAGAATTGAACAGATTTCTGAATATAGGAATCCAAATATTGATCATAGAAAAAATTGGTCTCATATTTCTCCTAGAACGATTAAAAAGGAAATAAATATTTTTGATGCTTTAAGGACCTTACAAGGTAGTGCTCAAGCCAATCTTTGTTATCCTAAAGATTTTTGGATTGTTCGTGATTTGGGATTTAAACATTTTTCAAATATTATTGAAGATAGTGAAAAGAATAATTTGGATTTGAATGATATGAATTTATCTCATTTTGTCGTTTTTCATCCTGAATATGGAGGGAAATCTCTAAAGAAAGTATTGGATAATGGAAAACTTTTGCCAGAACAATTAATGAGCATTCTTTGTCAGATTTGTATTTTGATGAGTCATGCTGAGCAAAACATTGGGTTGGTTCACAATGAAATAAGTCCCAGAAATATTCTGATACGACCGACTGCTCAAAGGGTTTTGAACTACGACATTGGAGGAGAGAATCATGAAATCCCAACCAACAACTGCATTGCCAAGTTGAAAGATTTTGAGATATCTCGACTTGTAGAGAATGATGGTCCTAATCTGAATGTTTTTAACGAGAATGTTTCTCAGCTAATTTGGACCCATAATGAAATGCGAGAATTTAACTCTGCTTGTGAAATACATACTGAATTCATTGAGGAGACATCCACGCAGGATATAACCATCACCAAGTGGCCGGAGGACAATTTCATCATAGACCACCAGGAGTCCCATCACAGGAGTGATGAGAGGTCATGGAGGGGGAGTCTGTCGCATACCTCGAGATATTTGCATAGTATTGTTTTGTTTTATATACATTTTTACATTTTGTCTCTTATGAAAGGATGATATATTTGCATGTCCGCGAGAAGCGTGATATATAAATATAGGTCAAGAGAATAATAAAGTTAGAGTTTCTATTGTCATAGAACTTCTCATGTTCTGCGGAACTCGTTCTTCTAATATAGAACGTCACAACATATATACTTGTCATAAATTTCTTAATCGTCAGGAGCGAACAAAAATTAAAACATTTGGCAAAGCGTTAAAAATTATTCTATTAATAATTTAAACAAATATTTTTTAACGATTTGCCAATTTTTTTTTTTTTGTTCGCTTCTGACGAGATTTCTGTCGAAATGTATTGATAATAATAAAATTTACTGGCCGAAGTATCTTCAATTTTAAGAACTATATTCTGAGGATTGTGTTTACAATATTTTAAATAAAATCTTCCACAAAAATAGACACCATTCCCTTTAAATAGGCAAAGGGAACCGAGGCCATCTGGTCCTGGAGTTTTCCTTCTACCAAAGCGCTGTATGGCTCTTGTGGCCTCCCAAGATGTAAAGTCGGTTTTATCTGGAAACATTGCATGAGCGAATTTCGTAGGATGAGGTCTGGTGTCCTGAGAGAAAAAGTGATTAAGCACAGCGAGGCAGGTCTTATTGGGAAAGAAAGAAGCGCCGTCGTACATGATTGTTTTAGAAGAGGCGGACCTTTTGGGGAGCTGCGTCCTCGGGCGATAAAACGGTGAATGGCACTCCACTCCGCCGTCCTCACAGAGGTTGAGCCAGAAGTGGCGTTTGGCTTTCCGGATAGTTGACTTGAGCCTGTTGTATAATCCATGGAAAAGTTAATAATAGAGCTCTGAATTTTCTGACTGCTTCCGCGGAGGGTCACTACAAGTTTTCTGAGCCGTGTCAGTTCGGGGGTCCACCATGGTTTAGATGGTCTAGAAGTGTTGGAACGTCAGCGCATGGAGGACTCACAGGCTGTCTGTAGGATTGAAGTAAGTAGGTGAGCTGTCTTTTCGATGTCTTCTGGTGTAGAGGCCATATTTAGGAAGACAGTAACTTGTGGAGAGATGAGTTTAGGAAGGATTTGAAACAGTCTTGCTTGCATGAGGATTCCACCCATGTGGTAGTTTCCTCAGTGGTGACCATATCTGGAAAGATTGTCAAAATCAGGATGTGCTCGGTGAAGCCCAATTCATCAAGCAAACTCCAAGAAGCATGTATCGCTAATGAGCTGAATGACAATGTAACATCAATGGATGAGGAGAGATGCCCATTTGACCATATAAAGTATACAGGATCACCCGGAAAATGAAGGTCGTAGCAACGGACGTAGTCTTCAAGGTTTGCTCCACGGGTGTCCAGCTTCGAACCGAAGCCCCAGGCGGAAGAGTGGGCATTGGCATCCATACCCAGGATCATAGGAAACAAAGTCCTGTTTATAAGTTCTTCCAATTGAAAATAGAAATCCTCCTCTGACATATGACCATGCCAGTAGGCTGAGAAAACTGTTACTACTCGCTGATCCAGGTAGAAAGAAATAGAGGTGATGGCGGTGTCCCGAGTAACTAGAGGGATGGGATGAAGATTGCTCCGTGCAACAATGCCCGAAGGTTTGTAAGAGCTTGAGTCGGAGAAGACTTGGAAACCTGGGGTGAGCCAGTAGAAGTTTGCTGGAAGTTCTTATAGAAGAACTAGCGGATGTACCCGGTTTTGCCCGGCTTTTACCCGAGTAAAGGTTTATCTAACGAACATTTGTTAAAACAATTCTCTATAAACTTATAAAAATATATATATATATATTTTGATAATTTGAAACGCGTAAATTTGAATCTCTCGATAAAGTGATCATTTTTTGCCCGGTCCCTGTGTCCCGTGTCATCCTGAATTTTGTCTTTCCTAATTTTCTACATTACAAAATCAGCGTTTTATCTAGTGAACATTTTTTCCCGGCCCCTTGAAAAATACTCGATAAGTTGAATAAAATCATGGTCGTTTATGGAAGATGGACGAAGTTCTCGGAGGTCATCTTGGGCAAGCCCCCGCGAGGCTTTTTTCTTGTCTACTTGGCACAGCTGTGTCACCAACTCTGCCCCCGCGCGCCAGGACCTCTTGACCCCTCTGATTGGTCGGTGGGTACTTGGACTGTCCATCCGGCCGGCGGCCGGACGATTACATTCTCTCGACAGGGGGTGGGGCAGACCTAAGCCTATCTCCGTCGCAAGGTGGCGCTGCTTGCGAGTTGAAGCTACAAATCTGCAAATAACTCTAAGGATATTCAAGATATTCAAGAAATTATTTTTAAAAACCTTTCCGGGGATATACCTAATAATATCCCAAAATTTCACGGCGATTGGATGTATGGTTTTTGAATCTATAGAGTACACACACACCGACAGACAGACATTCATTTATATATATATTTCTTGATTAATCAAGAATGGGTATTTGGCCAATTCTGGAATAATTAAAAATCAACGAGAATAGTTGATATTTATTCCGAAAGATGGCGCCAGCCATCAGCAACTTTCAGTTGCACGATAAGGAGATGCCTTTTTCTTAATTTATGCACCTTATCCCAGTACAATATCACATTTGTACTATTTTTTCACATTGTGTAGTGTCCTCACGCAATTCTGGCCTTAACTACCCGTTTCATGATTTTTCAGGATGTCTTAATGATCAATTTTTTGGTCGTTGAGGTACAGCTTGCACCACGCTGATGAGGGCCAACAGCCCGAAACGCGTCCGTGGTTAGCTTTTCTTGATTAATCAAGAATGGGTATTTGGCCAATTCTGGAATAATTAAAAATCAACGAGAATAGTTGATATTTATTCCGAAAGATGGCGCCAGCCATCAGCAACTTTCAGTTGCACGATAAGGAGATGCCTTTTTCTTAATTTATGCACCTTATCCCAGTACAATATCACATTTGTACTATTTTTTCACATTGTGTAGTGTCCTCACGCAATTCTGGCCTTAACTACCCGTTTCATGATTTTTCAGGATGCCTTAAAGACCAATTTTTTTGGTCGTTGAGGTACAGCTTGCACCACGCTGATGAGGGCCAACAGCCCGAAACGCGTCCGTGGTTAGCTTTTCTTGATTAATCAAGAATGGGTATTTGGCCAATTCTGGAATAATTAAAAATCAACGAGAATAGTTGATATTTATTCCGAAAGATGGCGCCAGCCATCAGCAACTTTCAGTTGCACGATAAGGAGATGCCTTTTTCTTAATATATATATATATATATATATAGATGATGTCGGCTGTGTGGATATGGCCAAATTGGAAATCTCCAACTGTGGTTTCTCAGATAATATGAATTTGATATAATGTCGTCTGCATACGAAAAAAAAGCACGATGTCTGAAGTTTTGTATCAATAACGATATTTATTATCATAATATTAGTATCATCATTATCATTTTCATCAGAATGATAGATAAACAGAGGGGTCAACGTTAGTATAGTTATGTATTTTGTTTTTGTGTATACATACTGAGTCTGTGTATACAAAAATGTAATGCCTCGATAAAGGTTGGCGTTCAGCCAACCGAAATATTGGCAAATAAATCTATTTTTCAAACCAATACTATCTAATAGTTATGTATAGTAACGTTAACCTTTCTTCCTATCTGTCCGTCACCCTGAAAGAAAATGGCAATTATGCTAATACTTATAGAGTTATCATAAAATCATGATATAACTTCAATTCATGCATTTTTTTCTTATGCAGACGACATTATTAGAAATTCCTATTACAGTAGAACCTCTCTATAAAGGACAACACCTAATTTGAAGAATCAAAGTGTCCTTTAGGGAGAGGTGTACCCTTACAGGAAAGTTGCTAGATAGTAAAAATGGTAATTTTACAAATTAAAACTGTCCTTTGTAGATAGGTATCCTCTAGCGCGAGTGTCCTCTCATGGAAGTTCTACTGTATTTGAAAAATATACAAAATAAAACTTTGTAAGTTTGAAGTATTATTTAACCAACAGTTAATTTTATGTAAATTAATTACTAGTCGTGTTATTGCACTTTACCTTTTGGGACACCCTGTATTTTCCAAAAAAAAAAAGGTTTAAATGATAGAATAAATTACCTTTATAACGGCAAAATGGTCTTTTAGATAAAATAGCTTGTTGGACTAATCCTGAGGCAAATAAGAAAGGCTGCTCAAAGTCATCGGCGCTGGCTAGAGATGATGGTAACGAGACATGAGAAAGCTGATCAATGACAATATCATACGTTAACCATTACGGTCGGTGGTCGAGTGTTTTAAACCGTTGGTTTTCGACTGCTACGACCCGGGATCGAATCCCGCGTTGGGCACTTTTTTTTATAATCTAATGGCCCCCCAATCTTTCAAAAGTCTAACCCTACCAGCGATTGCAAGTAACCGAACCGGGATTCTGACACATTTGTAAGTACAAATGTGGTACACTTAAATTAAAAGTAGTCGCTTACTACCCCCCTCCATGATTATCATGGCCTGTACCACGTGTACTAGGGATAATATTTTTAAAATGTTGAATATAGGACAATATTTATTGATGTCCCTTTTATAGTCAAGAAATGAAACTTTTAAAGGGCAAATTTTTCTTTTCAAATAAAAAACTTACTGTCCTTAACTCCAATGAAAAAAGCTTATCATGTCCATAGTTTGATTAACTAACCCATAACCAAGTTTCATCCAACCTACAGTGTGTATCGTATATACATTCATTCACTCATGGACAAAACTTAAGGAAGTTATACCTTTTATCACGTATATCAGTATTCAGATAATAACTCTGAAAGATATTTGATACACAGTGACATTTATTGGAGACACACGAGATAACCAAGTGCGAACAAAATTGCCTCTATCTCCAAAAAAATGGACTACCGACGACATCAAAGATCTTCCATTTCCTTAAGTTTTGTCCATGAATGTATATAATCAGAATAATCGAATATAAGAGTAGAGCTTCAAAAAGTAGATTAAGCTGACAAAACAGTTGGTAGGGTTCATTACTGATGAACCAGGCCTTTCCAATTTCTTTTAATCGCAGTTTAAGGACAGTAGGAGAGTTATGGGTTTTATTTGAAGAGAATAATTCGTGCTTTAATAGGTTCTCATTGGTAGATATAATACTCATCAATTCTATATAGCACGTTTTTATTGATCAACGTTTCGGTCAATCATTGCCAGCATTTTCAAAGTAAGTCAAATGTTCCATTTCTTGAAGATTATAGATTAGATCTGAGGTGGATTCGATTGTTAGATCCATCCAGGGCGATGGGTTGTCTCTGCCTGCCATGTCTACGGGCTTGTCTGAGTGGCGAACTTTCCACCGAGGATCTCATCAAGAAGAAGAAAAAGAAGAAAGCAAAAGTCAAATCGCCATCAACCAGCACGACCTATACGACCGCTCGTTCTACAACCACAGCTGCCAGTAGTAGTAGTACAGCTACAGTCTCTGGAACAACCACTGAATCGTCCACCAGTACCACAGAAAAACATCAACTTCCTATGATACCTCTAAGTCATGATCATAATCTTCTAATTCATTGGGAGATATGAAGTTGTTCAGAGATCGTCAAAGAAACCTTGTTGATTGAAATATCTCTACGAGATAAATAAACATGACAAAGAAACCTCATGGTCTTGCTCGAGTTAATGATAACAAGATTTATGGATAGATTTATCATTCTAAAATCACCATTTTATAATAATTCAATAGTATACCATCGCCACATTTGAAACACCCCAGAATTAAAACCATTCCTTTTGTCATTTCGGTCAAACTGGCCGAAGTTTTCAACCCAAATGGCTTTTGCTTCACAGCACTAATACAATAAAATAAATCTTATTAACTATAAAAGGTTTTATTTGATCGTATTATTTCAGTTTAAGAGTCAAATAGTCTCCCCATAAAAAAAATAATATATAAAATTTAACTAGTTCTGTAGAAGTTATCTCAACTTCCGTGGACTAATTAGCTTAAAATTATAGATATTTATTTTGTATAATATAGCAGTTGTTCTCCTCCTTCAATGCCTTCCTCTACTGAACCACATGGTCTCTCCATACTTCGCCGCCATCTTCTCGTGTCGTCCAGTCCATTGTTTTAGATCGTCTGTGTATCCTTGTCGTCTCCTTCCCCTCGATCTCTTCCCCTGGAGCTTTCCTTCAAACAATTTTCACTTGGGAATAAGCCGGGAAAAGCTAGGCCATTAAGAGTCATTATATGATAATTATTTCATAATTTTATAATTCCAAAATATGTAAAATGTTTTGTTTATTATAGAATTTTAGCCTTTTTGATTAGCTTATATCTTAATCTATATATTCAGCTATCAACATGCACAATTTTCCAAAGGTTTATTTAGTAGTTTTTTGGAAAAGTAATAAACCTCAATTTATAAGAATATATTAAGCAGAGAGAGTGGATGTTTTCTCGAAAAATATTTTTATCCATATTAGTTAGGCAAACTTTCACTCGGACCCGGACGAAACCGGGTATTTTCGCTAGTATTAATATAAAAAAGGTGGTCTTTTTTTATCAATTAAACTATATAGGTTTGATGATATATGAGTGCTTCTAGGAAAATTGGTCTTTACTTGTTTTTAATGTCGTGGTAATTATTTAGTGCAATGGATGTCGAATGGATGTCCAATGGTGTTGGATCATAGAGTCGTTCATTCATAGGGGACATCCATCTTTGCATCCTGCCTCAGACACTATCCAAGTACGGCCCCAAAGAATTATTTTGCTGCATCAGACATTGTCCAAGTTCGGCCTCAAGAAGTGTTTTGCTGCACCATACACTGTCCAAGTACGGACCCAAGAAGTTATTTTTGCGTCAGACACTGTCCAAGTACGGCCCCAAGAAATGTTTTGCTGCATCAGATTCTGTCCAAGTACGGCCCCAAGAAGTTATTTTTGCGTTAGACACTGTCCAAGTACGGCATCAAGATGTTATTTTTGCGTCAGACACTGTGCAAGTACGGCCTCAAGAAATTTTTTGCTGCATCAAACACTGTCCATGTACGGCCCCAAGAAGTGTTTTGCTGCATCAGACACTGTCCAAGTACAGCCCCAAGGAGTGTTTTGCTGCATCAGACACTGTCCAAGTATGGCTCCAAGGAGTGTTTATCTGCATCAAACACTGTCCAAGTACGGCCCCAAGAAGTTATTTTTGCGTCAGACACTGTCCAAGTACGGCCTCAAAAATGTTTTGCTGCCCAGACATTGTCCACATACGGCCTCAATGAGTGTTTTGCTGCATCAGACACTGTCCAAGTACGGCCCCAAGAAGTTTTTTGCTTCATCAGACATTGTCCAAGTACGGCCACAAGGAGTGTTTTTGCTGCATCTGACACTGTCCACGTACAGCCTCAAGAAGTTTTTTGCTTCATCTGACATTGTCCAAGTACGGCCTCAAGGAGTGTTTTTGCTGCATCAGACACTCCATGTACGGTCCCAAGATGTTTGTCTATCAGGCTCTCCAATCACGGTTAAAAACAATGCTTTAAACATTGAATACTCTATGAAACCATGCTCATTTATCACAATGTCGGACACTATTCTAGGTTTCTTATCTAAAATTGGGAAGCCATGAAGTATTTTTCTAATACTTTTTCAAATTTTTAACCTTTCGTAAATATATTGTTTAATTTCAATTTAAGAGCGGGCGCAAGGCTACTATAATTACATAAATATGGTCATATATCAATTCTTTTTTTTTTCAGCTCGGAACTATCTTCATTTACGGGGTTGCTAACCTGAATGGATGATTTTTGAGCCCCGATTGACGCATAAAGCGGAATCTATATATATATATATCTACTTATATAATTGCCTTATTCTGTCTGTCTGTCTGAAGTTCACGGATAGAATGCGCGCCCATTGGCTGCCTGGCGAACACGTGACCTCCCTGCCCCCCCTCTAGACAACCCTGTTATCTGCTGTGTGATACATACACCTGTCTATAGCGGCCACTCTAGACACCCCTGTTATCAGCAGTGTGCTACATCCACCTGTCTATACAGACCACCCTGTCTATATCGGTCACTTTGGGCAACCCTGTTATCATCAGTGTGTTACATTCACCTGTCTATACAGACCACCCTGTCTATAGCGGTTACTTTAGGCAACCCTGTTATACACCTGTCTATAGAGACCATCCTGTCTATAGCGACCACTCTAGACAACCCTGTTATCAGCAGTGTGTTACATCCACCTGTCTATACAGACCACCCTGTATATAGCGGCCATTCTAGATAACCCTGTTATCAGCTGTGTGATACATACACCTGTCTATAGCGGCCACTCTAGACAACCCTGTTATCAGCTGTGTGATACATCCACCTGCCTATACAGTCCATCCTGTCTATAGCGACCACTCTAGACAACCCTGTTATCAGCAGTGTGTTACATCCACCTGTCTATACAGACCACCCTGTCTATAGCGGTCACCTTAGGCAACCCTGTTATCAGCAGTGTGATACATACACCTGACTATATAAACCACCCTGTCTATAGCGACCACTCTAGACAACCCTGTTATCAGCTGTGTGATACATCCACCTGTCTATACAGACCACCCTGTCTATAGCGGCCACTCTAGGCAACCCTGTTATCAGCTGTGTGATACATCCACCTGTCTACACAGACCACCCTGTCAATAGCGGCCACTCTAGGCAACCCTGTTATCAGCAGTGTGTTACATTCACCTGTCTATACAGACCACCCTGTATATAGCGGCCATTCTAGATAACCCTGTTATCAGCTGTGTGATACATACACCTGTCTATACAGACCACCCTGTCTATAGCGGTCACTTTAGGCAACCCTGTTATCAGCAGTGTGATACATACACCTGTCTATACAGACCACCCTGTCTATAGCGACCACTCTAGACAACCCTGTTATCAGCTGTGTGATACATCCACCTGTCTATACAGACCACCCTGTCTATAGCGGTCACTTTAGGCAACCCTGTTATCATCAGTGTGCTACATCCACCTGTCTATACAGACCACCCTGTCTATAGCGGTCACTTTAGGCAACCCTGTTATCAGCAGTGTGATACATACACCTGTCTATACAGACCACCCTGTCTATAGCGACCACTCTAGACAACCCTGTTATCAGCTGTGTGATACATCCACCTGTCTATACAGACCACCCTGTCTATAGCGGCCACTCTAGGCAACCCTGTTATCAGCTGTGTGATACATCCACCTGTCTATACAGACCACCCTGTCTATAGCGGCCACTCTAGGCAACCCTAGGAAGCAAGATGTATACAAGGTCAAGGGATGGGAATCGAACCCACGACCTTCCGCTTACCGGTCAGATGCCATGACCACTAGGCTATAGGCTCATTATTTCTTTATACCGTTATTATACCGTTATATTATATATAGTTAAAACATTTTAAAAACACACAGTTTGGAACGGGACGTTTCACAAGAGTGACATCCATGGCGCCAATTTATAATTGTAACGAATAGTATTTGAATTAAAACGTTTTTAAAATATATTCGCACTCGGGTAAAACCCGGGCGTTGCCCGGGCCATTCGTCTAGTATATATATAATTGAATGTCTGTCTGTACTCTATAGATTCAAAAACCATACATCCAATCGCCGTGAAATTTTGGGATATTATTAGGTATATCCCCGGAAAGGTTTTTGAAAAATAAATTCTTGAATATCCTTAGAGTTATTTGCAGATTTGTAGATTTAACTAAATGATAATGATTATTTATCAAAAATAAGATTTTCTACCTATTAATTGCGCACAAGTCAAAGTTAGTTTTATCATTTATCTACGACATATATATTGGGAGAATAGATAAAATGATGATTTTGTAATGTAGAAATTAGAAAAGACAAAATTCAGGATGACACGGCAATTTATTTGAGACAAGAATAATGATAATTATTATTGATTTTATTCAACTTATCGAGTATTTTTAAAGGGACCGGAAAAAAATGTTCACTTTATCGAGAGATTTAAATTTACGAGTTTCAAATTATCAAAATATTTCTATTATTTTTTTACATATGTTATATTCAAATGACATTTATGTAGGGATAATTTATTGTTAATTTTCATTTTGATGTATTGTATACATTTGATCATTAATAAATTATTATTTAGGTATTAAAACTGCCCTTTTGTTCAAAGACAGCAACGTTTGAACGGGTACAGCTAGGTGGAGCAGATGATCAAACATAAAGTTGTCTTGCCAAGTATAGATTCAGTAGGGATTGGATGTTTTCTAGAATTGTTTTAACAAATATTCGTTAGGTAAACTTTCACTAGGGTAAAACCCGGGCGAAGCCGGGTACATCTGCTAGTATATATATAAAGCACTATAGGGTTTTAACTTCAAATTGTAGTTTTTTATTTACAATTTAATTTTTTTTAAATAAAATAAAGTTTTTTTATTTCAAATTATTATTTTTATTCAAATTAAAGATTTTTTATTTCAAATTAAAGTTTATGAAAAAAAAATTACAATCGCAGTAATCGCAGAATAAAACTTTTATTTTTTTATTGTTAATTATTATTTATTTTAAAATAAATATTTGAAAATCAAAATTATCTTAAAACCCTAAAATAATTTTATGACAATGAACACCAATACATCACCTGAAGAAGTAACTGTTGAAGATGATACAGGAAGTCCGGTAAATAAACGTCATTATCGGCGAATAATGCAGGTCACAGAAGATTCTGATGATAGCAATTTAGAAAATGAAGAGAACTTATCTATTCCTCGTTGCAGAAACCGCAGGGGAAATTATGTTAAAACGAGTATTGACAAAAAGAAGATTTTGATAAAATATTATGAAGAAGAAGCTATTACAGAGTCAGCAGAATTAGCTGGAATTAATAAAAACATAGCCACTTCTATAATTAGAAGATATAAGAAGGAATGATGTGAGATTATTAGACGAAATCGTCGAGGAAAAAGAAATGTTAAACTAAGTGATGAGCTTTTAAACTATGTGGAGAAATTAATTGAAGAAAAAATCCATCAATTACTTTAAAAATATAACTAAAATATTTGAAAAAAAAACGTCAACATGACCACAAAAACGGTATTTAATGCATTAAAAAGCTTTAAAAATAACATTGAAAACCGCCATAATTAACCTGTGTGTGTGGACCGTGTAAACTCTAAATCAACAATTGAACAACGCAAAAATTATGCACAAATATTTTTACAAAATGTTCCACAAACACATGAAAAAAATAATTTTTATTGATGCATCCGGTTTCAACTATCATATTCGCAGAAATAAAACTCGCTCGAGGACTTCAGCCCATGTAATAGTTCCAACAACAAAAGGAAGAAATGTTTCATTAATTTTAACCATGAATTTAAATGGCATTATACATATATTCTCAAGTAATTTCTAACTCAACAGTAAATTCAAATGTTTTTATTATATTTCTTGATGGATTATTTAATAAACTTGCTGAAAGTAATATCGTAGAAGCATGGTTGGTTCTGGACAATGCCAGAATCCATAAAACTCGGGAAGTGCGCGAAAATATTAGTGATTAGTGAGACTAATCACACATTAATTTTTCTATCACCATATTCCCCCATGTTAAATCCTATATAAAAGGTATTTTCAAAAATAAAATTATCTGCACGAAATTTGCTGACCGATCCACAAAATAATTAAAATTTGGTACAGATTATTGAAGAATCGGTGACCATTGTTACTTCTACTGATTGCATCAATTATTGCGTTGACATGTCTAGGAAACTACCGCTGGCTGTAGCAGAACAACCGTTGCATTAAATTCTTTGTCCAAATTGCTTTATTTAACTTTTTTAATTCTTATTCACGTTAATATTCATTTTTATCGTAAATATTTAATATTTCTTTAATAAAATTTAATTTGAAATTAAAAATCTTCAATTTGAAGTTAGTGGGGCCTGGGGAGGGATGGGTGGCCAGGAGATCATCGCTGGGTGAGGCCAGGAGAGCTGGGATAGAGCGTTGAATTTTCAGCTCTAAGTGTCCAAACACAACCGTTATTCTCCTAAAATAAATATATTAGACTAAAATTTAAAAATGATTTGATTAGCAAAACATAATAAGTGCACAAAAGTCGGTGGACGAGTGGGTAACACCCTCGATTCCCGACAGTCATGAACTGGGATTTAATCCCGCGTTAACCTTTTGTTTAATATGTGAATAACTCACATATTATTAATTGCTTCAATTTTCATAAACTAGGTTGCTCTTGTTGAGCGGTACCTAATAAAGTGATTTTGAACCGGATTTGATTAGCAAGCTTTTGCAAATTTTTCTCTAGCTCCAATATACACACATACATACCTAAATGCTCGTTCTCAAGGTTTGGGATCCCTCTTTGTTTAAGAAAAACCTCAAATATTTATTACTTTTTATATTTCAATTATGCTTAGTTTTTAATATAATCGTGACTAAATGCCAATGAAAGGGTTTAAATTTACAAAATATTTGTTTTAAACCCAGGTTCCTGGAAGTCAAAATAGTTATACATATGCTCGTTTAAAGTTTTTCCACAATATTTGAAAATTCTTAAGTTTCATCAAAGTTTTAGCAAACTAACTGACAGCCCTTTCTACGAATTAAGAAATACAACCTGTTATAATTCTTATTAAATTTTTATCTTGAAATTTTATCAGATCCTTTCATATATTAATATCATTAGTGTTACAGTAGAACCTCCCTGTAAAAGACCTAATTGTAGAGCCAAAGTGTCCTTTAGAGAGAAATGTCTTCTTACCGGAGAATTGCTAAATAGTAAAAATAATCATTTTGCAAATATAAACTGTCCTTTGTAGAGATGTGTCCTCTAACGTGAGTGTCCTCTCATGGAAGTTTTACTGTATTAATATGTTTTTAAATATTACAAATGGATGTATGTCCAATAAAGGGGAAATTTGGTATATACAGAAGATATAACTGCATATAGTTTCGGATCTTCTGAGAAAAAATCTTAAACACTTTAGAACAACAAAACCCTTCGGGTATATATATTTATATATAGATTTTTAAATAAAATAGATTTTTTCAAATGAAGGAGAAATAAGGATAATATTGATACATAGATAGCTACATGTAGTTTAGTATCTTCAGAAAAGAAAGCCAAAAAATCTTTTCGATTAAAGACTGTTGGAATATTATATAGTTGAACCTCCACGAAAAGACAATATTTCTAATGAACATAGTTTTGTTATCGCCAAAGTAACATTTTTTTACAATTAGCCACTCACCAGTAAGAGGACACCTCTCCCTAAAGAACACTTTGGTTCAGCAACTAGTTGTTGCCCTTACAGGGAGGTTCTACTGTATATAGAGATTATAAAATAAGAGAAATCTTAGGATAGTCTTACTTACGATACACTACTAGAATTGTGTATTTCAGGCTTTGAGACTGTAAAACCTATGTATTAACTGGAGATGTGTCTTTATGATAAGAATCGAAGATAATCTTTTTGAGAATAAAAGTGTGTATGTTATTAATTTTTTAAAAAAGTACCCACCCCTTTTATTTTTGTATGAATAAACATTTTTATATAAAATGTCAAATTATCTTAGGATTAAATCAATTTTTCAAAGTTCTTTACACATTTCACATTCTATTAATACGTGTAAATCTTTCTCTATTGTACTTTGTATTTCTCCCTTGTAGAATTATAAATATACGCGAAATATATATAAATAGTTTACATTTCAAAATACAGATGGCGTGCTAATTCATCCTAAATCTATTTACTGTACATATGTATTTTTACTTAATGACTATATGTACTCACTTTGTTAGTTTAAGAGTATCAACAACCGTCAAATATATCGGTTATATCAATCTATCCTGTGAAACAACATTGTATTTTTCACCCACCAATTTTACCGAAGATCAACACATAACACAAAATCTTTTTAAATTAGAAATATAAAAGAAAAATATAGGATAGTGCAATGGATGTTGAATTGTCAGAAGATATTTACACTCATGGACAAAACTTGAAGTGGAAACATGTTTCTGTTTCAAAATAACTTTATAAGGTACCGCTCAAAAAGAGCAGCCTAGCTTATGTTATTAAAAATGAATAATATGTACAGGTTCTTTACATATATAAAAAAAGTGTACAATATGGGATTCGATCCCGGTTCATGGATGTCGGAAATAGACGGTTTATACCGCTGAGTTCTTTTTGTATTTTAAATGTCTTTGATTTGGACGGTAGTTTATTTTTTAAAGGAGACAGAGGAACTTTTGTTCACACTGGTTATCTCGTGTATCTTCAATAAAGGTCACTGTGTATCAAATATCTTTCAGATTTAATGTCAGAATCCCGATATACCATGAGAGACCATTATGTAAAAACATAGCTAAGCCGGGTCTCTCTTTGAGATAGTCTCTTATTGGAGATTCTTTGTTTCGATTTAAAGACTCCTCATGGCTTGGCTTGACATGACAGAATCTCTTATAAGAGACCACCTCCAGGAGCGTCCAGGTTTGTCATGTTTTAGCCTATGGTCTCTCATGGGAGACTCTACTGTATATATGTAAATATATGTATAGCATTAAGAGAAGTTGGCGTTCTGCGCTCTCCAGAATTATTTATATCTCTCTAGATAGAGATGGGTTAGTGTAAATGATACGGTGAATATTTCAAATGTTATTAGAAACTGGTGTATAAACAGTTATCACTCCAAAACGAATGATTCAAAGTCTTAGCTTTGATTGATCAGACTAACGATCTGAAAGATCTCATTTTCCTCTCAGTTAGGAATAAAATCTTCATAAACATCTCAGGATGAACTAATTTCTGTGATTCACTGAGAATTGGTAGTTTGACATGTCGTTGACCTAGTTGTCGGAAAAGCAATATGTTAATCTTCTGGATAGATTTGAAACTAAGCAAATTTGATTCATTTTTTGTTTTGTTTTATGTAAATACTTGTTTGTAGATATGCGTATTCGCGACTAGAAATAAAATCAGTTGTTGTAATTCACTAGCTGGACTCTCGTGTTGTTATTTGGCCGATCATTGCTAGATACCTGCCCTAGAGACAACGGAATTCCGCAGTTTTCTTCTTGGAGTCGCTCTTCCCCTACATAGAGATAGGTTGGTGTTCTCCTCCCGGGATCTGAAATAGAGACTTATGGCATCTGGGCAAAAAAGAGCCCGGGCACTGCGCCGCTGAATGAGACATGGTATTAGATTTGTCGGTCTTCACAAATGGTTCCCAGTTCCAAAGTAACACACACTTTATTAGGTGCCGCTCAAAAAGAGAAACCTAGTTGTGATATTCACATTGACTAAAAAATATGTACAGGTTTTTCCGGTTCAAAATCACTTTATTAGGTACCGCTCAACAAGAGCAACCTAGTTTATGATAATTGAAACAGTGAATAATATGTGAAGATTATTCACATATTAAACAAAATTTTAACGCGGGTTCCCGGTTCATGGCTGTCGGGAATCGAGGGTGTTACCCACTCGTCCACCGACGATTGTGTGTACAGGTTTTCTTCACAAATACAGTGTATTCACATATTTATAAGGTTAGAGGCTTGCGCGGGGTCTTGAATTCGGAGTGTTCTCTCTTCTAAGGTGGGCTATTATCCTTATTTATTTTTTCTAGGTGCGTGTTTTTTCTTTTAGAAAACGTTAGCAACTACAAGGACAAATGTGTGCCCTCCTCTATTTTATAGTATGTACTTTGAATACACTTTAATAATACTTATTTATTTCTACCGAGTACTCTAAAGAGAGATCTAAATAATTCTGGAGCGCAGAACGCCAACTATTCTTAATGTGCTGTATATATATTTACATATATACAGTAGTCTTCCATGAGAGACCATTATGTAAAAACATATCTAAACCGGGTCTCTCCTTGAGATAGTCTCTTATTGGAGATTCTTTGTTTCGATTTAAAGATTCCTCGTGACTTGGCTTGACATGACAGAATCTCTTATAAGAGGCCACCTCCAGGAGCGTCCAGGTTTTGTCATGTTTTAGCTTATGGTCTCTCATGGGAGACTCTACTGTATATATGTACAGCATTAAGAGTAGTTGGCGTTCTGCGCTCTCCAGAATTATTTACATCTCTCTAGATAGAGAGTATTGATTCCAGGAGAGAACATTGCATAAAAACATGGATAAACCGGGTCTCTCCTGGAGGCGGTCTCTCATTAGAGACTCTTTGTTTCGATTTAAAGACTCCTCATAACTTGGCTTAAAACGACAGGGTTTCTGATAAGAGCCACCTCCAGGAAGATCACTGTTTTACCATGTTTTAAGCTATGGTCTCTCATAGGAGACTAGTGTATTAAGGACTAATTCAGCTGAAACACGCAATTATTTCGCGTCACAAAAAAGTATTTAAATGATGCGTCACTTATTAATAATTTATCTAGCCTTAAAGAATAATTAACATGCTTTCAATTTAATAAAAGGTTTGATAGTCTGTAAACTGTAGAATGCGGCAAGAAAGACCTGGGTACGAACTCTCATGGAAAGAATTTTTTTTTTAAATAATAAATTGCATCACACACAAACACAGTGGCCTCAGAAAATTTCGCAATAACTTTTGACAGTAGAAGCAAGTACTCATAACCATATGTTGCGCTCTGGATTATTTAAAGTTGAAAATTCAAACTGTTTCAATATGCGTAATACAACTTCAGCAAACAATTATAACCTGAAAATCAGAAAACTATTTCTCATACAGACTTTATAAATTCAATAAATGAAATTTGAAAGAAGGGAGGGTATGGCTCATCAGTGAATATAACCTCAGATGCCTCCTCAATTCAATATTCAGGCCGTTCCACTAATATATCAGACTCCAGGTCTATTTCAAAGATAACTTTACAACCAAAACTAAGATCCTACACCACAAGGTCCCCAGCCTTGTAAATATGTATATACAATTTAAATATGATGTACATACTCTCCATTGTAAATATCATAAGCTAAGTGGTTTTCTTTGAGTGGTACCTAATAAAGTTACTTTTGAACTCTCTCTTTCTTGAGGTAACCCGGATTCCTGGAGCGTATTAAAACTTTTGAACTGGAAACCTTTACCACTCAAAAATAGAAAGATAGCTTATAATATTTACAATGGTGAATATATACAGATTCTTCCCATTTATAGTGTATTTACATATTTGCAAGGTTAGAGCCTTGTGGTGAAGCTACAATAAACCCAGATAATGTACCCTATTCAAAAGGGCTGTACCACTTTTCTCACCAGATGTATCATTTAACACCACGGTTTGGTGATGACAGCGAATATATATAAAGCATTATTAATACATCCAATATAGGTTTTACTCCTCCTCCATCATTAGACTGCATTTTTATATACCCTGCATTTGTTATATATGGAACACAGTAAAAAGATGTTTTGAGCAAACTATGGACATATGCTTCTAGGGCTGTAAATACACTCATGGACAAACCTTAAGGAAGTGGAAAGTCTTTGTCGCTGGTCGTCTATTATTTATTTTATTTTTTTTTTTTTTGAAGGAGACAGAGACACTTTTTTCACACTTGGTTATATCGTGTCTTCAATAAAGGTAACTGTAATATCTTTCAGCGTTATTGGCTGTATCCCGATATACATGCTAAAAGGTAAAACTTTCTTAAGTTTTGACCATGAGTGTAAATATACCTAATTTAAAGATTCTATTTGAGAGATACTTCCATCCACCATGATTATCACAAACTGCACCACATATATTTGAGATATCTATTGATTCAAATCTCCTGGATATTATTCAAACAAATTCTACAGTTTTCTGGAGATGAGTTTTTTTATCTTTATTAAACGTATTATCAAGTTTTTTTCGGATATCCTGGCCCTTCTACAGGAGTACATAAAATATTTATGTATGTACTATATTTTTTGTACTCCTGGACAAATTCCTGGATCAGCTCCGATATCCCAAACAAGAACCTCATCACAAGCCCAAGTGTCAAGATCCCAGGTTTTTCCCTCCCTCGACGAGAATGGGTGCTTCTAAACCGCTTTAGGACAGGTCAGGGAAGGTGTGCAGAGCTGATGAAGTTATGGGGCTACACCAAAGAACCAAATTGTGCCTGCAACGTCCCACAATCAATGTCCCATATACTAGATGACTGCCCGCTGTACAAATTCAATGGAGGAATCTCCAATCTCCATTCTGTCACCCCGGAAGCCTTGAACTGGCTGAAGGCCTTGCCTCTCAGACTTTAATGACCGATATGTCCTCACTTCTTTTTTTCTAGATTTAATCCATTTTGTCTCCTCTCTAATTGTAAATACGCTGCTGTATCACCTCATAAGCATAAATAAATAAATAATACTCCTGTAGCTCGAAAACTCGAGAATACGTTTAATAAAGATAAAGAAACTCATCTTAAGAAACCTAAGGTATTTGTTTGATACTTGAGATATGTAAAATAAGAGCACATATATTAACAAGCAATCCAGGTTTTTTCTTGCGTCATTTTTATTTCTCTAGTTTTCGGGCTAACATGTCCTTCAACAGGAGCATCTAGATATATACCTTTCAGCTAACTAAACACCTATATATAGTTAGTATAGTTAGCTGGAAGTTTTTATATTTCTATATGCTCCTGTTAAAGGGCATGTTCGCTCGAAAGCTAGATGAATAAAAATGGTACAGGAACCCTGGATTGCTTGTTAATATTGTTCGATTATAAGTGAGTGGTATGAATGTTTATTTATCTATTTTTTTTAGCTATTTTATGGGCGAGCTTGGAAAATTAATGCTGAATGACCTAGTTGGTTACAATGTATGCTATAAATCTTTTAGCATCCAAATTGACTTGGAAGTACAATACAGGCATAAATACAGGGGGAAAAGGTGCTTTGTATTTTTCAACGTTTCCATCATATAATCGACTAATCAGGATGAAGATTTGACACCATATAGAGGTCTTGAAGACGTCACTGTCGTAGTTTCAAACCTTAAATATGAAAAATAGTCCTAAAAGAGGATAATTTGCATATATTAAGTTTGTTCCATATACCTTTTTACACAAAATTCGACCAATCCGGATAAAATTTGATATAGAGTTATGTATATAAGGCATCACTGGCATAGTTTTATAACCCGAAATAGGTAAAATAGTACTATTAGAGGATGATTTGCATATTAAGTTTTTCCGTATACCTTTACACACTATTTGACCAATCCGGATGAAAAGTGTTATAGAGTGCGGCATATTATAGACATCACTGTCATAGTTTTATAACCAGAAATATGAAAATTAGTTCATTAGCAGGTTAATTTAAATATTATTTGTTCTCCGCACATTCACAAAACTTGACCTATCAAATTTCGAATATCAAATAAAGTTTTTTTAAGGCCATAGCCCCTTATCATATTTTTATAAAACAGCTCGGAATATGCTAATTAAACGAAAAATATATTATTTGAATATTTTGATACGCATAACCGAGCGAGGCCAGGTCTCGCTTGTCAAATTCTCAATATACAAAAAACAATAAAATTTTAAACTTAAATCGACATGGTCAAAAATGCAAACTAAGCATGATAGAGCTTTTATATATCGCGTAATTTCGGGAAAGAAAAAAATTAACGTGATAAGCGGGATAACGTTATAACGGAGTGTTACTGTACATACTATCCATAACATGCTTTTTAATTATTTAACAGTTGGGAGAGACACGCCATATCCACAATAAGGATAATTGCGTGTATACCTGAGATTATATACAATTAACACAATTGAACATTGGGAAGAATGAAAATTACACGTTCTATGTAAAATTTTGCATATAGTAATTAGAAATAGTAGCTTGAAATATGTACAGTCAACACTTTCGCCTTAAAATATACAGCCTGCAGAATCTATTAAAAATGATGTATTGGTCTTTATTATAAGCAACTTGTTTTGTATTAGTCAGGTAAAGTTGGTTTTCTTCCCTTAGTTCAGAAGTTAATGAACAGTTTATCAGAAGGTGTTCAGGGGTTTGTTTTTCGTTTCCACAAGTGCATGCAGGTGAACCAATTTTGCCAGTTCTAAACAAATATGTGTTGAAGTCACCAGGTCCAGTAAAAAATTGGACGTTATAGAAGTTGGGTTGAACATAGTTAGGAATTCTTGATCCATAACATGTTTGCTTTATAAGAAACTAAATTGGAGTATTATAAGTATGCTCTAATAATCCGGGTTACCTCAAGAGAGAGAGAAGTATTTTAATACTGTAACATGTCTTTTATTACGACATTTCAGTAGTATGACACGTTGAAACCCTTAGCTTGATTGCGGCTTCACTTCACGAGTCCGGATTATATACAGTTATAAGAGTTCTCGGCATACAATAATTCCTATACCTATATTAACCCCCGGGCAATATGGTTATATCTATATTCTGTAGAGAAAAATTTTCTGATTGCCATTAATATATTGCGATAATATAAAATAACAAAAAAGGAGCTTTTTTTGTAGAACACCTTTATTCCGTTAACTTTCGGAAGACATCGTTCTTCAACGGGCGTGTTCTTCTGTTAAGAACGATGTCGTTCGAAAGTTAACAGAATAAATGTATTCTACAAAAGAAGCTATTTTTTGTTCTTTTATATTATCGCAATATATCTATATTCTGTACATAATATTCACAAGTCTCCCGAGTAGTGAGATACTCTTGATTACTTTAACTCTATTGTTGCCAACCTTTATACTCTAGTGAAACACTTCAAAGTTTGAAATTTCTCGCGATGTATATTAATTTTAAAGAGCAAATCACACATTATATAGGTAGCTCACTTACCATCACATACAGCCATTTTCAATATCGATCCTGAAATGCCATTTCACTCTAAATGAAAAAATTATATGTATATATATTTTTTTACCTTTAAATCTCTCTAATTCCAGCCCATTCTAATAGATTATCAATATAATATACCTTCATTTTTCATGTTTTGTCTTGCAAAAACTTTCATTTACTTTTGATAATTTCATCTAGAAGGATTTACTATTCTTTAAATCTTTTCAGAAATCTTTGTTTGTCACTTTATTTCTATTTCATCTTTCGTTTTCTTTATGCATATCAGAAAAATATCGAAAATATTCAATTTACCATTATTTTTCTTTGAATATATACGAACTTCACATCCATTTACAGGTACACTAATCGAACGAAAAAATTCCAGGATTCCAGGAGATGAGTACAAAAGTGACCAACTATCTGGGTCGATCTTTGGACTTCATGTGTCAATGCTAGTTTTTCTTGATGATACCAATATTCCAGTAGATACGTACAAAAGTAGCCAACTATCTGGGTTGATCTTCGGACTTTGTGAGTTTTTATTTACTAGAGACTTGGACAACCCTATTATATGTCGTTCGCGCTCCAGAAATTCGGGTATCTCTCTATAGTATCACTGAATAACGCCAACTCACATAACCTCTAAAGACTAAGACACTTTTTAATCAATTTGATAAGAACAATACCCAAGTGAATCAAATGCTCACAAGTCATGTTCCAAAAAACCTTTATTAGGTACTACTCAAAAAAAAAGCTAGCTTATGTTTTTTTATTATTATTATCTCTAGTACATATGGTACAGACCATGATAATCATGGTGAATAGAAGTTGGCGACTGCTTTTACTGTAAGTGCACCACGTGTCATATACATGTGATAATCAGTTCGACTTTTGCACTTACAAATGTGCCAGAGTCCCTTTTGGTTACTTGCATTCGCTGGTGGGGTTAGACTTTTGCAAGAATTGATCGCCATTGGAGCATTTTTTTCTATTAGAAAAAAGTGTCGAATGAGTGATTCGATCCCGGGTCGTAAGAGTAAAAAACAAACGGTATAGATCATCCTTCCACTGAACCTCTTACCTTATGTTATTTACAATGGATAATATGTATGGGTTCTTTACGTAAATAGAAAAAAAAGTGTTCAATGCGGGATTCAATCCTGGTTCATGGCTGTCGGGAATCAACAGTTTATACCATTTGACCACCGACTTCTTCACAAGGCATGTATAATTTGAGAGTGAAATCTACAGCTTTATTACAAATGCTGTTTTGGTTTGTATCCTGCAGTCGAGTCTTTTGTAAGACTTTGGGTCTTAATGGAGGCTTTTGTTGTTATGTTGTATATATGTATGTGTATGTATATATCATACTGTTAAGGTATAAGAGGTCAAATTAAAGAAACCTCCTTTAACAAATAAAAACTTTTTCCCAAAGTCTTGATATTGTTTGGACTGCCTCGGGTGATCAAGCAAGAAAGAAAATAAGGAAGACAAAAACCAGCGGCTACACCTGTAAAGCTCTCGCTCTACTAAAAAAACTCTTTATTTGAACAACACGGCTAAGTTATATACATTCAAAGGAAATTTACATAATGATATAATCATTCAATAGAAATTTACACTCCAAGTTATACATTCAAAAAGATATTTACATACTATATGTCATGACTTTTAACATACCCCCACCTTTTCTTTTTTTGTAAAAAGAAAAAAACAAGAAAATGTGCTCTCCTTTTCTCACTGATTCAAAACATCAAGTGCAAAACCTTATTGGTTTGCGGACTTCACGTCCGGATCTTGTTTTGATCGTTAGAGGTTTTTCTTTTTCTTTATCCCCAGAGGTCTTTTCGGGAGTTTCCTCAGAGGAAATCTCAAGGGGAAACAGTCTCTGTACAGGGCGTAGCCATTCGCCTGTCGATGTCTTGACTTTGGCAACCCTGTTCACCTCATCTTTTCCCAAGTAAAGTTTTATTATTCTTCCAACAGGCCAGATAATTATTTTAGTGTTGTCCTGGCCTATAAGGACTAAATCCCCTTCTTTTATGCATCGCTCCCTTTTATTTTCGGCCCGTTGCATCAGTACCCCCAAGTATTCCTTGCGGAATCTCTGTTTAAGTTCTTCATTTAGTTTACTCAAAATCTTGTATTTTCTGGTGAAAGAATTCACTCTTATTTTTTTCTAGCTCCGGAAACTCATTGTTTTCGTTAGTCTGCAGAAACATTTGAGGGGTCAAGGGAATGAGGTCTTGGTCATCCTCCGATATATATGAAAGAGCTCTATTGTTGATAATACTTTCTACCTCACATAAAGCAGTTTCAAGTTGTACATAATTCAATTTACTAAATCCGAGCATACGAACCAATAAACCTTTTACAACCCTTACCAATCTCTCCCAAAAACCCCCCCACCAAGGCGCTGAGGGAGGGATAAAAATCCATTGGATTCTCTTCACACTCGATTCCCTTTCAATCTCCCCCCAATCCAAGCGTTTAAGTAATTCGTTTGTTTTTGAGAAATTTGTTCCGTTATCACTATATATTTTTCCGGGACGTCCACGCCGACAAATGAATCTTTTTAGAGCTAACAAAAAAGTGTTTGCCTCTAATGTTTTCACAATCTCTAGGTGAACAGCTCTGTAAACAGCGCAAGTAAACAAGGCCACCCAAACCTTGCTGCCACCTTTAAGATGTAGCGGTCCCAACAGATCCACACCTGTCACCTCGAAGGGTTTGCCTAACCCTATTCTATTAGTCGGTAAAGCCGCGCCAGGAGTCTGAATAGGTCTCTGATTATGCCTCCTACATATCACACATTTTCCAATTATTTGTTTAATCAATCTGCGACCACCAATGATCCAGAATTTCTCTCTCAATTGTGAAAGAATGAATTGGGCCCCTCCATGCCCATTTTGTTGGTGTATTTCACGAACCATCTGTTCCACCAAAGTATGATTACGAGGTAGTAAAATAGGTCGCTTGAAACACTTCTGAATCTTGTCCATGTAGCAGTTTCGTCTCAACGCACCACAAACCTTCGATGGATTTAATAGTCTTTAATCCATTTTTCGGAGCCTGTTTTCCTGGAAAAGTCTCTTGTTGAACCAATTTCAACAGCTTCCTTTCGGCCCTTTCTAATTCTATTACTTTCAAATTTCCCCTTTCAGTGGGTATTCTTCTCGCATTGTCCAAGAATCTTAAAACCCAAGCCATAATCCTAATGTTTAGGCTATACTTGGATCTTCTATCTAGGAACCATCGATTTGCCTTGACAACGAGAGTGGTGTGGGCCTGTAAGGTTTTTCTTTTCTCTTTGAGGATCTCTTCCTCATCAATAGTTGGTTCAAAACTAGGCCAACTCTCTTTTTCCCCTTTGAGCCATTCAGGACCCTCCCACCAGTTGGTCGAGAAAAATTGTACGATAGAGCATCCTCGAGAAGGCAAATCCGCTGGATTTAATTTTCCGTAAACAAACTTCCAGTTCTCATTATTGACAGTGTCTCGTATTTCCTTTACTCGGTTTCTTACAAACACATTCCACTCATTTTTTCTCCCTAGCCAAGCTATAACGGTTGAGGAATCAGTCCACAATGTGACAGGGCAACTATTTGTTAAGGCAGTCGAAATAGACCCAACAAGCCTAGCTCCCAAAACGCAGGCCAAAAGTTCTAACCGAGGAATGGTTACCCTCCTGGTTGGCGCAAGCCTAGATTTGCTCCAACGCAGAGACAAATGTACTCTCCCCTGCACTTCACTTCTCATATATGCCACTGCTGCATAAGCTGATTTCCTGGCATCGCAGAAGACGTGTATTTCATTCTTGTTAGTTTGATCAAACCAAATATGCCTGGGAATTTTGATTTCACTTAATAGCCCAATTTGGGAGTACCATGTTCTAAACTCCCGATCCATATCTTCGGGTAATTGAGAATCCCATCCAATTTTCAACTCCCAGGACCTTTGTAATAATAGTTTAGGAGGCAAAAATATAGGACTGTAAACTCCCAAAGGATCAAAAACTTGCTGAATTTTAGAAAAAACAATCCTCTTGGTTAGTCTTCGGGGGAGATCCTTTTCAATAGAAACATCACAGTTAAGCACATTTTCTACTTTGTCCCACACAAGTCCCAACACCTTGGTAGTAGTTCCTTTTTCCTCCTTTGAATTACTCACTGGTAAATTAAATTCCCACTCACGCAAGTCCATTTTTGCCATTTCCATGATATTGACAGCTGTATTCTGGAATTGTTGGACCTCCTCCTGAGACGAGAGGGATATTACCAAATTATCCACATAAAAGGATCTCGCCATAATCTTTGCGATTTCAGCTGCCGGACCTTGTACAGAATTCAGATGATGATCAATAACTGCACCCAAGATGAATGGACTACAGTTAAGCCCAAATACCACACGTTTATGTCTTAAAACGGTTACCTTCATAGGGTCAGTTTGATCCCACCAAAAGAAGCGAAGAAAATCCTGGTCTTGAAGCTGCACTGAAATCATCTGAAATGCCTTTCGAATATCGGCTAGAACACCAATACCCCTTTCCCTAAACCTAATTAATATTTCAGGTATTTTTTCCAAAAAGTTAGGTCCCTTTTCTAGATAGTCATTCAGAGAAAGACCATTATACGACTTGCAGGAAGCATCGAAAACAGGACGGAGAGGTGTCGTCCTACCTTCAGCCTTGAACACCGGCCTATGCAGAAAATAATGGCCCTTCCTTTGAGGCCTAGTCTCCTCTATCCTCTCAATTAGGCCCTCCCTCTCCCATTCTTGAAGAATAGTAGAATACTCAACAACCTTCTTATCCTTCCTTAATTTACTAGTGCATGCTTCCAATCTCCTCTGCGCTATTTCTAAATTCGAGGGTATATTATTTATTTCGCATTTCCATGGTAGCGCGACTGAATATCGTTGATCCCCATCCCTCCTTATATTTTTTTATGAAATGTTCCTCTAGTTCAGTTTCCCTTTTCTTTTTTGAGACAGCTTAGATGGGATCTTTGATTCCCAAGACATCCAGCTCCCAAAGATCCCTCAAGTTACCCCCTGCAACCAACACATTCAATGCAATTTGGACCTTATCCTCCTTACACACCACCGGAGATTGCCCCATAAGCGTCCAGCCCAACCTTGTTTCCATCGCAGTTAAGTCTGCTCCAACCTGTTGAACTCTCCCCGTCAGCAGTTTACCCAGATGGTCAGCGCCTATTAGAATGTCTATATCCCCCGATTTAAAGTTCTCTGGTGCAATGCTCACACCTTTATCTCTCAACTTTGTTAACCAATCTCCTTTTGGTAAGGGCGGTACATTTTCGCAGATCTTAGGTTGGTCCAAAGCTTCAACTTGAACATGATCTCTGTTATTCAAGCTTTCAAGATCCAGGATGTATTTCCCATGTTTTACCTCTTCAACCCTGGTACCTCCAAACAGGCTTTTGGCTATAGCCATCTCTCCCTTTTTCTCCAGTCCTAAATATTTTATCAAAGCTTTAATGACGTAAGAATATTGGCTTCCTGTGTCAAAAAGTAACCTTACACAACTAGTAGCTTTCGAACCTCTCAACAGAGCCACTGTGGTCATCATCATAATTTGGCCAGTACATGCTTGGCTCGAAAAAGTAGCTGCTGGTTCAGTTGATTTTTCCTTTATAGGATCTCCTGTTTCTTTTGATGAACTCTCCCGACAAAAAAATGTCCAAGTGGCCCTTTCCACAATTCTTACACCTAAGTTGGGCTCTGCACTGTTGCTTAAAGTGGCCATTATTCAAACATCTGAAGCACAAACGTGCATTCCTGATCCTTCTGTCTCTGTCTTCAGGCGAGAGACGATCAATATTGCGACATTGCCAGCTATCATGGTTTGTTCTCTCACAAAAGCAACATTCTACTGTTCTATGGCTACTGAACAAACCAGATACTGTCGCAGGTATAGGGCCATTCCATTTCCTTTCCTTTCTTATGTAGTGCGACTTTCCTTGAGGCTCTTCCAGTTTGAAGCCTTTTTCTATAACTTTCAATCTTTGCGCACTCTTTACCTCTGCCCTCAAGAAATCCATTAAGGCTTTTAACCTCTCAGGGATCTCCCTTTTCCTATCTAATGGGTCTTCCATTTTAATTCTCTCTTGCCCATAGCCCGATGAAGGATGTCTCTGCCATATCCTTAAAATCTCCGTTGGTAAGGATGACTCCACTAAAGGATATAAAAAGATACCAGACAACTGAGGATCTATGCCAAGAGTTTCCAAAGATCTTAAATGACTTGATAAATCATCATATAAATTGCCCAAATTTTTATTTTCTCTCCTGACATTTGTTATGACTAAATTTAATAGCTGCGTAACATAAAGCTCCGTTAACATATTTGGATCTCCAAAACGCTCTTGTAAGGCTTGAACAGCCAAATTATAGTTATCTCCTGTAACAGGGTAGCTGGCTATAACTCTATATGCTGGGGAACCAGGCAAAACTGCCTGCCTTAAGTACAAGAATTTCTCACTAATAGACAAATCCTCATTGTCATGTACCTTGGCAAACTGTGCCCACCAAGGCAACCAGTTCTCCAAAGAACCATCGTAAGTTTTTAACTCCAATTCGGGGAGCTTTACATGTGAGTTAGCCTTCCTGCTGCCAGTTGAAACAGCCTCGTCTTTATCCTGACTACGGATTATGCAAATTCTTTGCTTTACATCAAATCTTTCTTGTATATATCTCTCACAATCCTCAAATTCCTTATTTATCTCATCATCGGTAATAGCCTCTTGGGCCAATAAAATTGCCTGGCATTGTTCATTTAATGCCACCAGCTCCAAATGGAGATATTCCAACCTATCAAATTTTGCATATATCCTATTTTTATCAACGGAAGAATCCTTTAACTCCGCATTTATATAATTTACCACTTTGGTAAAAACGCCTCTTATCGCCTTTCTACGCCTTCTGCTAACATCCTCCATCTTATCCTCGCTAGCTTTAGTCTTGTCTTCCTAGATTTATCTTAGCTTCTTTGAGTTCTTTAGATTTTCCTTTAACCTCTTAGAATTCTTTAACTTTATCTTGAGCTTCTTCAACTTCTTTATCCTTTGAGCTTCTTCAACTTCTTTTCCCTTGAGCTCCTTTATACTTGAGCTTCACCTTTTCCTTTAACAAAGAGCTTTTTTTTCTCAACTTGACCAGCCCCTGCAGCCCACCCGGGGACGCCACAAAATGTTAAGGTATAAGAGGTCAAATAAAAGAAACCTCCTTTAACAAATAAAAACTTTTACCCAAAGTCTTGATATTGTTTGGACTGCCACGGGTGATCAAGCAAGAAAGAAAATAAGGAAGACAAAAACCAGCGGCTACACCTGTAAAGCTCTCGCTCTACTAAAAAAACTCTTTATTTGAACAACACGGCTAAGTTATATACATTCAAAGGAAATTTACATAATGATATAATCATTCAATAGAAATTTACATTCCAAGTTATACATTCAAAAAGATATTTACATACTATATGTCATGACTTTTAACACATACTTACATAATCTTTATTTTTCTTCTTCTGTATATTCCCCACTTTCACAGACCTATCTCTCTTGTAATCTCGGTAGAGAATCCTCTATAAGACCAGTGTGTCTTAATAAAGGCTTTTGTGTGTGTGTTATTTTGGTTTGTATATTGAGAGATAAAACAATATTTTTGTTACTTTTATTTGATGATACGCTTGAATAAAATTTGAGGCTTATTTCTTTGAATACATTAACTAAGGATCATACATTCACATCTAGTAATCTCGTAGTGTAAGAAAATATAATTCTAGCTAACTCTCTAAAAGGATTCTCCTTTCTACTCTCTCTCCGTACCTTTTTGTTATTTATTTAGTTAACCGATGTTATATTCTCTTCCAAAATAACTTTATTAGGTACCGCTCAAAAAGAGCAATCTAGCTTATGTTATTTACAATTAATATGGGGGTCGCTGGAAGGATGATCTAAATTATTGGTTTTCGACCACTACAACCCAGGATCGAATCTCGCATTGGGCACTTTTTTTTCTAATTGAAAAAATTTCTCCAATGGCCCCCTATTCGTGCAAATTCCCAACCCACCAGCGAGTGCAAGTAACTAAACAAGGCTCTGGCATATTTGTAAGAACAAAGTCAAACTGCTTTTCACATGTGTAGACATGTGGAGCACTTACAGTAAAAACAGTTGTCAATTTCTACCTACCATGATTATTATGGTCTGTACCCATGTGTACTAGGGATAATAATAAAAAATCAATAAGGTAAAATGAAGAGTTTCTTCACATATAAAAAAACGTGTCCAATGCTGGATTCGATCCTGGTTTATGGCTGTCGGAAATCGAACCGCCTGCCATCTACTTCTTTTTCTGGTTGCCATAAACTAGAGCGTAAAAAAGTCGACAATTATTTCTACTTATAAAATTGATACTCTTACAAAATATCCTAAATCTTATCCTACAATGAGGTCATCAGTTATTTTTAATAAATCAAATATTGCTGAGTTGTGCGTTAGATTTTCTTATATAGAAAAACAAATCGAAAATACCAATTTTTAAAGAATTAAAAGATTCTTTCTAAATACAGTAGAACAACCTCCATGAAAGGATACCTCTCTATAAAGGACAGTTTTCATTTTCAAAATATTTTCAATAAATTTTGATATCTACTGAGGCCAAGAGTCACCAGCAGTTACTAGGGGAGTCAAGATTTCAATTGTAAATACAGTAGAACCTCGCTTTAGCGGACACCTCTCCACAACGGACAGTTTTCATTTTCAAAATATTTCTAATATATTTTGATATCTACTAAGGCCAGGAGTTACTAGGATGCACGATATCAATTTAAAATACAGTAGAACCTCGCTTTAACGAACTTCTCTCCACAAAGGACAGTTTTTATTTTCAAAATATTTATATTAATATTTGATATCTACTAAGGCCAGGAATTACCAGGAGTTACTAGGAGTCAAGATTTCAATTGTAAATACAGTAGAACCTCCCTTTAACGGACACCTCTCTACAAAGGACAGTTTTCATTTTAAAAATATTTTCATTAAATTTTGATATCAACTAAAGCCAGGAGTCACCAGGAGTTACTAGGGGAGTCAAGATTTCAATTGTAAATAGAGTAGAACCTCCCTTTAGCGGACACCTCTCCACAAAGGACAGTTTTCATTTTCAAAATATTTATAATATATTTAGATATCTACTAAGGCCATGAGTTACTAGGAGTCACGATTTCAATTTAAAATACAGTAGAACCTCGCTTTAGCGAACTTCTCTCCACAAAGGACAGTTTTCATTTTCAAAATATTTATATTAAAATTTGATATCTACTAAGGCCAGGAGTCACCAGGAGTTACTAGATAAGTCAAGATATCGATTGTGAATGCAGTAGATCCTCCCTTTAGCGGACACCTCTCCACAAAGGACAGTTTTCATTTTCAAAATATTTTCATTAAATTTTTTAACTACTGAGGCCAGTAGTCACCAGGAGTTACTAGAGAAGTCAAGATTTCAAATGTAAATACAGTAGATCCTCCTTTTGGCGAACACCTCTCCACATAGACAGTTTTCATTTTCAAAATATTTTCATTAATTTTTTTTACTACTGAGGCCAGGAGTTACTAGGGGAGTCAATTATTCAATTGTAAATACAGTAGAACCTCCCTTTTGCGAACATCTCTCCACAAAGGACAGTTTTCTTTTTCAAAAAATTTTCATTTTAATTTGATATCTACTAAGGCCAGGAATAACCTGGAGTTTCTAGAGAAGTCAAGATTTCAATTGTAATTACTATAGAACCTCCCTTTAGCGGCCACTCTCCACAAAGGACAGTTTTCATTTTCAAAATATTTTCATTATATTTTGATATCTACTAAGGCCAGGAGTCACCAGGGGTTACTAAGAAGAGTCAAGATTTCAATTGTAAATACAGTAGAACCTCGCTTTAGCGAACATCTCTCCACAAAGGACAGTTTTCATTTTCAAAATATTTTCATTATATTTTGATATCTACTGAGGCCAGGAATCACCTGGAGTTACTAGAAGTCAAGATTTCAATTGTAATTAGTATAGAACCTCCCTTTAGCGGCCACTCTCCACAAAGGACTGTTTTCATTTCAAAATATTTTCATTGAATTTTGATATCTACTAAGGCCAGGAGTCACCAGGAGTTACTAGGAGTCAATATTTCAATTGTAATTACAGTAGAACCTCCCTTTAGCGGACACCTCTCCACAAAAGACAGTTTTCATTTTCAAAATATTTTCATTAATTCTTTTAACTACTAAGGCCAGGAGGCACCAGGAATTACTAGGAGAGTCAAGTATTCAATTGTAAATACAGTAGAACCTCCCTTTAGCGAATTCCTCTCCACAAAGGACAGTTTTCATTTTCAAAATATTTTCATTATATTTTGATATCTACTAAGGCCATGAGTCACCAGGAGTTACTAGAGAGAGAAGTCAAGAATTCAAATGTAAATACAGTAGAACCTCCCTTTAGCGGACACCTCTCCACAAAGGACAGTTTTCATTTGAAAAATTACCATATTTACAATTTAGCAACTCTACAATAAGAGGAAACCTCTCCCTAAATACCACACTTTAACTCTGCAATTAGGTGTCCTTCACAGGGAGATTCTACTATACATGTTTTCTTTTAATATTTATATTGTGATGTTGTAAATATAATATACAGTGGACTCTCGGTTTGCGAGCATAATCCGTTCCAGAGCCATGCTCGTACTCCAAAACGCTCGTAGTGCGAAACTAATTTCTTATTTTTAATAATTGAAACTCGGGCAATTCTTCTTACTACGAACAATTGCACAGTTTCCCACATTTTACATATTTCCCGAATCTGATCTGAAGGGAGGGATCCCAGTGAATTTTCATCCATCACGATTACGGGCAACCATCACGAGTTGCTCGTAATGCGAAATTTCACTCGTAATCCGAGGTAAAATTTTTCAAAAGATTTTGCTCGTACTGCGAAAATCTCGTACTCCAAGGTGCTCGTAAACCGAGGGTCCACTGTATATATAATATGTAAACAGACCATTAAATGCACTTTTATCCTAATTCTAATGTATATATAAATATGCTCTGCACACGGCACACATTTTTATACATGACAACCTATATTAATATTTTTTAAACTCTTAAAATATTTTCCCGGTGTGATTTCATCAGAATGCATATTTTTCTTTATGAAAAATGATTTATTCACTTTTTAATAGAACATTATTTGATATAAAAACAAAATAAAGTCAGTATATATTTTTGTATAATGTAAACTTAAGAAATCTAAATATTCTAAGGATGTTTCGGAAATAACTTGTAACTGTTTTCGAAAATAAAATACTATTATATGATGTGCTGGCGCTCATTTATCAATTACACCTGGTACCAGTGTTGGGCAAATATTAATTAAAATGATTTATTAAAGATTAACAATTGATTAATTGTTAATTGTAATTTTCACAATTAACAATTAATCAATTGTTATTTGTATTTTTTACAATTAACAATTAATTAATTGTTAATTGCACTTCAAATTAATTGAAAAATATTTTTTTAATGCCCAACACTGCATTTCAGTACCACTCTCTTCTCGAACATGCTGTCCGACACTTTGTGGCTCTTTGGCAGATTTGTCATTGTCGCAAAAGAAAAAAAGGCGTTCAACTGCAGCTGACGATGGTAAAGGTGTGTTGTATATAATAAAAACACTTTTTATCTCAGGAAGTGTTGGGCAAATATTAATTAAAATGATTTATTAAAGATTAACAATTGATTAATTGTTAATTGTAATTTTCACAATTAACAATTAATTAATTGTTAATTGCACTTCAATTTAATTGAAAATAATTTTTTAATGCCCAACACTGCCTGGTACAGACCATATGTTAAATATGGTGGATTATTAGTGAATGCTCTAACTATAGGTGCACCCTACGTCTACACATGTAAAAAGCAGTATTATTTCACAAATAAAAGTGTGCCAGAGCGCAAATTGGTTAATTGTATTCAATTGTGTTGTTGAAATTTTGCAAGAAACAGGAGTTATTTAAGTTATTTTTTCTCTAAAAAATTCCAAATGCGGGATTTGTTTCCATTTCATAACTGTTTAAAATTGATTGTTTATATCATTCTTAAATTACCCCTCTTATTATAATGTTGTTCCAAAAATTTGTGTTTTTCTTAAAACGTTGTTTTTATTACCTGGCGAATAATATTAAAATGGCGAATACATAATACAATTACTTTATACATAATACAAATACATTATACATAACAGCGAATGATATTGATATTTAATTTTTTTCAAATGTTTATGAACTTTTGGGACAACCTTGTTTTATATGTATATTCCTATGTGGTGTATTACAAATCTCAATGTCATTCAATTCCGTCCTATGTCCCCTAGATATATTCTACACAATTTTATTATATTTTACCTTCAACTTTATACAGTAGAACCTACCAGTAAACCAACCCTAATTACAGAGCTAAAGTGTTCTTTAGGGAGGAGAGGGGTCCTCTTGCTCGAGATTTGCTAAATAGTAAAAATGGTGATTTTACAAATGAAAGCTGCCCTTTGTAGAAAGGTGATCTCGAGCGTGAGTATCCTCTCATGAAGGTTTTACTGTGATATATAGCATCTCCCAAAGACTAGATCATGCTCTTCAAAAAAGTGAGCGCGCTGCTCTTCAACATAAATATTGAAAAAATATATATATTATTTCTTATAGCTATATAAATTTTACAACTTTTTATTGAAACTATATTCTAAGGATAGAGACTTCCTGCCAGGCATTCATAGTTCTTAAAATTCTATATACTTCGGCTTGTAAATCTTATTATTATCTCGACGTTCGAAAAATTCTTTTGTCCTCGTCAGGAGCGAACAAAATTTAAAACATTTGGCAAAGCGCTAAAAATTATTCTATTAATAATAAAAATAATAATTTTTCCCGCTTTGCCAAATATTTTGATATTTGTTCGTTCCAGACGAGAACAAAAGATTTTTGTCAAAACGTCGAGATAATAATAAGTTTTACTGGCCGAAGTATATTTAATTTTAATAACTATGTTCAAAGGATTGTGAGTACAATATTTTAAATATAATTTTCTAAAAATCGAATAAAGCTCTACCAGAAATTCTTTGCCTCGCTATTTTGTTCTTCTTTTGAAAATTGCTTAGCTATAATAAAATTCAATCAAATTTTTAAATATAATTCAAGCTGGAAGTGATTTCACCAAAATAATTTGGCCAAAAAACATCTCAATGGGTAAAAATAGGTTGGTCAAATATTGGTAACATTTGATATATTAATTTAGGAGTTCATCTTAAACAAACAAATGTTGATATTTATTGAGATTGAACATTCAAAAAAAGCTATCATTTATTAATGCAAAATATTCGAAGAAAAGCGCTTTAATTATTAAATATATAATAAATATCAAAGAATAATTTATTATTAATCAATTTTACAAAAAAATAAAATTTAACTACCCTGATTCGTTTTTCTTATTTATTACATGAATATCCGATATATATTAATACACTTAGCTCCGAGTATTGAAACCGCTCTAGGAATCCAGGTACCTCAAGAGAGAGAAAGAGTAAATATACATTTTGTAGCACTATAAAATGATTGGGAAAAATGTATTTCTTCTGCAATCAGCAATTGAAAATAATGATTCAAAAAGGGTTGAAGAACTTATTGAATCAGGCATTGATATCAATTGTCAAAACAATTGGGGAATGTCTCCATTACATATTGCAGTTGAGCTAGGTAGGACTGAAATATTACGGTATCTGATAAGAAAAAATGCTGATATTGATATTCAGAATTCATTTGGAAAAACACCATTACATTTTTCTGTATTAAGACCAAATGATAAGTCTTATTTGCATCTAATTCAAGCAGGAGCATCGCTTAATATCAAGGATAACCAAGGTGACACCCCATTGCATCTTTCTATAGAAAATAAGTACTTAGAAATTTCAAGAGAATTAATCAAAAATGGAGCTGACATTCATGCTCTCAATATAAAAAATATTTCAATTTTAATAACTGCTGTTACATCCTTTAAAAACCTAGATTTTATTAGATATTTATTGGAATTGGGTGTTGAGGTTAATTTTAAAGGTCCTCTTGGAAAAACTGCTTTGCACCATGTATCTGCGGAATGGATTAATCCAAAAAAGGGAGAACTGATGAAACTTTTAATAGAATTCGGTGCTGATGTCAATTAAGCTGAATACCTTACAAATGAAGCATTTGACGAATTTCCTCATTAGGAAATAAATATTATTTCTGAAATTCAGCCATTTAACAACATTGAGTATTTTTAACCAAAAAGCATTTGAATATGAAAAATAGTTCCAGAAGAAGATAAGCGAGAAGTTTATGTATATAAATATCAGACTATTAATAAAATATATATATTTTTTAATTTTTCATCCAACATAAGCCCATTCAATGATGTAGATTTTATGTAAAGAGTAACTACTCACTTCAGACTTAGGTAATATATATATATATGACCAAAGTATCTTCTATGTACCCTCAAACATTATACATTTTTTTAAATATTCTAATGTGATTTTAAATGTTTTATATATGCTGGTAATGCACTTTATTCTTAAAACATACCTGAACTATGAATTAACTGTATTTGTCCCCTATGTTTAGAATTTGGTTATCAAATATTGATTAGTATTGTATTAAAATTAATCTAGTCCTCACTTTTTTTATAAATTTGTACGAGCTAAAGTCCCGGCCTTATTTATGTTTTTCTCCCCACTGAATGTTTGCCTAGCAAATATTGTCTATTCAGTGGTTATTTTAAAATTAGTATAGCGATATAGATATTCATTAATATTTTATTATCGAAATTATAAATTTATTGCGTAGTATGTAAATAAGATTCCAATTGGGTAACTATCTTAGTCTTTGTATAGCATGAATGACAAGCTTTTTATCCACTTTTTTCCTTCTGTCAGAAATTTATTTTAAAATCTATTCTAAAAAAGAATATACATTAATTTAAATTGTTATGAAATATGTATTATCTAGATTAGCAAATATTATTTATTCAAATTTAGCCAGAACTAATAGAGAGATATACTCCTAATTCCTATTATAAATAATTTCATTTAAATGTCTTTCACGGGTGTCCATATCTATTGTCTACCCTTTTTCAACATACTTCCAAACCACTCAGACTTCTCAAAAATTCTGAAATATATTGATTTGATATGAAATTAAAATTCTGATTTGTATATAATTGGTGAGGTATATTAATTTAAATAAAGTCTGCAGATTTTATTTATATATATGTTATATTAAGATATTATTTAAAATGTTATATTAAGATATTATTTAAAATGTTATATTAAGATATTGTTTTATTTAAAAATATATATCATAGATAAAAATCTTCTGTTAAATCGGCCGCCAGAGGTCATGCTTCCCATATAAAATCACATTGTTGTTCTTCCCCGGTGGGTCAGGAGCTCGCATGAATCCTGCCAAGAAGAAAAAGAAGGCCTACAAGCCTACAACCCGCATCGTGAACGTCGCCGACCTGGAGAGGGAAGATGAGATGGTGATCTCACGCAACTGCAGCATCCTGAGCTCCATTGGTCATCCTGCCCTGAAATCCCTGCATGAGGACCTGATCCGCTACATCGCCTCGCGGACTGAAATGATCAAGGCCCTCGCTACCAATGTAGAGAACCTCACTGACACCCTCGAGTCCTTCGCAGAGTTGGACGAAATTGAGGAGGCCAACAAGCCCAAAACTGCTTGCCGCGGCACTCAAACCTGCCCTGCTCCTTCCTGCAATGACACCAGCTCCCAGACTGACCCAATCAAGCCCGCCACTCCTGCTTCTGCTGCTCTCCCTGCCAAGAAGCCTGCCTCCACCCTGCCTGCTCCTGCTCCAACCAAAAGGAAGCAGTCTGAAGCTCCCAACCCGCCTGCAAAGAGGACAAACCTGAATGGTCCTTCAAAACCTGTGCCTTCCCACGTCTCCAAGCCTGCGGCCGCCCAAGTGATCCTTCATGGAGAAAAATCGGCGGCCCACACAGTGGTCATCTCAGATGACCCACAGGCTGACCCAAGGGAGATGCTGAAAACAGTCCGCGCTGCTCACACTCTCCCCCAAGGCGTTTGGGCCTCCCTGCGCACCAAGGGGAAGCTGGTCCTCCATTCCAGCAATCCTGACACCATCCCTGAGGTTACAACCTCCCTGGCCAGCAAGTTGAATGGAATGAAGGTCCGCCAGCAGAAGGAGATCCTGCCACGGATCTGCCTCTTCAAAGTGGATGAGGAGACATCCAACTCCACAATTGAGGAGACCTTCCTGGAAACCGCTGCTGTTAGAAAACTTCCTGGGGACAAGGTGGTGCGCGTGGCGCACCGTTCTGCACCCAGAAACGGGACCTGCACCGCCTTCATCGAGGTGGACCTCAAGACCTTTAGAGCCCTGGGCGTTCGCGGGAGGATCGTGGTGGATGGAGTAATCCTCAACTTCGAGGAGTCCATCCGCGCCCGCGTCTGCTTCCGCTGTTGTGGCTTCGGCCACAACTCTGCCCAATGCACCAGAGCTCCTAAGTGCTTCCACTGCGGTGAAGACGGCCATGAAGGCCGAACCTGCCCATCCATTGCTGACCAGCGCACCTCCAAATGTGCCAACTGCTGCTCCCAGGGCCTTCCTGACAAGCCCGAGGCGAGAGCCTCAAGCTGCCCCATCCTGAAGTCTAGGGCCCTCAAGTTCTAGGCTTCAAGGACCTTCTGCCTCCATTTCCATCTGCCACTTCTCCTGGATTCCTGGCCTATTCAACGCACCCGCCTCACTGCACCCTGGCGCTATTCCCCTACTTGCCCAACGTTTCCACCACCCCTGCGAGACATCTCCTGCTTCCACATCCTAGGGTCCCTTGCCACCTGACATCGATTTTGGGCTCAAAAATCATAACTTTTGGTTAGTAGCCCGTAAATAAAGATATTTTCTCTTCCCCGGTGGGTCGGCTCAAAACATTTGTACATTATGTAAATAAGCTTTTCTTTTTTTATTCTTACGCCTTAAGCCAGGCAGTACTTTTAACAAATTATATTTATCCTAAAACTCAATTAAAGCAATCTCTCCGATCAAAACTGTTTTTATTATTATTCTTTCAATATTTATGCCACGACTGCATCACCAATACCATATATTACTAAAAAGAACCAACAAATAATTCCATAGCATAATCCCCAAGATGATCATAAATTCAAGCAGAAAATATCTTTTTTTTTTAAATATAATATATATATATATATATATATATATATTATATTTTGTCAAAATGATTGAAAAGTATAAATAATTACTTCGGGAAAGTTAAAGAAAAGTGAATTGATGCAATTTTTAAAATATTTTAAATTGTTGCTTTTAGTTAAAATTCAATAAAATTGAAATTGATTCTAATTGCAGTTCAAAATATAGGCTGTTGAACCTATTATATATAATTCGAAACTATTATAAAGGCTTATGATTCTTTTTTGAAATAAACAATTTCTACTGCCCATACTGCAGTGGAAAAATTAATGGGAGGGCTTAGCTTATCAGTGGTGAACCCTGCCAGCGGTTTCACCAGTTTTATCTTCCTTACGGCTGAAATATTGCATTTTTTAAAGTGTATGTTATAGTGATACTGAAGCTAAACTCTTGGAATGGGTTATTCTAGATTAACTAAGGACATAAGCTTTGAGGACAGCAGAATTACATACAATTTTAAATATATAATGTCCTTCGAGAAATCGCTCTTCCGCAAATATCAATTTGTGTCTTTTATTATAACAATTTAATTATTAAGATTCATTAGCGTGCCTTCTGTTATAAAAATTCGAAAGTATTTTAAACGCGTATGATTTTTTTAAATAAACAATTTTTACTGCCCTTACTGCAATGGAAAAATTGATGAGAGAGCCTGGCACAAAGTAGTTTCGAATTTTAATCACTGATATAACTTTTTTTTTTTTTGTGAAAGAAACCTGATAGTTAGATCTGGAAGGAATTCAAACCCATAATTTGAAAATAGCCTAATAACAGACTAACTTGCCTTTTTAGGGTCATAAAGCTTTATACTAATTTAATAAAACATTTTATTGATAATGCATTCTAATAATAATACTAGAAAATGGGCCTTGTAAAATATGTCTAGACGACTAGACTACAAAGTATTTTATCTTAATAAACTAAAAAATGAGGTATATAATGTGAATATATATTTCAAAATGGAAATATAACTTAATATTGCTTTCACAATAATGAAAAACACTGATTGTCTGGATTTAATATTTCTGATATTTTTACTCAATATTGATACAAGGGTTATTTTATTGAATAATATTTCACATAATTCTTTCATCTGTTTTCCTCAATATATTAGATGACATCTGCTACTCTATGCCCTCATTTTTATTTAAGTTATATAAATGTAATTGAGGATTTTTTTTTTAATTTCTTCTTTCTTATCTCCACACTGGGTGAAGTAGAATGCGTCTGCCTTTGTCATTAAGACTGGGAGCACTATTCAGTGGAAGGCTGACTTAGTTCCAAAATAAATGGCCGTCTCTGACATGAGGAACAGACGCCATGTGCAGCCGCTCCTAACATGGAGTACAAACAACGCTCATCCTGTATACCATGATTAGGAGCCCTCACAGGGTATTATCAGCCGGGCCAGCTGAGCCCAGGTTCTTAAGTGAGCTGGTTACTGCTCCCCCTCCTCCTTTTTATCTGGGTTTTAGACCGCCAAGGGCGGAGTTTTTAAATTTCTGAATTTTTTCAACTTTCTCATTCATATTTCTTTTTTAAAAAATGTAAAACTTTAACTGGCCGAAGTCAAACTTACTCTGGACCATATATACAGTTGCCCGGCAATCCTTGCAGCCCTCTATATGGCAGCCATCAATCCAGAAGAGGACATCCATACGGAAAAGGCACCTTTGCTGGCTGGTATTGTGATCAGGGAGCTTGGACCGATCTTATCTGCTCCATGGAAAAGACACTACCACAGTTTATATACTTGATTTCCATATATATTTATATTTTTGTCGGCTATGCAGGTCCTCAATACGTTATAATCTTGCTGAAATTATAACAGTATATAGAGTTTTATCTGGAAAAACTTATAGTCAAATTTTCAGGTCTCTATATCTCGAAAATCATTCGAATTTTTTACAAATTTGTTTATTTCACTCGCAACCAACATCCCACTTGGGTAACTGAGAGGAGATAGGTTTCGGTTTTGTCAGGAGGTCTGCAGAGCCTTCAAGACAACCGAAATTAGTAATACAATTTTTAAATATTGTTGTGTAAAACTCTTCACATTTTTATTTTAAGGTAACATTTTAAAGTTTACTAATATTATTTTATATTGTACATGGTTTAAAAGTTAACAATGAGAATAATGGGATACAAGAACATATAGGATGGAGTATGTCCTGGTATATAAAGACAACCTTCAAATTTACAGTAGTATGATAGAAGGATACTACAAGGAGGATCTTGAAAGAGGTCACTTACTTTTCTAATGGGTGTGTACTCTAAAGAAGAATCAGCTCAAAAATATGAATCTACTAAGTTGTGCTAATCTAGCTGAATATTTTACAAATTAAACATTAAGTTAATTTATTAATTGGGGAATCATTATTATTGGAATAAATCTTAATTATTGTCTGATTCTCCTATTGTACTTATTATAAATATTTTATATATTTTTCTATTTTATTTGTTAAGTTATATACAGTAGAACCTCCCTTTAGCGGACACCCTGCTATCGGACACCTCTCTACAAAGGACAATTTTCATTTGCAAAATTACCATATTTACAATTTAACAAATCTCCGGTTAGAAGACACCTATTTCTAAAGGACACTTTGGCTCTGCAATTAGGTGTCCTTCACAGGGAGGTTCTACTCTATGTATATATAAGAAATTTATGAAAAATAAACGTTTTGGCATTTATTCAAATAGCTGGCGCAAGCAAATTTGGAAAGGCAGTCTAGAAGATCTTTGAAGATATGCCGCTCTGTACTGTACAACATTCAAGTTGTACTTTTTACATCTTCCTTGTACATACTGGCATTATAATTAATTCTCAATTTTACATGCACTTTATACTCAAAATATATGAACCTCTTGTGAATATTGGTATATCCATCTCACATATTCATTATATTTTTCTCCGTCTAGAATGAGTATTGCTCTCAACATGCACTTTGGTTTGTCTATGCTAATAAGTTTGATGATAAGATAATTCGGATGAGCTTTGAATAGCTTCTATATCAACACTATCCTCTTCCACACACATATTTTATATTTAAAAAAATCGTTTTGCACATAGTACATTAATTGGAAATATAAAATAGGCGTTAATGTTAATATTCAAAATATTCACATCCCTGTTTGCAGAATTTATTTTGTTAATAATATATATAGTAGAAATTCCTGTAAACCTAATTGCAGAGCCAAAGTGTTCTTTAGGGAGAGGTGTCCTCTTAACGGAGAATTGCTAAATTTTAAAAATGGTAATTTTCCAAAAGAAAAATGTTCTTTGTGGAGAGGTGTCCTCTAAAAGGAGGTTCTACTGCATATTAAATTTTTCTTCCTATTGAATATAAGAAAAAAATATTTTTCAACCTAATTCTATTGACGTTATGTGGCGCTGAGTTTGTTGTTGACACATATTAATAGGTTATAATACCTTGAAAAAGGTTGGCGTTTACCAACTGAAATAAAAAGATCCAATATATTTTATCTTCTTATATATAGAGAGTCAATGTCTGTTTCGCGTTAAACTCAAATACTACTCAACCAATTGGTACCAAATTTTGCATGTCGCCTTTTATGAACCTTAGGAAAATTTTTGACTACATTTTGATTAGTATTTTCGGCTATTTAATTTTTCATTTGAAGAACTCTTTTTACGCGGAGTAAATACGAGGCGAAGTAACAAACCAGGCCAATTATGCGACAAATGAGCGTTCTGAATTTTGTTTCAAGTTGCTTGCGTACTTTTTTTTTAAATTTCTTTATATTCGAGTGTTACTTTTTTCAGAAAGGTTTTGAGTATTGAGAGAGAAATTTATATTCCTAACTAAGTTACGGTAAGTCCACACAATGCAATTTAAAAAAAAAAACTTTACAGAATTAGCGTTACTGTAGTTAAATAATGACTTTCGTATTTTTTGTATTAATTTTTGTTCTGGCCTTTGTTTTTATATATCTTTTTTTTATCGTTTAAAATGCAATCGCAGTTATTGGCAAACACATTCGTTTGCCTTTTTTCCATGTGATCTTTTATTTTTTGGAAGAAAGATATTTACATGCCAGTATTTTGGATTATTTTTTTTTATAAACCTAGTTTTTCTTATTCTTACTGAGAAGATATGCATCGCAGAAACTCACTCAACTCAGGCAATTTCAAGGGTAAATGCACTGGGGCGGTACCTCGGGGGTTGGGTGGAAAAGCTGCCATCTATTTAAACTATATTTATTTTGAAACAACTAAATGGATTTCAAAAAACAATTAAATCAAATACCTAAACACTAATATAATATAATTTTTTCCATCACACACACTTTTTGCCTGTGGTTTATGTGTTACTTCTGTATTGCTATTCTATGGCACTTCTAGTATTTATTATTGATGTACTCTCAGTATAAAGTAAATTGTACACGGGGAAATTCTCGGGCGAAGCCGGGTCACTCTTCTAGTATTTAATAATTTTAATTAAATATATATTTATGAATTGTTATATTTTCAAAACACATATATACTTGTCATAAATTTCTTAATCGTCAGGAGCGAACAAAAATTAAAACATTTGGCAAAGCGTTAAAAATTATTTTATTAATAATATAAAAAAAATAATTTTTAACGCTTTGTCAATTTTTTTTTCGCTTCTGACGAGATTTTTGTCGAAATGTATTGATAATAATAATATTTACTGGCCGAAGTATCTTCGATTTTAAGAACTATATTCTGAGGATTATGTGGGAAATATTTTAAATAAAATCTTCCACAAAAATAGACACCATTCCCTTTAAATAGGCAAAGGGCAAAGGGAACCGAGGCCATCTGGTCCTGGAGTTTTCCTTCTACCAAAGCGCTCTATGGCTCTTGTGACCTCCCAAGATGTAAAGTCGGTTTTATCTGGAAACATTGCATGAGCGAATTTCGTAGGATGAGGTCTGGTGTCCTGAGAGAAAAAGTGATTAAGCACAGCGAGGCAGGTATCTTCGGGAAAGAAAGGAGCGCCGTCTTACATGATTGTTTGAGAAGAGGCGGACCTTTTGGGGAGCTGCGTCCTTCGGCGATAAAACGGTGAATGGCACTCCACGCCGCCGTCCTCACAGAGGTTGAGCCAGAAGTGGCGTTTGGCTTTCCGGATAGTTGCCTTGAGCCTGTTGTATAATCCATGGAAAAGTTAATAATAGAGCTCTGGATTTTCTGACTGCTTCGGCGGAGGGTCACTACAAGTTTTCTGAGCCGTGTCAGTTCGGGGGTCCACCATGGTTTAGATGGTCTAGAAGTGTTGGAACGTCAGCGCATGGAGGACTCAAAGGCTGTCTGTAGGATTGAAGTAAGTAGGTGAGCTGTCATGTCGATGTCTTCTGGTGTAGAGGCCATATTTAGGAAGACAGTAATTTGTGGAGAGATGAGTTTAGGAAGGATTTGAAACAGTCTTGCTTTCATGAGGATTCCACCCATGTGGTAGTTTCCTCAGTGGTGACCAAAGATTGTCAAAATCGGGATGTGGTCGGTGAAGGCCAATTCCTCAAGCAAGCTCCAAGAAGTATGTATCGCTAATGTGCTGAATGACAATGTAACATCAATGGTTGAGGAGAGATGCTCATTTGACCATATAAAGTATACAGGATCACCCGGAAAATGAAGGTCGATGCAACGGACTTAGTCTTCAAGGTTTGCTCCACGGGTGTCCAGCTTCGAACCGAAGCTCCAGGCGGAAGAGTGGGCATTGGCATCCATACCCAGGATCATAGGAAACGAAGTCCTGTTTATAAGTTCTTCCAATTGAGAAAAGAAATCCTCCTCTGACCTATGACCATGCCAGTAGGCTGAGAAAACTGCCACTACTCGCTGATCCAGGTAGATAGAAATAGAGGTGATGGCGGTGTCCCGAGTGAATAGAGGGATGGGATGAAGATTGCTCCGTGCAACAATGCCCGAAGATTTATAAGAGCTTGAGTCGGAGAAGACTTGAAAACCTGGGGTGTGGGCCAGTAGAAGTTTGCTGGAAGTTCTTATAGAAGAATGATGTCGGCTGTGTGGATATGGCCAAATTGGAAATCTCCAACTGTGGTTTCTCAGATAATATGAATTTAAAATAATTTCGTCTGCATACGAAAAAAAGCACGATGTCTGAAGTTTTGTATCAATAACGATATTTATTATCATCATTATCATTTTCATCAGAATGATAGAAAAACAGAGGGGTCAACGTTAGTATAGTTATGTATTTTGTTTTTGTGTATACATACTGAGTTTGTGTATACAAAAATGTAATGCCTCGATAAAGGTTGGCGTTCAGCCAACCAAAATATTGGCAAATAAATCTCTTATTCAAACCAAGTCCTTCACCCTGAAAGAAAATGGTAATTATGCTAATACTTATAGAGCTATCATAAAATCATGATAAAACTTTAATTCATACATTTTTTTCTTATGCAGACGACATTATTCGAAATTCCTATTACATTAGGACCTCTCTATAAAGGACAACACCTAATTTGCAGAATCAAAGTGACCTTTAGGGAGAGGTGTACCCTTACCGGAAAGTTGCTAGATAGTAAAAATGGTAATTTCACAAATTAAACCTGTCCTTTTTAGATAGGTATCCTCTAGCGCGAGTGTCCTCTCATGGAGGTTCTACTGTATTTTAAAAATATGCAAAGTCAAACTTTGTAAGTTGGAAGTATTATTTAAGCAACAGTTAATTTTATGTAAATTAATTACTAGTCATGTTATTGCACTTTACCTTTTGGGACACCCTGTATACTCCAAAAAAAAAGGTTTAAATGATAGAATAAATTTCTTTATTACCTTTATATCGGCAAAATGGTCTTTTAGATTAAAGATCTTGTTGGACCAATATCCTGAGGCAAATATGAATGGCTGCTCAAAATCATCAGCGATGGCTAGAGATGATGGTAACGAGACATGAGAAGGCTGATCAATGACAATATCATACGTTAACCATTACGGTCGGTGGTCGAGTGGTTTAAACCGTTGCTTTTCGACTGCTACGACCCGGGATCGAATCCCGCATTGAGCACTATTTTTTTACTAATCTAATGGCCCCCCAATCTTTCAAAAGTCTAACGATACCAGCGATTGCAAGTAACCGAACCGGGATTCTGACACACTTGTAAGTACAAATGTGGTGCACTTAAATTAAAAGTAGTCGCTTACTACCACCTTCCATGATTATCATGGCCTGTACCACGTGTACTAGGGATAATATTTTTAAATGTTAAATATAGGACAATATTTATTGATGTCCCTTCTATAGTCAAGAAATGAAACTTTCAAAGGGCAAATTTTTATTTTCAAATAAAAAACTTACTGTCCTTAATTACAATGAGAAAAGCTTATGTCCATAGTTTGACTAAATAACCCATATCCAAGTTTCATCCAGCCTACAGTGTGTATCGTATATACATTCATGCACTCATGGACAAAACTTAAGGAAGTTATACCTTTTAGCACGTATATCAGTATTCAGATAATAACTCTGAAAGATATTTGATACACAGTGACATTTATTGGAGACACACGAGATAACCAAGTGCGAACAAATTTGCCTCTATCTCCAAAAAAATGGACTACCTACGACATCAAAGATCTTCCATTTCCTTAAGTTTTGTCCATGAATGTATATAATCAGAATAATCAAATATAAGAGTAGAGCTTCAAAAGGTAGATTAAGCTGACAAAACAGTTGGTAGGATTCATTACTGCTGAACCAGGCCTTTCCAATTTCTTTTAATCGCAGTTTAAGGACAGTAGGAGAGTTATGGGTTTTATTTGAAGAGAATAATTCGTGCTTTAATAGGTTCATTGGTAGATATAATACTCATCAATTCTATATAGCACGTTTTTATTGATCAACGTTTCGGTCAATCATTGCCAGCATTTTCAAAGTAAGTCAAACTTTTCTATTTCTTGAAGATTATAGATTAGATCTGAGGTGGATTCGATTGTTAGATCCACCCAGGGCGATGGGTTGTCTCTGCCTGCCATGTCTACGCGCTTGTCTGAGTGGCGAACTTTCCACTGAGGATCTCATCAAGAAAAAGAAAAAGAATAAAGCAAAAGTAAAATCGCCATCAACCAGCACGACCTATACGACCGCTCGCTCTACAACCACATCAACCACAGCTGCCAGTAGTAGTAGTACAGCTACAGTCTCTGGAACAACCACTGAATCGTCCACCAATACCACAGCAAAAACATCAACTTCCTATGATAATTCTAAGTCATGATCATAATTTTCTAATTCATTGAGAGATCTGAATTTGTTCAGAGATCGTCAAAGAAACCTTGTTGATTGAAAGATCTCTACGAGATAAATACACCTGACAAAGAAACCTCAGTGTCTTGCTTGAGTTAATGATTACAAGATTTATGGATAGATTTATCATTCTAAAATCACCGTTTTATAATAATTCAATAGTATACCATCGCCACATTTAAAACACCCCAGAATTAAAACCATTCCTTTTGTCATTTCGGTCAAACTGGCCGAAGTTTTCAACGCGAATGGCTTTTGCTTCACAGCACTAATACAATAAAATAAATCTTATTAAATATAAAAAAGTGTTATATTTGATCGTGTTATTTCAGTTTAAGAGTCAAATGGTCTCCCTATTAAAAATAATATTTAAAATTTAACTAGTTCTGTAGACTTTATCTCAACTTCCGTGGACTAATTAATTTAAAATTATAGATCTTTAATTTGTATAATAGAGCAGTTGTCCTCCTTCAATGCTTTCCTCTACTGAACCACATGGTCTCTCCATACTTCGCCGCCATCTTCTCGTGTCGTCCAGTCCATTGTTTTAGATCGTCTGTGTATCCTTGTCGTCTCCTTCCCCTCGATCTCTTCCCCAGTACGGCCCCAAAGAATTATTCTGATGCCTCAGACATTGTCCAAGTACGGACTCAAGAAGTTATTTCTGCCTCAGACACTGCCCAAGTGCGGCTCCGAAGAATTATTTTGCTGCCTCAGACACTGTCCAAGTACGGCCTCAAGTAGTTATTTCTGCGTCAAACACTGTCCAGGTACAGCCCCAAGAAGTTATTTCTGCGTCAAACACTGTCCAAGTACGGCCCCAAGAAGTTTTTTGCTTCATCAGACATTGTCCAAGTACGGCCACAAGGAGTATTTTTGCTGCATCAGACACTGTCCACGTACAGCCTCAAGAAGTTTTTTGCTTCATTAGACATTGTCCAAGTACGGCCTCAAGGAGTGTTTTTGTTGCATCAGACACTGTCCACGTACTGCCTCAAGGAGTGTTTTTGCTGCATCAGACATGTCCACGTACGGCCTCAAGGAGTGTTTTTGCTACATCAGACACTGTCCAAGTACGGCCTCAATAAGTTTTTGCTTCATCAGGCATTGTCCAAGTACGGCCTCAAGAAGTGTTTTTGCTGCATCAGACACTGTCCAAGTACGGCCTCAAGGAGTGTTTTTGCTGCATCAGACACTCCATGTACTGTCCCAAGATGTTTGTATATCAGGCTCTCCAATCACGGTTTAAAACAATGCTTTAAACATTGAATACTCTATGAAACCATGCTCATTTATCACAATGGCGTACACTATTCTAGGTTTCTTATCTAAAATTGGGAAGCCATGAAGTATTTTTCTAATACTTTTTCAAATTTTTAGACCTTTCGTAAATATACTGTTTAATTTCTATTTAAGAGCGGCAAGGCTACTATAATTGCATAAATATGGTCCTATATCAATTCTTTTTTTTTCAGCTCGGAAATATCTTTATTTACGGGGTTGCTAACCAGAATGGATGATTTTTGAGCCCCGATTGACGCATAAAGCGGAATCTATATATATATATATAAAATTGAATGTCTGTCTGTCTGTACTCTATAGATTCAAAAACCATACATCCAATCGCCGTGAAATTTTGGGATATTATTAGGTATATCCCCGGAAAGGTTTTTGAAAAATAATTTCTTGAATATCTTGAATATCCTTAGAGTTATTTGCAGATTTGTAGATTTAATTAAATGATGATGATTATTTATCAAAAATACGATTTTCTACCTATTAATTGCGCACAAGTCAAAGTTAGTTTTATCATTTATCTACAACATATATATTGGGAGAATAGATAAAATGATGATTTTGTAATGTAGAAAATTAGAAAAGACAAAATTCAGGATGACACGGCAATTTATTTGAGACAAAAATAATGATAATCAATATTGATTTTATTCAACTTATCGAGTATTTTTCAAGGGACCGGGAAAAAAATGTTCACTTTATCGAGAGATTCGTTAGACAAACTTTTACTCGGGTAAAACCCGGGCGAAGCCGGGTACGTCCGCTAGTATCTATTATTTTTTACATATGTTATATTTAAATGACATTTATGTAGTGATAATTTTGTTGTTAATTTTCATTTTGATGTATTGTATACATTTGATCATTAATAAATTCTTATTTAGGTATTAAAACGGCATTTTTGTTCGAAGACAGCAACGTTTGAACGGGTACAGCTAGGTGGGGCAGATAATCAAACATAAAGTTATCTTGCAAAGTAAAGATTCAGTAGGGATTTGATGTTTTCTAGAATTGTTTTAACAAATGTTCGTTAGGTAAACTTTCACTAGGGTAAAACCAGGGCGAAGCCGGGTACATCCGCTAGTATATATATAAAGCACTATAGGTTTTTAACTTCAAATTAAGGTTTTTTATTTTCAATTTAATTTTTTTAAAATTAAAATAAAGTTTTTTTATTTCAAAATATTTTTTTAAATTCAAATTAAAGATTTTTTATTTCAAATTAAATTTTATGAAAAAAAAAATTGCAATCGCAGTAAACGCAGAATAAAACTTTTCTTTTTTTATTGTGTAATTATTATTTATTTTAAAATAAATATTGGAAATTCAAAATTCTCTTAAAACCCTTAAATAATTTTATGATAATGAACACCAATACATCACCTGAAAAAGTAACTGTTGAAGATAATACAGGAAGTCTGGTAAATAAACGTCATTATCGGCGAATAATGCCGGTCACAGAAGATTCTGATGATAGCAATTTAGAAAATGAAGAGAACTTGCCTATTCCTCGTTGCAGAAACCGCAGGGGAAATTATGTTAAAACGAGTATTGACAAAAGAAGATTTTGATAAAATATTATGAAGAAGGTAAAGCTATTACAGAGTCAGCAGAATTAGCTGGAATTAATAAAAACACAGCCACTTCTATAATTAGAAGATATAAAAAGGATGGATGTGAGATTATTAAACGAAATCGTGGGGGAAAAAGAAATGTTAAACTAAGTGATGAGATTTTAAGCTATGTGGAGAAATTGATTGAAGAAAATCCATCAATTACTTTTAAAAATATAATTAAAAATATTTTTGAAAATAAAAACGTCAACATGACCACAACAACGGTATTTAATGCATTAAAAGCTTTAAAAATAACATTAAAAACCGCTACAATTAACCTGGACCGTTTAAACTCCAAATCAACAATTGAACAACGCAAAAATTATGCACACACCTTTTTTTTTTTTTACAAAATGCTCCACAAACACTTGAGAAAATAATTTTTATTGATGCATCAGGTTTCAACTATCATCTTCGCAGAAATAAAGCTCGATCGAGGACTTCAGCCCACATAATAGTTCCAACAACAAGAGGAATAAATGTTTCATTAATTTTAGCCATGAATTTGAATGGTATTATACATTCTCAAATAATTTCTAACTCAACGGTAAATTCAAATGTTTTTATTACATTTCTTGATAGATTATTTAATAAACTTGCTTAAAGTAACATCGTAGAAGCATGGTTGGTTCTGGACAATGCCAGAATCCATATAAGTCGAGAAGTGCGCGAAAAGATTAGTGAGACTAATCATACGTTAATTTTTCTATCACCATATTCCCCCATGTTAAATCCTATAGAAAAGGTATTTTTTTAAAAATAAAATTGTCTGCACGAAATTTGCTGGCCGATCCACAAAATAATCAAAATTTGGTTAAGATTATTGAAGAATCGGTGACCACTGTTATTTCTACTGATTGCAACAATTATTACGTTGACATGTCTACATAACTACCGCTGGCTGTAGCAGAGCAACCGTTGCATTAAATGCTTTGTCCAAATTGCTTTATTTACCTTTTTGATTCTTATTATTGTCAGTGTTCATTTTTATTGTAAACAAGACGAATGACACGGGCAACGCCCCGGTTTACACGATTAAATGTATTATTAAAACACATAAAACATAGCAAATATAGCAAGAGCAGTTATTTTAAACGGCGAATTAGATCAGTTATAGCAAAAAATGAAAAATATATATGTAAATATGTGAAATAGTTATAAATTAGAAAACCTGTAAATATAGTTGAGGACTTGCATTGTAATTAAGAAAAAGCTTTCGGCGAGGCCTGTTCCACGCGACCGCCCCCCCAGGCCCGCGCACAGGGAAGTCACGTACTCGCAGGCAGCCAACGGGCGCGCGCCTAATTACCTCCCATCTTCACCACTAGAGGCGCTGCTCGCGAGCTAAGTAGAATAATTTGAATATATAGTTTTAATAATTGATTTATATATTTTTTAAATAGCCTATCGTCATCCCCGTTATTTTTCACCTATGTATGGAAATTTTGGTTTGAATTAGTGAACTACTGCGAATTTGTATACCGGACATACAAACCAACAAACATACAAACATTCAATTTTATATATATAGAAGAAGAAGATATTCAATATTACATTTAATAAACTTTAATTTGAAATAAAAATATTTAATTTGAACTTTAAAAATTTAATTTGAAATACATTGCACTGTTGGAGGGGCCTGGAGATGGGTGGCCAGGGGATTATCGCTGGGTGAGGCCAGAAGAGCCGGGATAGAGCGTTGAATTTTCAGCTCTAAGTGTCCAAGACAATCATTATTCTCCTAAAATGAATATATTTGACTAAAATTTTAAAAAGATTAGATTAGCAACATAATAAGTGCACAAAATCCGTGGATGAGTGGGTAACACCCTCGATTCCCGACAGTCATGAACTGGGATTTAATCCCGCGTTAACCTTTTGTTTAATATGTGAATAACTCACATATTATTCATTGCTTCAATTTTCATAAACTAGGTTGCTCTTGTTGAGCGATACCTAATAAAGTGATTTTGAACCGGATTTGATTAGCAAGCTTTTGCAAATTTTTTCTAGCTCCAATAAACACACATACATACCTAAATGCTCGTTCTCAAGGTTTGGGATCCCTCTTTGTTTAAGAAAAATCTCAAATATTTATTACTTTTTATATTTCAATTATGCTTAGTTTTTTAATATAATCGTGACTAAATGCCAATGAAAGGGTTTAAATTTACAAAATAGTTGTTTTTAAACCCAGGTTCCTGGAAGTCAAAATAGTTGTACATATGCTTGCTTAAAGTTTTTTCCGCAATATTTGAAAATTCTTAAGTTTCATCAAAGTTTTAGCAAACTAACTGACAGCCCTTTCTACGAATTAAGAAATACAACCTGTTCTAATTTTTATTAATTTTTTATCTTGAAATTTTATCAGATCCTTTTATATATTAATATCATTAAGGTTACAGTAGAACCTCCCTGTAAAAGACCTAATTGTAGAGCCAAAGTGCCCTTTAGAGAGAAGTGTCCTCTCACCGGAGAATTGCTAAATAGTAAAAATAATCATTTTGCAAATAAAAAACTGTCCTTTGTAGAGATGTGTCCTCTAACATGAGCGTCCTCTCATGGAAGTTTTACTGTAGTAATATTTTTTTTAAATATTACAAATGGATGTGTGTCCAATAAAGGGGAAATTTGGTATATACAGTAGATATAACTGCATATAGTTTCGGATCTTATGAGAAAAAATCTTTAACACTTTAGAACAACAAAACCCTTCGGGTATATATATTTATATATAGATTTTTAAATAAAATAATATAGATTTTTTCAAATGAAGGAGAAATAAGGATAATATTGATACATAGATAGCTACATGTAGTTTAGTATCTTCAGAAAAGAAAGCCAAAAAATCTTTTCGATTAAAGACTGTTGGAATATTATATAGTTGAACCTCCACGAAAAGACAATATTTCTAATGAACATAGTTTGTTATCGCCAAAGTAATATTTTTCCAATTAGCCACTCACCAGTAAGAGGACACCTCTCCCTAAAGAACACTTTGGTTCAGCAACTAGTTGTTGCCCTTAGGGAGGTAATTCTACTGTGTATAGAGATTATAAAATAAGAGAAATCTTAGGATAGTCTTACTTACGATATACTACTAGAATTGTGTATTTCAGGCTTTGAGACTGTAAAACCTATGTATTAACTGGAGATGTGTCTTCATGATAAGAATCGAAGATAATCTTTTTGAGAATAAAAGTGTGTGTGTTATTATTATTTTTTTAAACTTTAAAAAATACCCACCCCTTTCATTTTTGTATTAATAAACATTTTTTATATAAAATGTGTCTAATTATCTTAGGATTAAATCAATTTTTCAAAGTTCTTTACACATTTCACATTCTATAAATACATTTAAATCTTTCTCTATTGTACTTTGCATTTCTCCCTTGTATAGAATTATAAATATACGCGATATATATAAATAGTTTACATTTCAAAATACAGATAGCGTGCTAATTCATCCTAAATCTATTTACTGTACATATGTGTTTTTACTTAAAGACTATATGTACTCACTTTGTTAGTTTAAGAGTATCAACAACCGTCAAATATATCGGTTATATCAATCTATCCTGTGAAACAACATTGTATTTTTCATCCGCCAATTTTACCGACGATCAACACATAACTCAAAATCTTTTTAAATTAGAAATATAAAAGAAAAATATCGGATATGCAATGGATGTTGAATTGTCAGAAGATATTTACACTCATGGACAAAACTTAAAGTGGTAAAATGTTTCTGTTTCAAAATAACTTTATAAGGTACCGCTCATAAAGAGCAGCCTAGCTTATGTTATTAAAATGAATAATATTTACAGGTTCTCTTTACAAATATAAAAAAAGTACAATATGGGATTCGATCCCAGTTCATGGATGTCGGAAATAGACGGTTTATACCGCTGAGTTCTTTTTGTATGTGAAATGTCTTTGATTTGTCCGGTAGTTTATTTTTTAAAGGAGACAGGAACTTTTGTTCACACTGGTTATCTAGTGTATTTTCAATAAAGGTCACTGTGTATCAAATATCTTTCAGATTTAATGTCAGAATCCCGATATACAATGAGAGACCATTATGTAAAAACATAGCTAAACCGGGACTCTCTTTGAGATAGTCTCTTATTGGAGATTCTTTGTTTCGATTTAAAGACTCCTCATGACTTGGCTTGACATGACAGAATCTCTTATAAGATACCACCTCCGTGAGCGTCCAGGTTTTGTCATGTTTAAGCCTATGGCCTCTCATGAGAGACTCTACTGTATATATGTAAATATATGTATAGCATTAAGAGTAGTTGGCGTTCTGCGCTCTCCAGAATTATTTATATCTCTCTAGATAGAGAAGGGTTAGTGTAAATGATACAGAGAATATTTAAAATGTTATTAGAAACTGGTTTATAAACAGTTATCTCTCCAAAACGAATGATTCAAAGCCTTAGTTTTGATTGATCAGACTAACGATCTGAAAGATCTCATTTTCCTCTCAGTTAGGAATGAAATCTTCATAAACATCTCAGGATGAACTAATTTCTGCGATTCACTGAGAATTGGTAGTTTAACATGTCGTTGACCTAGTTGTCGGAAAAGGAATATGTTAATCTTCTGGATAGATTTGAAACTATGCAAATTTGATTCATTTTTTGTTTTGTTTTATGTAAATACTTGTTTGTTGATATGTATATATATATATATATATATATATTCGCGACTAGAAATAAAATCAGTTGTTGTAATTCACTAGCTGGACTCTCGTGTTGTTATTTGGCCGATCATTGCCAGATACCTGCCCTAGAGACAACGGAATTCCGCAGTTTTCTTCTTGGAGTCGCTCTTCCCCTACATAGAGATAGGTTGGTGTTCTCCTTCCGGGATCTGAAATAGAGACTTAGGGCATCTGGGCAAAATAGAGCCTGGGCACTGCGCCGCTGAATGAGACATAGTATTAGATTCGTCGGTCTTTACAAATGGTTCCCAGTTCCAAAGTAACACAAACTTTATTGGGTGCCGCTCAAAAAGAGAAACCTAGTTGTGATATTTACATTGACTAAAAAATATGTACAGGTTTTTCCGGTTCAAAATCACTTTATTAGGTACCGCTCAACAAGAGCAGCCTAGTTTATGATAATTGAAACAGTGAATAATATGTGAAGATTATTCACATATTAAACAAAATTTTAACGCGGGTTCCCGGTTCATGGCTGTCGGGAATCGAGGGTGTTACCCACTCGTCCACCGACTTTTATTGTACAGGTTTTCTTCACATATACAGTGTATTCACATATTTATAAGGTTAGAGGCTTGCGCGGGGTCTTGAATTCGGAGTGTTCTCTTTTCTAAGGTGGGCTGTTATCCTTATTTATTTTTTTAGGTACGCGTTTTTTTTCTTTTAGAAAACGTTTGCAACTACAAGGACAAATGTGTGCCCTCCTCTATTTTATAGCATGTAATTTGAATACACTTTAATAATACTAATTTATTCCTACCGAGTACTCTAAAGAGAGATCTAAATAATTCTGAAGCGCAGAACGCCAACTATTCTTAATGTGCTGTATATATATTTACATATATACAGTAGAGTGTCTTCCATGAGCGACCATTACGTAAAAACATAGCTAAACCGGGTATTGGAGATTCTTTGTTTCGATTTAAAGACTCCTCGTGACTTGGCTTAAAACGACAGGGTTTCTGATAAGAGCCACCTCCAGGAGTATCCAGGTTTTGCCATGTTTTAAGCTATGGTCTCTCATGGGAGACTCTACTGTATTAAGGAATAATTCAGCTGAAACACGCTATTATTTCGCGTCACAAAAAAAGTGCTCAAATGATGCGTCACTTATTAATAATTTATCTAGCCTTAAAGAATAATTCACATGCTTTCAATTCAATAAAAGGTTTGATAGTCTGTAGACTGTATAATGCGGTAAGAAAGACCTGGGTACGAACCCTCATTGGGAGAATTTTATTTTTTAATAATAATTTGTATTACACACAAACAAAGTTGCCTCAGAAAATTTCTCAATAACTTTTGACAGTGGAAGCAAGTACTCATAACCATATGTTGCGCTCTGGATTATTTAAAGTTGAAAATTAAAACTGTTTCAATATGCGTAATACAACTGCAGCAAACAATTATAACCTGAAAATCATAAATCAGAAAACTTATTCTCATACAGACTTTATAAATCCAATAAAAAAAAATTGAAAGAAGGGAAGGTATGGCTCATCAGTGAATATAGCCTCAGATGCCTCCCCAATTCAATATCCAGGCCGTTCTACTATTATATTAGACTCCAGGTCTATTTCAAAGATAACTTTACCACCATAACTAAGATCCTACACCACAAAGTCCCTAGCCTTGTAAATATGTAAATACAATTTAAATATGATGTACATACCCTCCATTGTGAATATCATAAGCTAAGTTGTTTTCTTTGAGTGGTACCTCATAAAGTTACTTTTGAACTTTCTATTTCTTGAGGTAACCCGGATTCCTGGAGCGTATTAAAACTTTTGAACTGGAAAACTTCACCACTCAAAAATAGAAAGATAGCTTATAATATTTACAGTGGATGATATATACAAATTCTTCCCATTTATAGTGTATTTACATATTTACAAGGTTAGAGCCTTGTGGTGAAGCTACAATAAACCCAGGTAATGTACCCTATTCAAAAGGGCTGCATCACTTTTAACACCACGGTTTGGTGATGGCAGCGAATATATATATAAAGCATAATTAATACATTCAATATAGGTTTTACTCCTCCTCCATCATTAGACTGCATTTTTTTTTTATATACCCTGCATTTGTTATATATAGAACACAGTAAAAAGATGTTTTGAGCAAACTATGGACATATGCTTCATGGGCTGTAAATACACTCATGGACAAACCTTAAGAAAGTGGAAAGTCTTTGTCGCTGGTCGTCTATTATTTATTATTTATTTTTTTTTTTGAAGGAGACAGAGACACTTTTTTTCACACTTGGTTATATCGTGTCTTCAATAAAGGTAACTGTAATATCTTTCAGCGGTATTGGCTGTATCCCGATATACATGCTAAAAGGTAAAACTTTCTTAAGTTTTGACCATGAGTGTAAATATACCTAATTTAAAGATGCTATTTGAGAGATACTTCCATCCACCATGATTATCACAAACTGCACCACATATATTTGAGATATCTATTGATTCAAATCTCCTGGATATTATTCAAACAAATTCTACAGTTTTCTGGAGATGAGTTTTTTTATCTTTATTAAACGTATTATCAAGTTTTTTTCGGATATCCTGGCCCTTCTACAGGAGTACATAAAATATTTATGTATGTACTATATTTTTTGTACTCCTGGACAAATTCCTGGATCAGCTCCGATATCCCAAACAAGAACCTCATCACAAGCCCAAGTGTCAAGATCCCAGGTTTTTCCCTCCCTCGACGAGAATGGGTGCTTCTAAACAGCTTTAGGACAGGTCAGGGAAGGTGTGCAGAGCTGATGAAGTTATGGGGCTACACCAAAGATCCAAATTGTGCCTGCAACGTCCCACAATCAATGTCCCATATACTAGATGACTGCCCGCTGTACAAATTCAATGGAGGAATCTCCAATCTCCATTCTGTCACCCCGGAAGCCCTGAACTGGCTGAAGGCCTTGCCTCTCAGACTTTAATGACCGATATGTCCTCACTTCTTTTTTCTAGATTTAATTCATTTTGTCTCCTCTCTAATTGTAAATACGCTGCTGTATCACCTCATAAGCATAAATAAATAAATAATACTCCTGTAGCTCCTAAACTCGAGAATACGTTTAATAAAGATAAAGAAACTCATCTCAAGAAACCTAAGGTATTTGTTTGATACTTGAGATATGTAAAATAAGAGCACATATATTAACAAGCAATCCAGGTTTTTTCTTGCGTCATTTTTATTTCTCTAGTTTTCGGGCTAACATGTCCTTCAACAGGAGCATCTAGATATATACCTTTCAGCTAACTAAACACCTCTATATAGTTAGTATAGTTAGCTGGAAGTTTTTATATCTCTATATACTCCTGTTAAAGGGCATGTTAGCTCGAAAGCTAGATAAATAAAAATGGTACAAGAACCTTGGATTGCTTGTTAATATTGTTCGATTATAAGTGAGTGAGGTGAACGTTTATTTATCTCTTTTTTAAGCTATTTTCTGAGCGAGCTTTCAAAATCAATCCTGAATGATCTAGTTGTTTACAATGTTCGCTATAAAGATTTTGGGGTCCAAATTGACTTGGAAGTACAATACATGTATAAATACAGATGAAAAATGGGTTTGTTTTTTCAACGTTTCCATCATATAATCGACTAATCAAGATGAAGATTTGACACCATATAGAGGTCTGGAAGACGTCACTGTCATAGTTTCAAACCTGAAATATGCAAAATAGTCCTAAAAGAGGATAATTTGCATATTAAGTTTGTTCCGTATACCTTTTTACACAAAATTCGACCAATCCGGATAAAAAGTGATATAGAGTTATGTATATAAGGCATCACTCTGGCATAGTTTTATAACCCCAAATATGTAAAATAGTACTATAAGAGAATGATTTGCATATTAAGCTTTTTCCGTATACCTTTACACAATATTTGATCAATCCGGATGAAAAGTGTTATAGAGTGCGGTATATTATAAACATCAATGTCATAGTTTTATAACCAGAAATATGAAAATTAGTTCATTAGAAGGTTAATTTGAATATTATGTTTTCCGCACATTCACAAAACTTGACCTATCAAATTTCGAATATCAAATAAAGATTTTTTAAGGCCAAAGCTCCTTATCATATTTTCATAAAAAAGAACGGAATATGCAAATTAAACGAATATAAAATATTATTTGAATATTTTGATACGCATAACCGAGCGAGGCCAGGTCTCGCTTGTCAAATTCTCAATATACAAAAAACAATAAAATTTTAAATTTAAATCGACATGGTCAAAAATGCAAACTAAGCATGATAGAGCTTTTATATATCGCGTAATTTCGGGAAAAAAAAATTAACGTAATAAGCGGGATAACGTTATAATGGAGTGTTACTGTACATACTATCCATAACATGCTTTTTAATTATTTAACAGTTGGGGGAGACACGCCATATCCACAATTAGGATAATTACGTGTATATCTGAAATTATATACAATTAACACAATTGAACATTGGGAAGCATGGAAATTACACGTTCGATGTCAAATTTTGCAAATAGTAATTAGAAATAGTAGCTTGAAATATGTACATTCAACACTTTCGCCTTAAAACATACAGCCTGCATAATCTTAACCTTGATGTATTCGTCTTTATTATAAGCAACTTGTTTTGTATTAGTCAGGTAAAGTTGGTTTTCTTCCCTTAGATCAGAAGTTAATAAACAGTTTATCAGAAGGTGTTCAGGGGTTTGTTTTTCGTTTCCACAAGTGCATGCAGGTGAACCAATTTTGCCAGTTCTAAACAAATATGTGTTGAAGTCACCATGTCCAGTAAAATTTTGAACGTTATAGAAGTTGGGTTGAACATAGTTAGGAATTATTGATCCATAACATGTTTGCTCTATAAGAAACTAAATTAGAGTATTTTAAGTATGTTCTAATAATTCGGGTTACCCCAAGAGAGAGAGAAGTATTTTAATACTATAACATGTCTTTTATTACGATATTTCAGTAGTATGACACGTTGAAACCCTTAGCTTGATTGCGGCTTCACTTCACGAGTCCAGGTTATATACATTTAGAAGTTTTCGGCATACAAGAATTCCAATACCTATATTAACCCCCGGGCAATATGGTTATATCTATATTCTGTAGAGAAAAACTTATTGATGGCCATTAATATATAGCGATAATATAAAATAACAAAAAAGGAGCATCTTTTGTCGAACACGTTAATTCGGCTGGCTTTCGGAAGACATCGTTCTTCAACGGGCGTGTTCTTCTGTTAAAGAATGATGTCGTTTGAAAGTTAACAGAATAAACTTATTCTACAAAAGAAGCTATTTTTTGTTCTTTTATATTATCGCAATATATCTATATTCTGCACATACTATTCACAAGTTTCCGAGTAGTGAGTTACTCTTGAGTAATCTAACTCAATGGTTACCAACCTTTATACTCAAGTGAAACACTTCAAAGTTTGAAATTTCTCGCGATGTATACATTTTATAGAGCAAATCACACATTATATAGGTAGCTCACTTACCATCACATACAGCCATTTTCAATATCGATCCTGAAATGCCATTTCACTCTAAATTAAAATATTATATGTATATATCTTTTTTTTACCTTTTATATCTCTCTAATTCCAGCCCATTCTAATAGAATATCAATATAATATACCTTCATTTTTCATGTTTTGTCTTGCAAAAACTTTCATTTACTTTTGATAATTTCATCTAGAAGGATTTACTATTCTTTAAATCTTTTCAGAAATCTTTGTCACTTTATTTCTATTTCATCTTTCGTATTCTTTATGCATATCAGAAAAATATCGAAAATATTCAATTTACCATTATTTTTCTTTGAATATATACGAACTTCACATCCATTTACAGGTACATTAATCGAACGAAAAAATTCCAGGATTCCAGGAGATGAGTACAAAAGTGACCAACTATCTGGGTTAATCTTTGGACTTCATGTGTCAATGCTAGTTTCTCTTGATGATACCAATATTCCAGTAGATACGTACAAAAGTAGCCAACTATCTGGTTTGATCTCTAGACTTCAAGTGTTTTGTACTAGTTTCTCTTGATGATACCAGTATTCCAGGGGCTACGTACAAAAGTAATAAACTATCTGGGTTGATATCTAGACCTCATGTGTTTGTACTAGTTTGTCTTGATGATACCAGTATTAAAGGAGATGCGTACAAAAGTAGCCAACTATCTGGGTTGATCTTCGGACTTTGTGAGTTTTTATTTACTAGAGACTTGGACAACCCTATTATATGTCGTTCGCGCTCCAGAAATTCGGGTATCTCTCTATAGTATCACTGAATAACGCCAACTCACATAACCTCTAAAAACTGAGAGACTTTTTAATCAATTTGATAAGAACAATACGCAAGTTAATCAAATGCTTACAAGTCATGTTCCAAAAAACCTTTATTAGGTACCGCTCAAAAAAGAAAGCTAGCTTATGTTTTTTATTATTATTATCTCTAGTACATATGGTATAGACCATGATAATCATGGTGAATAGAAGTTGGCGACTGCTTCTACTGTAAGTGCACCACGTGTCATATACATGTGATAATCAGTTCGACTTTTGCACTTACAAATGTGCCAGAGTCCCTTTTGGTTACTGGCATTCGCTGGTGGGGTTAGACTTTTGCAAGAATTGATCGCCATTGGAGCATTTATTTCTATTAGAAAAAAGTGTCGAATGAGGGATTCGATCCCGGGTCGTAAGAGTAAAAAACAAACGGTATAGATCATCCTTCCACTGAACCTCTTACCTTATGTTATTTACAATGGATAATATGTATGGGTTCTTTACGTAAATAGAAAAAAAGTGTCCAATGCGGGATTCAATCCTGGTTCATGGCTGTCGGGAATCAACAGTTTATACCATTTGACCACCGACTTCTTCACAAGGCATGTATAATTTGAGAGTGAAATCTACAGCTTTATTATAAATGTTGTTTTGGTTTGTATCCTGCAGTCGAGTCTTTTGTAAGACTTTGGGTCTTAATGGAGGCTTTTGTTGTTATGTTGTATATATGTATGTGTATGTATATATCATACTTACATAATCTTTATTTTTCTTCTTCTGTATATTCCCCACTTTCACAGACCTATATCTCTTGTAATCTCGGTAGAGAATCCTCTATAAGACCAGTGTGTCTTAATAAAGGCTTTTGTGTGTGTGTGTTATTTTGGTTTGTATATGGAGAGATAAAACAATATTTTTGTTACTTTTTATTTGATGATACGCTTGAATAAAATTTGAGGCTTATTTCTTTGAATACATTAACTAAGGATCATTCATTCACATCTAGTAATCTCGTAGTGTAAGAAAATATAATTCTAGCTAACTCTCTAAAAGGATTCTCCTTTCTTCTCCGTACCTTTTTGTTATTTATTTAGTTAACCGATGTTATATTCTCTTCCAAAATAACTTTATTAGGTACCGCTCAAAAAGAGCAATCTAGCTTATGTTATTTACAATTAATATGGGGGTCGCTGGAAGGATGATCTAAACTATTGGTTTTCGACCGATACAACCCGGGATCGAATCTCGCATTGGGCACTTTTTTTCTAATTGAAAAAATTTCTCCAATGGCCCCCTATTCGTGCAAATTCCCAACCCACCAGCGAGTGCAAGTAACTAAACAAGGCTCTGGCATATTTGTAAGAACAAAGTCGAACTGCTTTTCACATGTGTAGACATGTGGAGCACTTACAGTAAAAACAGTTGTCAATTTCTACCTACCATGATTATTATGGTCTGCACCCATGTGTACTAGGGATAATAATAAAGAATCAATGAGGTGAAATGAAGAGTTTCTTCACATATAAAAAAAGTGTCCAATGCGGGATTCGATCCTGGTTTATTGCTGTCGGAAATCGAACCGCCTGCCATCTACTTCTTTTTCTGGTTGCCATAAACTGGAGCGTAAAAAAGTCGACAATTATTTCTACTTATAAAATTGATACTCTTACAAAATATCCTAAATCTTATCCTACAATGAGGTCATCAGTTATTTTTAATAAATCAAATATTGCTGAGTTGTGCGTTAGATTTTCTTATATAGAGAAACAAATCGAAAATACCAATTTTTAAAGAATTAAAAGATTCTTTCTAAATACAGTAGAACAACCTCCATGAAAGGATACCTCTCTATAAAGGACAGTTTTCATTTTCAAAATATTTTCAATAAATTTTGATATCTACTGAGGCCAGGAGTTACGAGGAGTCACGATTTCAATTTAAAATACAGTAGAATCTCGCTTTAGCGAACTTTTCTCCACAAAGGACAGTTTTCATTTTCAAAATATTTATATTAATATTTGATATCTACTAAGGCCAGAAATTACCAGGAGTTACTAGGAGTCAAGATTTCAATTGTATATACAGTAGAACCTCCCTTTAACGGACACCTCTCCACAAAGGACAGTTTTCATTTTATAAATATTTTCATTAAATTTTGATATCAACTAAGGCCAGGAGTCACCAGGAGTTACTAGGGGAGTCAAGATTTCAATTGTAAATAGAGTAGAACCTCCCTTTAGCCGACCCCTCTCCACAAAGGACAGTTTTCATTTTCAAAATATTTCTAATATATTTTGATATCTACTAAGGCCAGGAGTTACTAAGAGTCACGATTTCAATTTAAAATACAGTAGAACCTCGCTTTAGCGAACTTCTCTCCACAAAGGACAGTTTTCATTTTCAAAATATTTATATTAAAATTTGATATCTACTAAGGCCAGGAGTCACCAGGAGTTACTGGAGAAGTCAAGATTTCAAATGTAAATACAGTAGATCCTCCCTTTGGCGAACACCTCTCCACAAAGACAGTTTTCATTTTCAAAATATTTTCATTAATTTTTTTTACTACTGAGGCCAGGAGTTACTAGGGGAGTCAAGTATTCAATTGTAAATACAGTAGAACCTCCCTTTTGCGAACATCTCTCCACAAAGGACAGTTTTCTTTTTCAAAATATTTTCATTATATTTTGATATCTACTAAGGCCAGGAATAACCTGGAGTTTCTAGAGAAGTCAAGATTTCAATTGTAATTACTATAGAACCTCCCTTTAGCGTCCACTCTCCACAAAGGACAGTTTTCATTTTCAAAATATTTTCATTATATTTTGATATCTACTAAGGCCAGGAGTCACCAGGGGTTACTAAGAATAGTCAAGATTTCAAGTATAAATATAGTAGAACCTCGCTTTAGCGAACATCTCTCCACAAAGGACAGTTTTCATTTTCAAAATATTTTCATTATATATCGATATCTACTATGGCCAGGAATCACCTGGAGTTACTAGAAGTCAAAATTTCAATTGTAATTAGTATAGAACCTCCCTTTAGCGGCCACTCTCCACAAAGGACAGTTTTCATTTCAAAATATTTTCATTGAATTTTGATATCTACTAAGGCCAGGAGTCACCAGGAGTTACTAGGAGTCAATATTTCAATTGTAAATACAGTAGAACCTCCCTAGCGGACACCTCTCCACAAAAGACAGTTATCATTTTCAAAATATTTTCATTAATTATTTTAACTACTAAGGCCAGGAGGCACCAGGAATTACTAGGGGAGTCAAGTATTCAATTGTAAATACAGTAGAACCTCCCTTTACACAACTCCTCTCCACAAAGGACAGTTTTCGTTTTCAAAATATTTTCATTATATTTTGATATCTACTAAGGCCATGAGTCACCAGGAGTTACTAGAGAGAGAAGTCAAGATTTCAATTGTAAATACAGTAGAACCTCCCTTTAGCGGACACCTCTCCACAAAGGACAGTTTTTATTTGAAAAATTACCATATTTACAATTTAGCAACTCTACGGTAAGAGGAAACCTCTCCCTAAATACCACTTTAGCTCTGCAATTAGGTGTCCTTCACAGGGAGATTCTACTATACATGTTTTCTTTTAATATTTATGTTGTGATGTTGTAAATATAATATATATATATATATATATATAATACTTGCCGAATGACCCGGGCAACGCCCCTGTTTTACCCGATAAATTGGCGCCTTAAATAAATGCATATCCTAATCCTAATCTATCAGTCATAGGCCGCATCTGTCACGGATGGCCGGCGCCCTCCTATTGGACGGCTACGATCACGTCTCATCGTTGGCGCGTAGGTGACCTTGAGTGACGTAATGCCCCCCCTGCCGGCGGCCCGCGCTCGTTGGCTGCTGGCGAGCACGTGACCTCCCTGTGCGCGCGCATCCGTGACAGAGGCGGCCGGCCAATGAATGACTGTTCAGGAAAGACTCTCGTGACTATATATAGTAATAATAAAAAGGCATATATATTGAATTGATAAGAGATGTATTTGCCAATATTTGCCTTTTTTTTTATCTAATGATTTTAAATTTGGATTGTTCTATTTTCAAAATATAAATATATCTATATTAATATGTGAGAAATGATATAAGTATTTGTTCAAAATCTTAATTTATTAGTTAGGTATGAGTACATTTTGTGTAGAAATAGGATTAGTTGACTTTATAAGGTAAACTTATTCATTGGTTTGTATCCCTCGATAGCTCAGTTGGCAGAGCGGAGGTCTGTAGATATAATTAAGAGGTGATCCTTAGGTCTCTGTTTCAAATCCGGCTCGAGGGAGTTTTTTTTTTGTAGATGCGCGCGCATCCGTGACAGAGGCGGCCGATGAGGAAAGACGGTCGTGACTATATATATACTAGACGAATGGCCCGGGCAACGCCCGGGTTTTACCCGAGTGCGTATATATTTTTAAAATGTTTTAATTAAAATACTATTCGTTACAATTATAAATTGGCGCCTTGGATGTCTCTCTTGTGAAACGTCCCGCCCCAAACTGTGTGAGTCTTGAAAATATAAAAATAAAAATGTGAACGGAAAAATATGTCCAGGGTAGCCCAGTGGTCATGGCATCTGCCCGGTAAGCGGAAGTCGTGGGTTCGATTCCCATCCCTTGACACTTTTTTTATTTTATCCATTCTGACCAAAATCTATCCGTGAACTTCACACAGTGAACTTCACACAGAGAGAATAAGGCAATTATATAAGTAGATAATCCAAATTGTGCCTTATCACACACTATTTTTTTATTTGGCCTTATTACCTTGTGTTTATAATCTATGACGTAATGCCGGCGGCGCGCGCCCGTTGGATGCCGGCGAGCACGTGACCTCCCTGAGCGCGCGCATCCGTGACAGAACCGGCCCATGACGGTCGTGACTATATATGTTGATATGGATAATAATAATATAATAATAAAAATTATTATTATTATTATTATTATTATTATCATTAGATAATGATAATGATCATAATGATGATGCGCGCGCATCCGTGACATGACGGTGGAAAGACGGTCGTGACTATATATGTTGATATATATGTAAATAGACCATTAAATGCACTTTTATCTCGATAGCTCAGTTGGCAGAGCGGAGGTCTGTAGATATAATTAAGAGGTGATCCTTAGGTCTCTGGTTCAAATCCGGCTCGAGGGAGTTTTTTTTTTTTGGTAGATGCGCGCGCATCCGTGACAGAGGCGGCCGATGAGGAAAGACGGTCGTGACTATATATATATATATGTAAATAGACCATTAAATGCACTTTTATCCAAATTCTAATGTATATATAAATATGCTCTGCACACGGCACACATTTTTATATATGACAACCTATATTAATATTTTTTATACTCTTAAAATATTTTCGCGGTGTGATTTCATCAGAATGGATCTTTTTTCTTTATGAAAAATGTTTTATTCACTTTTTAATAGAACATTATTTGATATAAAAACAAAGTAAAGTGAGTATATATTTTTGTATAATGTAAACTTAAGAAATCTAAATATTCTAAGGATGTTTCGGAAATAACTTGTAACCGTTTTCGAAAATAAAATACTATTATATTATGTGCTGGCTCTCATTTATCAATTACACCTGGTACAGACCATATGTTAAATATGGTGGGTTATTAATGAATGCTCTAACTATAGGTGCACCCTACGTCTACACATGTAAAAAGCAGTATTATTTCACAAATAAAAGTGTGCCAGAGCGCAAATTGGTTAATTGTATTCAATTGTGTTGTTGAAATTTTGCAAGAAACAGGAGTTATTTAAGTTATTTTTTCTTTAAAAAAATCCAAATGCGGGATTTGTTTCCATTTCATAACTGTTTAAAATTGATTGTTTATATCATTCTTTAATTACCCCTCTTATTATAATGTTGTTCCAAAAATTTGTGTTTTTCTTAAAACGTTGTTTTTATTACCTGGCGAATAATATTAAAATGGCGAATACATAATAATACATAATACAATTACTTTATACATAATACAAATACATTATACATAACAGCGAATGATATTGATATTTAATTTTTTTCGAGTGTTTATGAACTTTTAGGACAACCTTGTATTATATGTATATTCCTATGTGGTGTATTACAACTCTCAATGTCATTCAATTCCGTCCTATGTCTCCTAGATATATTCTACACAATTTTATTATCTTTTACCTTCAACTATATACAGTAGAACTTACCAGTAAACCAACCCTAATTACAGAGCTAAAGTGTTCTTTAGGGAGGAGAGGTGTCCTCTAGCTCGAGATTTGCTAAATAGTAAAAATGGTGATTTTACAAATGAAAGCTGCCCTTTGTAGAAAGGTGATCTCGAGCGTGAGTATCCTCTCATGGAGGTTTTACTGTGATATATAGCATCTCCCAAAGTCTAGATCAAGCTCTTCAAAAAAGTGAGCGCGCTTCTCTTCAACATAAATATTGAAAAAATATATATATTATTTCTTATAGAGAGAGAGAGAGAGAGAGAGCTATATAAATTTTACAACTTTTTATTGAAACTATATTCTAAGGATAGAGACTTCCTGCCAGGCATTCATAGTTCTTAAAATTTTATATACTTCGGCCTGTAAATCTTATTATTATCTCGACGTTCGAAAATTCTTTTCTCCTCGTCAGGAGCGAACAAAATTTAAAACATTTGGCAAAGCGCTAAAAATTATTCTATTAATAAAAAAGAATAATTTTTCACGCTTTGCCAAATATTTTGATATTTGTTCGTTCCAGACGAGAACAAAAGATTTTTGTCAAAAAGTCGAGATAATAATATTTTACTGGCCGAAGTATCTTCAATTTTAATAACTATGTGTTCAAAAGATTGTGAGTACAATATTTTAAATATAATTTTACACAAAATCGAATAAAGCTCTACCAGAAATTCTTTGCCTCAATATTTTGTTCTTCTTTTGAAAATTGCTAAGCTATAATAAAATTTTAATCAATTTTTTAAATATAATTCAAGCTGGAAGTCATTTCACCAAAATATTTTGGCCAAAAAACCATCTCAATGGGTAAACATAGGTTTGTCAATATTGTGGTAACATTTGATATATCAATTTAGGAGTTCATCTTAAACAAACAAATGTTTATATTTATTGAGATTAACCATTAAAAAAAGCTCTCATTTACTAATGCAAAATATTCGAAGAAAAGCGCTGTAATTATTAAATATATAATAAATATCAAAGAATAATTCATTTTTAATCAATTTTTCAAAAATAAAATTTAACTATCCTGATTTGTTTTTCTGATTTATTACATGAATATCTCGTATATATTACTACACTTAGCTCCGAGTATTAAAATCGCTCTAATAATCCAGGTTACCTCAAGAGAGACAGAGTAAATATACATTTTGTAGCACTATAAAATGATAGGGGAAAATATATTTCTTCTGCAATCTGCAATCGCATTTAATGATTCAAAAAGGGTTGAAGAACTTATTGAATCAGGCATTGATATCAATTGTCAAAACGATTGGGGAATGGCTCCATTACATTTTGCAGTTGAGTATGGTAAGACTGAAATATTAAGGAATCTGATAAGAAAAAATGCTGATATTAATATTCAGAATTCATTAAAAAAACACCATTACATTTTGCTGTATTAAGACCAAATGATAAGTCTTATTTGCATCTAATTCAAGCAGGAGCATCGCTTAATATCAAGGATAACCAAGGTGACACCCCATTACATCTTTCTATAAAAAATAAGTATTTAGAAATTTCAAGAGAATTAATCAAAAATGGAGCTGACATTCATGTTTTCAATATAAATTATATTTCAATTTTAATAACTGCTGTTACATCCTTTAAAAACCTAGATTTTATTAGAAATTTATTGGAATTGGGTGTTGAGGTTAATTTTAAAGGTCGTCTTGGAAAAACTGCTTTGCACCATGCATCTGCGGAATGGATTAATCCAAAAAAGGGAGAACTGATGAAACTTTTAATAGAATTCGGTGCTGATGTCAATTCAAGAAGTGATAATGGAACCACTCCATTAATGAATATTGCTAGAAATGGCAAAATATTTGAAGCTCAAATGTTGATAAAAGCTGGTGCAAGTATTAATGCTAAAGGTATTTTTCAAAAGAATCTGTTACTTCATGCAATTGAAGGAAGTAATATTGAAACGACAAGATTACTGATAAATTTAGGCGCAAATGTAAACAGTGCAGATAAGTTTGGTATGACCCCTTTGCATTTAGCTGCTAAGTATTTAAATATCAATATCCTGAAGATATTAGTTGAGTCGAAAGCTGACATCTACTTGAAAGACAATAGAGGATTAATTCCTTTGGCATATACAGTACGATATAATTCCTTTGTAGCTTGGTCAGATGTGGTTTCTGGCTTGAAATATCTTTTACAAGCAACAAGAGATTTCGATCTAAACGAATGTGTTGGTTCAAATGTAGGTCATTCAAAATCTATCAAAATGATGGTGAAATATTTTGTCCTTTATCATCCCAGATCATCAATTCCTAGTGTCGTATCCTCAGAAGAGATGCTCTCAAGTTGGTGGGACAGTTGTCAACGAGAGGTGGCCACAATTCTGTACCACAAATTAGGACAGATCACCTTACACAGCTACCTGGTGGAACCTGACCTAAACACAAGAGCTGGGTACTTATACAATGAGAATAATGGGATAAAAGAACACCTAGAATGGAATATGACCTGGTATAAAGACAACCTTAAAATTTATAGTAGCATGATAGAAGAATACTACAAGGAGGATATTAAAAGGGGTAAAATACTTTTTAAATGGGTGTGTACTGCAACGAAAAATCAGTATAAAGATGTGACCAAAATGAATTGTGCAAATATAGCTGAATACCTTACAAATGAAGCATTAGGTGAATTTCCTTATTAGGAAATAAATATTAAAAATCAATTCTGAAATTCAGCCATGTGAAAACATATAATATTTTATCCAAAAAGCATTTGAAATATGAAAAATAGTTCCAGAAGAAGATAAGTGTGAGAGAGAGAGAGTTTATGTATATAAATATTAGACTATTAATAAAATATTTTATTTCATTATTTGATCCAACATAAGCCCATTCAATGATGTAGTTAATATGTAAATAGTAACTACTCACTTCAGACTTATGTAATATATATATATATATATGATCAAAGTATCTTCTATGTACCCTCAAACATTATAAATGTTTTTAAATATTTTATATGTCATTTTAAACATTTTATACATGCTGGTAATGCACCTTATCCCAAATATATATCCGTACTCCGAAATAACTTCATTTGTCCCATATGTTTCAAATCTGTTTATCAAATATTGATTAGTATTGTATTGAAATTAATCTAGTCCTCACTTTGTTTAAATATTTTTACGAAATGGAGTACCCGGCTTTATTCATTTTTTTTCCCAAGTGAATGTTTGCCTAACGAAAATTGTCTGGTTATTTTAAAATTTGTATAGGGATATTGATTTTAATTAATATTTTACTATAGAAATTATAAATTTATTGCATAGTATGAAAATTATATTCCAATTGGGTATTTGTCTTATACTTTGTATAGCATGAATGACAAGCTTTTTATCCACTTCTTTACTTCTATCAAAATTTTAATTGATATTCTATTTTAAAAACGAATACACGCGTTCTTTTATATTATTATAAAATATGTATTACCTAGATTATCGAATATTATTTTTAAATTTAGCCAGAACTAATAGAGATATACTCCTAATTCCTATTATAAATGTTTTCATTTAAATGTCTTTCACGGGTGTCTATATCTTTTGTCTACCCTTTATTAACATACTTCCAAACCACTCAGACTTTTCAAAAATTCTTAAATATATTGAATTGATATGAAAATGAAAATACTGACTTGTATATAACACTGGTCAACAACATTTTTGCACAAGAGAACCTGATTATGTTTCTAGTGTAGCTTTTCATGCTGAACTCAAAAATCTAATCAGAAATTTCCCATCACCTATGGTTTTTGCGTTACGGTCTTTTTTTAGTATTGGGATAAATACAGTAAAAAATGCAAACAATGTCACGTAACTGGTTTATCAAAAAATATTTTTCTTTGTCCACAAAGAAATATCATCTTATCTACATGTCCTGAATCCAAATATGCCATTAGTTTTTTTCTATTAAGCAATATTTCTGAGATACACCTACTTGAAATTTGGAAATATTGTTAATATATAGGCATATATGAACGAAACATATTTATTATTGAAAAGCAGTGACATTGGATTTTCTTCTATACTTTGCTTGTGGTA